>JASPKZ010008426.1:0-131094 GCA_030220185.1 Diploptera punctata
TTGCAATTGCTTGGCTCAATGGAATATCGTGGGATGAAAATATAAGTAATAATAATAATTCTTTATTTAAACTGGTAGAGTTAAGGCCAGTGAATAGTAAAATCATTCAAAAATTACATAGGCCTACGTATTATAATTCTAAAATATTATTAAAATGTAGATTAAACGAAAGACAGTGGGGATGTGGTGCTAATATAGATAATGCTAACAAAACATGGAATAAAATAAAATAAATTGAGTAAAGCTTCCTAGATGAGTATTTATATGTAGGCCTATACTATACAAAATGCCGAATATAGGCTAGTTGTTATGCATTTATGTTTAAAATCCTAACTTTTACTTTTAATTTTTTTTTTTCATTTTACCTGATGGAGTTAAGACCGTAAGGTCTTCTCTTGCACTTCATCAGGGTTAAATTGTACACATAGGCCTAGGCCTAATAACAATTATGAACTGTCTACAAGATTGATTAATGATACATAATAGGTATAGGCTACATAATATAGAGTTGACAAGGGGAAGAAAAGAAGTAATAATAATAATAATAATAATAATAATAACAATAATAATAATAATAATCTATAATTTTATTAAGTAATTGGCTTGGTAAAGAAAGTTTAAAATATAAAGGAATAATAAAAGTAGGCTATACATGAACATGGTTGGGCCAATATATTATATTTCTAAAGAAAAGTGTAGTGTGTTTTTAACTGATTTTGAGTCGGGCAGTCCTTGATATACGAAAAACTCCAAGCGTGACAGGCCTAGAAGGCCCTTGGCCTACGATCCGGCTGCTGGCCTCACATCCACACGTGTTAATCACAGAGGTAGACGATCATCTAGCCAATGTAGGGGTGACATGTGGTCAGCATGTCGGGTCCCCCAGCCGTTATAGCTGATCTTCTCAACCTGGAGTCGCTACTCATTGTAGCTACCCTAATGCCTCACTATGCTGGGTGGGCACCGGTTCCATACTGGCCGAAATTCCATGCGAAAATTTCTTGCCCTATGGGGATTCGAACCAGCGCAAATCCCGTAGCCCTGCGCAAAGGCGTCTTGCCTTAACCACTCGGCTAAGACGCGGGACCCTTGATGTACGAGGGGAGGGAATTCCAGAGTCTGTTTTTATTTATTTATTTATTTTTAATTTTATTGATGTTAAAGCATCTATAAAAATATTAAATAAAAAACTCCTTGTAAGAAACCAGAGGAGAAATGTCCAGTAGTAGTTAAATCAAGAATAAAATGAGATAATAATATTTAAAATGATTTGAGAGATTTGTATTATACAGGGAACGAGTGGAATATATTAGCTCAAAATGGCTTATATCCGCGAGGCCATAAGCTTCCGAGATTCGTTAGTCCCGGTAAGTTAGTTGAAATAATTGGTTGGTTTAAGATGTAGCAGCAATACTGATAATTGATGAAACTGACAGAGAAGATAGCAATTATAAGAAAGAGAGCTTGAAGCTGTTAATGATGGCAATTATCACCGCCCAGAAGTGATCTGAATCGCTTGTGATTATAACAATTTAAAAAACAAGTAGCTGGTGAATCTATAATTTTACGCTGCGAGCGGGGATTGATATTTTGTATTTTTTTTTATGTTGTTCTCTTATTATTCACGCCAGGGGGCATGGAGAGTTGTGTATAATTTTACAATTTCTATGAATTCACATTTCCGTACTGGCGTGTGCCATAACCTCAATCATTCTCCCCCATATTATTTATTTTCAACAAAAATGTGTGGCATTGAAAATGAGGTTCTATACCACAGGTTCTCAAACTGTGCACCGTGACCCCCAATGTATGCATTTATACCTGGATATAAATAAACCAAATAGTTTTTAGTATTGGCCTTGAGCAGAAGCGTTCTTTTGTTATAAACCAACACATAACTTCCATGTTTGGTTATATTGTCGCAGAATGCTGTGAGTTTAGTTTTCACGTTTTTGGCGTAATAAAACAACACAGGTAATGTCGAAAAACTCCATAACATTCCACTAACAATGTGTTGTAATAATTGATCTTCCTTTAAAGTTTATCTATCGCACAATTATTTTACAGCCTCTGCCGGTCCACTTGCCGCAGTTTCTCCCATTCACAGTCACTGTATCGCTGTCAGAACACAACTGACTTCCTGCCCTCGTAACAGATTATATAATAATACTTACTTAATACTTAATACTGGCTTTCCACTTTACAGCAGTTTGCCTTTGATTCCTGCTTTCCAGAGATTCCTATCTTCCCATTGTCCATCTTCCATACCCCTCTTCATCATGGCATCATATATTCCCTCATACCATGCTCTTCTACTTCTCCCCCTCTTCCTTCTGCCTGGTATCATCCAATCCAACACCTGTTTAGGCCACTGGTCTTCCGATATCCGTTGTACATGTCCATACCACTGTAGAGCTCTCTTTGTTATCCTATCGATAACAGTTTCTTGTGCATCCATTTCCTGTCTGATATATGTATTTCGAATATGTTGTAGCCTGGATATTCTCATACTTCTCCGTAATCCATCCATTTCTGTCGCCAAGATTCTTTTCTGCATCCTTTCATCTATTGTTCAGCTTTCTGATCCATATGTAAGTATACTTTCTATTATTGTCTGTATAATTTCTTTTTTTTTCTGGTCAAATTTCTATTCCATAAAATACCATTCAGGGATCTAATCGCCTTCCTTGCACAATTTACTCTGTTAATAATATATTTTTCACAAGTACCAGATTTAGCTATTATAGATCCAAGATATTTATATTCTTCAACACATATAATTTTCATATAGTTTATTTGTAGGTCTCCTGAATTTCCTCCAATTACAATATATTCTGTTTTAATATAATTTATCTTCAGTCCACCTACCTCAAATGCATCGACCAACTTTCTGATCATATATTGTATATGATAATATATAATAATAATAATAATAATAATAATATAATAATAATAATAATAATAATAATAATAATAATAATAATAATAATAATAATAATAATAATAATAAAGCTTTATTTAAGCTGACAGAGTTAAGGCCATAAGGACTTCTCTTCCACTCAACCAGCGAATAATAAATAATACGTAAATTACATACATAGTTATTACAATTTTAAAATATTATTAAAATATAGGTTAAATAAAAAGAGAATAGGCGGGGACGAAAATTTCTCGGTCTCCAATCCAGACTTTTACATTAAGGAAATTTCTCGCCTAGAAACTTCGCGACAATGATGGTCGAGGCTTGGAGAAGTTCTGGAACGGAGGTCTAGACGCATCCATGAACTGCGCGGGTCTTTCAACTCGCGAATCGGCGACTCACGAATTTATTTCTAGCAATACGAGAAAACTATTATCGCCGTCACCCGCGAAATTCAAATGCCGCTAATAAAATGCGACACTGTACAGACAAACTCTGGAATAATGCTGTAGGAGCCTGATTGTTTATTATTATGAGTGGCTGGTGAAGTACAACTTATCAAACTACAAATGAACAATTACTGTGTGAATTTTGTGTTGCTTTATTAAATAATAGTACCTAAGTGTCAGGCTTATTCGTGTATTTATTTATCCCAATCTTCTTGGCATCAATCATCTTAGCGACTTCATGGATTCGATACTATTCTTGGTCAATTTGTAAATTACTTTACCTCTTCTACCCCCTCTTCCTTAGGGGTACTAAAGGTCAAACATGGGCTTAAACGTCGTTGAAGCTGTCATCAATCAGATAAGCGATCCCGAAAACCATGGTTTGGACACTAATTCGATCATTTTGGACATTTTATTTCCACCCATTCTCACCCCTATGGATGCAAGGGGGAAACTTGAGCTTAAATGGCATCAAGACTTTCATTAATCAGCTTAGCTACCCTGAAAACCACAGATTCCACACTAATCTCAAGCAATTTTAACATCTTATTTTCACCCCTTCTCACCCTCCCTACCCTCATGGGGGTGCTACGATCAGATGTGGGGTTAAATACAATCTGCTTTGTCACCAATCAGCTCAGCTGCCACAAAAACTATGGATCGACACTGATATCGATTTTTTTATTTCACCTCCTCTCAGATTTGCTAGGGGTCTCTTACCCCCGTCAAAACATTGTACGTTATATGCGTACCAAGTTTAGAATTATACTGGAACACATTTAGGTCGTAGCCGGTCAGTTTTCCATTTCAACCAGCTCTTACCCTCTTAGGCGTGCTAGGGATATTCTATTGCTTACAGTCACATTCCCGGATCATAATTTATATGTGTACCAAATTGGGTCGATTGTTCCAAGCGTTCGAGACTTATGCCAGCATATACACACACACATATTACATACATACATTTTTATTTACAGGCCTATACAGATTTTCAATGTTTACACATCTTTCTGAGTCTAAAGTTTTATTTTCCTAATCCACTCATCTCTATCCTTCCACTCAATGTTCTCTAGTCCTCTTGTTCTCATTCTAGTTCTTATTTCTTGCATCCACATACATACATACATGCATACATGCATACATGCATACATGCATACATGCATACATGCATACATGCATACATGCATACATGCATACATGCATAACATACATACATACATACATACATACATACATACATACATACATACATACATACATATATACATTTATATAATTATATATTATGCAGGATGGACCAAAGTCACTACTCATGTACTAATAGAGTAGAAGTAGTAATGGCGTAGTGATTTATGACCCAACCTGTATATAGATTAATATGACAATATAAAATTCTACAAGAACAATATAATAGCCATGAAATATGTAAATATACAGTACAGGCCTACTAATATTCATTATAAATAAATTGCAAATCACATAACATTATTATTTATAAACCCGGGCCACATGACAAATAACCTGTTTTCTTGTCGACATGTTTGTATTTAACGTGAGTAGCCCTTATTTATAGTTTTTTTTTAATATTTCATTATATCATCTTCTGAGAGCAGTTTGTTTTGTACTTTTACGATACGAAAGTTGGCTATGTCTTGCAATATAGAAAAAATGAAACTATTTGTAAACAATACATGATGCTTATCCCATATTTCTTTATACCAAAAATTATTCTATAAAGTGGACCACAATGGGATTGTAGTATACATGGGTAGCCTACTTACTGTGATTAAAAAAAGAGCAAAAAAAAAGAGGATGACTTACTATTGCAGACTATAATTAGCGTCAAACATTCCAATAACTTGGGAGTTCTGCAAAAAACAAGTCAGCTAACTTATAACAGGTGAACGGGGTAGAATATTACAGTAATGGAATGCAAGTCACCAGTTCATCCTCATTATTTTTGTGTTTCCGAGGATTAGGATCCCTGATAAAAATATGTTTCCCGCAGTCTTCTTTGTTTAAGATATTTCAATAAGCTCAGTAAGATCGTATAACAGAATTACAAATTATGTCTTATTCACTGGTAAGAAACAATTGTCCACCTATTTCATGTAGCTCATATTCAAATTCACAATCAAATGTCTTGAACATCGCGTAGCCATATTGAGTTTTTTTTTTGATCTTATATAGCCTAATAGAAAACAAAGTTGATTTTTTAACCACAAGTAAAGTAAAGCGATCCCACAACAGACCCGGAGGCCCTTGGGGTAGTAGGAGGTTAGGGCTCCCACTTTTTCTAGACAATCGGCACTTTATGTCAGCCGAGTTGTCAGCCCTGCGTGACGGCCGCCTTTACCCCCAGAACAAGCGTCTGGTACTCATTTACGTTAGAGGCTGAGTCGACACCAGGGCCATAAGTAACTTAGCCATATATATAAAAATGTGTTCAGCAGTTTTTATTCATTTATAAACAGGTTTACAATGTAAAAAAACTCTTAATGTGTCCAAAGCGTTTTAAATTTTTAACTTTCTTTTTCTCTATTCTTCTCTCCCTCTTCCCATTCCAATTCTTCCAGACCTATCTCCCTCATATCTCTTCTTATATAATCCATTCATTTAAATCTAGGTCTACTCTCTTTCCTTTCCCAGGTGGAATCCATTCCAAAGCTTTTCTAGGTAATCTTGTCTCTGGCATTCTAAGTATATGACCTTACTTCTAGCTGTCTGTATCTCACAACATCTAATATTGACTTTTGGACTTTCCTTTTTTGTCTGATGATTGTATTTCTGATTTTTTCCAATTTAGAATGTTTAATTGAGCTGTCCTAAGCCAGGTTGAAAAAAGGTGAAGGGAGTTGTAACACCTCTTTAAAAAACCTTGGTTCAGATTGTCCAGCTGATAGTACTTGTGAGGGCCCCTTACCAGGATTACGGCGAAGACCTCAACGGCAGATACAGCGAAGGGGTCCTTCGGTACGGGTATGGTGCACCTGGCGGAAGAGGAAACTATACATCTACTGCCTTGTAGATTGACGTTGCTTCATTAAAGGCTAGATGAAGAACACCTCGAACAAACATACCTGGTCCTCCAGGTTAGGGGTTAATGCATTAGGCCAGCTCCCCTGTTCATCGTTTAAAAAAGTAATTGCTAAAAAAATCCAATATTTTGAATCCAGAATATAATTGTATTCGAACTTCAAAAATATATATTTTATATAAAAGTATGAAAATATGTATGTGTTATAATGTCACCCACATACTTTCATGTTTTGGATTCCGCGTTCGGCGGAGAAATGGTGCTAGTGTAGCATATTTTCAATTTACATATTCTTGTATTGTGCACAGAGAGAAGTGTAGGATGAATATATATTTATGTACTGTAAAGTGTGTTGTATGAGGAATGATAAGAGAAGGGAGAATGTGAAACCGGGTGTTGGCATGTAACCTATTCCCATCGAAAAGCACAAGGTGACCGCCAGTCTTAACATTTTCATCCTACAGACAAATCGCTATCAACACTACCACATGCCTTCTCAACATAGCCTATGTATTCCTCAGGAGTTTGCAGTTTAACGCAGGAATCTAGTGCATAACGCAGAGATTAAAAATTGGTACACGACCGTCCCTCCTGACCCCGAGATTGAACATTTTACAATTAAATTAATTTCTATCTATCTACAATAGTGTAACAGTCCAATGTTAGGTCTTAGCCTCTCCTTTGTTACGAGTTACTAGATCAAGTTAATTTAGTTATGCTTATTTCCATAAAGATATCATGAATGGTATGCAGTCAACATATCGACCCAATGAGACATTTAGTAGGCTTGGATGAAAAAAGGTTAGTAAATTTTTCACAGACCATATAAGAAACGGGGATATCCGTGAAGAACTGCAGATCTACTCCATAAAAGAAAATATATTTAACAACAAGATTCAGTAGAAAGAACATATAGAAAGAATGGAAGAAAGTAGATTACCAAATAAAATCTTACATTATTTTCCGAAAGGAAGAAGAGATGTCGTACGTCCTCGGAAGAGGTTATCTTAGATCCATTAGTGAAGACGGAGCAGGCAACTAATACTTAAACCAGGAAGTGAAGAAGAACACCTTTTTATTCAGGCTTGCGGTTCTTCTACGAGGCTGAAAATCTTCTGACTTGGGACCCACGTCTTAAAGTTCCTCCCGGAGAACTTGCTTCTTATGTTTTTCCATCCTGAAAAATCCTTTGACCCTGACTGGATTTGAACCCGGAACCCTCGGGACTATATGCAAGGAACATAAACACTAGTCCCTGCGCCCGACAAATTAAATCACTTTAACAATTAAAATCTTCAACCGTGCCGGGTATCGAAACCGCTCCCGTTAGTCAGGAAGCAAGAATGCTATCATCTGACTGTAGGAAATTATAGTTTTTGAAGGACAATTTAATTGACTATTACAGAACACCATGAATTGAATAAACTGTCTTGAAAATTTCATAACCATACTTCGAATAATTCTTGAGAAAGTGTGCCAGGGGTGATTTGTTAAGAATCTTTATAGCCTATTTTTTAAAATTGAACATCTACGTGCCAGCTTGTCTGTGAATTTGTCTGTCCTTTGTGGACTCAAAAACTACTTGACCGATTTGAATGGGTTTTTTTACCTTCATTTAGAGATTTTTCGAGGCAATTATTCTTAAAGTATATAATAAAATACCTTACGCACTATATGGCCGGAGCTAAAAATAAAACGTGCATCGTTGCACTAAAAAGTCTCTTTCTGGTTGCTTAAATGGCTTATGCTGCCTAAACCATAGCAAATACACAAAATTAATTACGCACAATTGAATGTCTAAAGAAATTCGACAAAAAGTCCGCGACATCATATCTATCTTTTACGGATAATAATAACCAATTTTGTCTTTCAGTTCATTGATGCCAGGGATATCGGGATAAGTAGATTTCCGGGCAACACCGGGTAATCAGCACAGGGCAACTAAAATAATTACAATATAAAATTTGTAATTATTATTCTTTTTTCACTTATTCAACTAAACATATAAAAACTAATTTAATTTATTTAGGCATGGCAGCGCAAGCCCGGTATTAGTTAGTTTTTTTTATAAATCTAAAAGTAGGCCTACATACTGTGTTACATACATTTTCAAAGAGAAATGTATCTTTAATTAACACAGATATATAGTACTGTCAGGTAATTACAATCAGATATTAATTTCTCGATTATGAGTTAATTTTCTTTTTACAATCGATCCTTCTTAAAAGATTCCAGAGAAAATGGGACATAAGTTGGTTAAATGAACATTACCGGGATACGCTGCCGTTAAAATAGCACAATCTTGGAGAATGCCCACCCACTACATTCCTGGGCCGTGAATACATGGAAATGCTACATTTCCCACAATATAAGTACGTGCGTCACTCATGCGCGGAACAATGCCACCGCGGGATCGAACCTAATTGATGGTTGGTTTTTCTTGGCTCGTGGGAAGAGGAAATTCTTTTCGCCCAGAGAAAAAACAAATGGTTTGCTACAAGGTAATAATGGGTATAATAACAACATCTGGGTGAATGTGCGCGGAAACAACGGTATTACTCCCTGTCAATGTTTTCTATCATAGCCGATAAACTCACAATCTCACATACCATTATTCAACTACTGCATTCCATGGCCCACTACAACTCCGCTCTTCTGATATTATGAAGGCAAACATACTAATAAAAACCGTCCCTTAGGAATTGCATATAATCAGCAAGACGAATTTACAGTCCGATTTTGTTAGTTTACGGAATAATATACACAGGTGCAGTCAGTAAACTGAAAATGCAAATATAGCCTATTATTTTCTATAGCTTATAACATCTAGGCCTATACAAAAAACAACTACCGAAATTCTTGAAAGTGACATCGTTTTAACAAAATATTAAAAATATAAAATTAGTACATGATAAATCAGTCGTACTTACTCACAGGCACTATCGAACCCATAGGTTTATGGCATAAAGTAAAGTGATCCCACTACAGGCCTCAGGAGGCCCTTGGGGTATTAGGAGGTTAGGGCTCCCACTTTTTCTGGACAATCGGCACTTGAAGTCAGCCGAGTTGTCAGCACCGCGCGACGGCCGCCTTTATCCCCAGAAGAAGCATCTGGTACTCATTTCAGTTAGAGGCCGAGTCGACCCCAATGCCATGTGCCGTCAGAAGGTTTGGGTCAGTTTAAAAATCCCCCACCGTGACTCGAACCCTCGACCTTTCGACTTGTAAGCGCAGTGCCCTAACCACTATGCTACGGTGTGCCCCCTATAAATCAATCGTACTCAACTTTATCTTCTGCCTTTCAACTGGTACCAGTTGAAACAATGTTTTGAAAATATTTTAACTACTTGACGAAGTTTTCTAACACAACTTTATTTTAGTTGAGCACGACTGATTCATCAGGTGCTATTTTTATAATTTTAATAGTTTATTACATAATCTCAACGGTGCTTTAAAATTAATTTTATATGTAGGCCTATTGATCATTTTAACACTGATTTGCAGATGTTATCAGATAATTTCCCATTAATAACAAAAGTTTTCAAATTTCTGTTCAATCAAATCCTGTAACCGTTGCAGGTTTAGTGGTTTTGTACTGATAAATTTGTCCTTTAAAATTCCCCACATTGAAAAATCATATGGCGTGAGGTCTGGTGATCTGGGCGACCAATCGATTTTACCACGCCTTCCAATCCACTCTTCGAAATGATCATCCAAAAAATAAAAATAAATAACTTGAATTCGTTTATAGACAGGATACTGGACAAGATGTATTCCCTAGTTAGCAAATTACCTCAAGCAGTGGTGTTTGAGATTATATTCTGAAGGTCCCGTATTCAAACACCAGTTTCAACCAATCTGATGTTTCTCCTTGCAACCATGTACAATGGTTAACTGACTTATGCCGCACTCTGTAAATTTCTTTTGTTAATTAAATCTCATGATTACGTACAATTATGCTATGAGAAAACAAAAATAGCAGCCACTAAAGCTATTTTTAAATTTCGGGTTTCAGGTAAACATTCAATTCAAATGGTCGGACTTCGCTGTTTTCATAGAATACTTTCCCGTTTTATTTCTGGCATATTCTGAGTTTCGTAACGAAAAATCTGAAATTGTGGCCGCTATGGGATTTAAAAATTTTCGTTTCAGTTTAACTTCCTCTCCTAATGCTCCGATTTTTCTGATTAACGAACTCGACTTTACTTTTCATAATTGATTGCTGTGTGCCGGAATTGCTTCCGAAAGAACAGAAATTTCGGTCCCTAGAGCGTTAACACAGACACATATGCACATATACACATGTATATGTGTTTATTTATTTAGGCTACTTCTATTATTTATTTATATTATTATTATTATTATTATTATTATTATTATTATTATTATTATTATTATTATTATTATTATTATTATTATTATTATTATTATTATTATTGTTATTATTATGCCTATGGTTGTGGTCTCGGGATAGCTTCGCTGCCTCGTCCGCAGCGGGCTCGGATTCGATCCCCAGTCGGTTTCCTGTAAGACAAATGTCAGAAAACTTTAACGCTCAAACTGTCCCCGAACATCGTCTGATCATCATAAATATTTTCATCATTATCATATTCGCCAAGTTTAGTATGAATGTGTGTATTGTGTGCGTGTGTGTGCGTGTGTGTGTATATGTGAATGGTGTTTCGTCTTCATGTTCTGTTGTCTCGGAGTAAACCCTGACGTCACCCATTTGAAGAGGCCCTCCATGTCATTGTGTGCTCCAAAAAGTATGTGTGTGATCCATAGTTTAAAATCCTCCTCCCCATAGGTCGTGCCACTGTAGGGCCTGGGAAGCGTGTGGCATGTAGAAAGTGCCTAAGTGCCTAAGTTAATGGAGTGAAATTATAATTATTATTTTATTTATTTCAGGATTGTTTTTTGTTATTTACATAGGTATCCTCAAACAAAACATACCATTTTTTCTTCTTCCACACTTCCCGATCTTGTGTGTCTGCTTCTGTCATATTTCTCTTCTTCATGTTGTCTTGAATTCCCTTTATCCACGTTGGCTTTGGTCTACCACGTTTCCTTTTTCCAAGATGTATCCATTTCAATACTTCTTTGTTTGTTTCTGTGTCCCTCCTTCTCATTACATGCCCATGCCATCGAAGTTGGATTTCTTCAATCTCTTGTACAATATCCTTTCCTACATTCATAATTTCTCTTATTATATTATTTTTTTATTTTGTCTAATTTTGATATTCTTTCCTATCTTCTGAAAAAGTCAATTTTTATGACTAATAATTTATTTCTGTTTTTGCTTCAACATCCATGTTTTCGCACCATATAATAAATAGGTCTACTCTTCACAATATGTGATATATATTAATAATTTAGTCCTCTTGATTGTATTCCTATTCCATCATAAAATAGAATGTAATATGCCAATAACTTTCTTTGTCTCTATTATTCTTTTACGATGTCTAATGCAGATGATCCATCTCTTTGAATTATTGATCCCAAATACTTAAAATATTCCACTGTTTTAATCTAGTTCCATTTATTTCTAACTCCTCGGAAATATCTGTGCACATTAGGCCTAAATTTTGTTTTATTATTATTATTATTATTATTATTATTATTATTATTATTATTATTATTATTATTATCATCATCATTGTTTTTGTAGCTGTTGAAATTGGGATACGTCATAGCGTATTTGATTAAGTCAATTGGCTACAAGTCAGAAGGTCGCGGGTTCAATTTAAGCTGGCCTAAACCTTTTGCCGGCTTCATGGCCCTGGGGTCGACTCAGCCTCTAAAATATGAGTACCAAACTGTGTAATAGGGATAAAACAGCCTACATGCAGGACTGTTAACCCGAATGACATCTCGCGCCGATTATCTAGAAAGGGGGGAGCCTGAATCTTCTTCTATAGTACACCAAAGGCCTCCTAATCCTGTAATGTATCACTTTACTCTCATTGTTATTATTATTATTATTATTATTATTATTATTATTATTATTATTATATTATTGATTGGAAAATCTAGTTCAGGGAAATGATGTTTGGAGAACTTATGTCCGTTCTTCCATGAATCTCCAGTTTCGAATGTGGCAGTAACTTAATTTATTATTTTTATTGTTATTACTAAATACAAAAAAAATTCTCAACTCGTGTCCAATTCAGGGTCGGATCGAGGAATGAGACGAGATGAGCCCCTATATTTTAGAGGTCTGTTAACGTCGAGGGTGCCGGCCGACCTCTCCTGACGCACCGTCACAGGGGCGGATGATTGAAATGAAACAAAATGGGTGAGATGAATATGGAGAAATGGTGGAATGAAATTAGTGGCAGGTGAAAACTGGAAAAACCCCGAGAAAAACTTGCCCAAGCTCCGTTTCATCCACCACGAAATCCACATAGTGTGACCGAGACTCGATCTCGGGACCCCAGCGGTGAGAGGCGAGTGTCTAATCGCTTACACCACAGAGCCACCTTTATTGTTATTTATTACTATTTACCATCATCATCCAGGGATTAAGCCTGTTGGTATGTTGCTGTTTCATGAAAGCTAGAATTGTTAAAATTGTTCAGACCATCTTCTGTGTGGGCCTCCAAAATTTCTCCTTCCGTGTGGTTTATAATTTAGCAATAATTTTGGAAATCTTTCTTCTGGCATTCTATCAACATCTTCTTTCCAGGCGCTCCTATATTTATTATTATTATTAAGTGTTGAATAATTAGAAAATGCCATCTTAACTATATTGCTTGTATTTTAAGAGGCTTTAAATGTTTTTTTTACTGTTTTTCCCCATTATAAAGTTGTAAGTTATCTGAAATTTGTGTTCTTAGTGATGAAGCTATTAAAGGAAGTTAGAAAAACGGAGGAAAATGTGAACTTGTGACACAATTTGATGTTGCGGTGATTTGGAAAAACCACGTTGGCGTATTGTGGGAACGCTTCCACTGGAATTTCTCATTTTCGCCTGTCACACATTTCTTCTTCATATATTTTTAATGGACTGGCCGCTGAAATATTAATTCTATGGAATACATCACTCTGTTGAAGTGCAGTGGCGTAACGTCAGCTTCATGGCTGGGAACATCAACATCTTGTTATGGCCTAAATTCGGTGGATGGTGTAATGTGATATTTTGGTACATAGTTTCACAACTACATTAATTCGGATATTACTTAATTTCATTTCCATTAAAACATATGCCCTTAGATTATTACTAAATTTGTTTTATTGTAAAGAAAACAAAATATAATTGAGATGAGTCTGTTGCATCTTACCTCATAAAAGTTGAGATTTTATCAGTTTTTTTATGAGGTGAGATGCAACGGACTCGCCTTATTTATTAAGAAGAACCTCGTAATGTGACTTCTTCTTGTATTGGTATCCATTCGAAGATCATCTTCGGTTATCTTTAGTTGTCCATCCAAAGTGTTTGCACAACTCAAGATAACCGAAGATGATCTTTGAATGGATACCACCAGGGAGATAAAGAATAGGACGACCTAAACACAGTATGGAAAATTATGTCCAGGAAGCCATGAAAGGAATGGGATTGGAAGAAAATTATTGCTTAGATAGAAAAAAATGAAAATTGGGAACATAAAAACAATACCAGATCGAACAATCTGTAAAACGATGATAATAATAATAATAAAAATAATAATAATAATAATAATAATAATAATAATAATAATAATAGTAATAATAATAATAATGTTTTTATAATTATCAACTCTATGATGATGGTCATTGGTCCCCGTCTTTTTCCCTTTGCGACGCGACGCGTGGCTGCTTCCCGAATGGGAATTTTCTTAACCAGAAGAATTTAGTTTCGCTTATTTCCCTAAATATGTCAGCGAGAGTCATATGGTTAGTACACCGCCACGAGGCGACATCTATAAGGAAAATAAGGTATCACTCGCATGGATGAAGGTCGGTTAAAATTTGCTCAGATACATTTTTATTCAGACCATCAGCTATATACTGTGTAAATGTTTTTAATCTAACTACAGACACTTCATAAATAATTGTTAATATTTGTGTAACTTAACCCTGGTGAAGTAGAAGAGAAAAATCTTACGGTCTTAACTTCAACAAGTAAATAAATTAATAATTACTATTAGTATTTTATTATTATTACTATTATTATTATTATTATTATTATTATTATTATTATTATTATTATTATTATTATTATTATTATCATTATATCATAACCAAGCTCAATCATGATCCTTATACAGTGGGTGTAAAATTAAGACAATTTTGCAGTCCTAGGCCGATTCCGATTGAGGGTCTTTCCACTTTTCAGCGGTTGCCCTTTTACCAGCCGGCTGCTGTCTTTTTCACATCCACATGTGTCAATCACAGAGGTAGATGATCAACAGCCAGTGTAGGGGTGACATGTGGTTAGCATGTCGAGTCCCCCAGCCGTTATAGCTGGTTCCTCAACCTGGAGCCGCTACTTATTGTAGCTACCCAATTGCATCACGATGCTGGGTGGGCACCGGTCCCATACTGGCCGAAATACCATGAGAAAATTTCTTCCCCCATGGAGACTCGAACCAGCGCAAGTCCCGTAGCTCTGCGCCAAGGCTTCCTACCTTAACCGCTCGGCTACGGCGCGGGACAGTCCTAGGCCCAGTTTCATAAATACAAAAGTTTAAATTTACGATATTAAAAATATAAAATAGTGAAATATAAAATATTAAAAATATAAAATATTAAAATATGAAATTAGTAGGCCTACCTGATAGTCGTCCTCAACTAAAAAAAGTTCTGTTATAAAACTTCGTCAATTAGTTAATATATGAAGGCCTTTCAAAACAATGTTTCATCTTCTGCATTTAAACTGGTACTAAATCATTGTTTTGAAAGGCCTTCATATTTAACTAATTGAAGAAGTTTTCTAACATAACTTTATTTTAGTTGAGGACGACTGATTTATCAGGTACTATTTTTTATATTTTTAATATTTTATTACATGACCTCAACGGTGCTTTAAAATGAATTTAGAAGTATTGATTTAAATTTAGAATCAGGACGTAGGTGACCTGCCATCACATTAATACATGGACTAAATAATTCAAAGCTAAACAAGGCAATAATTAATATCAAAGGCCATAAAAAGGAGTAAAATATAAATGAAAAGTTTAAAAAAGCGACACTCAGGAAGTGCTTAAACTAACCGAATTCCTCAGCAAGTTTAATTTATGGTCCGATTTTGCTGGTTTACGGAATATGTATTCATTTTGTTAACTAAATCATATGTAGGTTATTCATTTATGTAGCGAGAAAAATAAACATGACGGCCACTAGAACAATTTTTAAATTTCAGCTTTCAGGTAACTCCTACTCCTAATAGGCCTAATCGAATTTCACTGAGTTTTGGAAAAGAATTTTCTTGTTTTATTTCAAAGACATATAATTATCTAATTTCGTTATGAAAAATCGAATATTTCACTTGCTAGAGCGATTATAAAATTTTGCTCCTAATGATCCGAATTTGTTCATTAAAGAACTCGATCTTACTTTTATAATTGACTGGTGTATGCCGAGTTCGTTCCGAAAAAAATTGAGGTCGCTAAAGCGATAACACGTAGGCCTACACATATAAATAAATAATTATATATATTGAGCTACCAGAATTATAGAGGGATATCACTCCTATGTACAAGCTATAAATATGTACTATAATATAAAGGGGAAACTTGAACAATATATTAATGATGTAATTGGCAAGTACCAAACTGGATTTAGGAGAACGGAAAATCTACATCAGACCAACTGTTTGCAGTTAAATTAATTTTAGAGAAGTTCTGGGAATACAAAATCGATATACATAATATTTTCATCGATTTCAAACAGCCATATGATGATGTTAACAGGGGAAAATTATTATTTCAAATAATGTTCTCGGAATTCTAAGAAAGTTGATAAGATTAACGAAGGTAACAATGGAAGATTCAGTCACTCAGATAAAAATAAATACAGAGAATACAAACCCTTTTACTGTCAACAAGGGGCTGAAAGAAGGAGATGGGCTGGTCCCACACTATTTAACATAGTTTTAGAGCATGTTATCAGGAAATTAAACATAAATACTGAAGGAACTTTGATATATAAATCTATTCAGATAGCAGCATATACCGACGATGTCAACATTATGGATAGAAACACACACCACGATCTAAAATAGACATTCAGTCAGTTAAAATAAAACAGCAAGAAAAGTCGGTCTCAAGGTTAATGTGTCAAAAACAAAACTTTTGACACTATCACGGACAAATTTTAATAGAGATCAACAATTAATAATAGGCACAAACACATTTGAAGTAGTAAAGAGTTTCTCATAGCCTAATTTGGCAAAATTATTACTAATAACAATGATGAATTAATACGAAATAGAAAGTATAGAGCAAAAAAAGGCATATTATGGACCATTTCCAATCCTAAAATAGAAAATTATAGTTAAGAAAGTTATAAAAATATATATATAACTATATAAAACTTGCATACGTACAATATTGGTATATGGAGTGAAACCTGGACTATGACAAAGAGCTCTGAGAATTTAATGAACACTTTTGAAAGGAAGATTTTGGGAAGGATATATGGACCAGTAAAAGAGAATGGAAGATGGAAAATGAGGTAATCTATGAATTTTTTAAGGAGCCTGATTTATCAACTCCTGAAATTAAATAAAAAATGCAATAGGCTAGGACACGTTCAAAGAATGGACAAAGAATGCGTACCTAAGAAAGTGATGACGGAGGAGATCGGCCAATAGGAAAACCTATAAAAAAGATGGATGGACTCAGTGAAGGAAGATTGTCATCAAATCCTGAACTGAAGGAACTGGCAGCAGAGAACATTGGATAGAGAAGATTGGAGGTCTCGCAATAAGAAGGCTCGGACACGCAATGGGTTATAGCGCTATTGGAAGAAGAAAAAGAATATATCTGAGTGTATGTGTGTGTGTAAGTCATTTTCGGTGTGTACTATGTAGTAAGAATTTTTTTAAAATATTTTCAAGAGAACATCATTTATTAATTTCGCCGCAGGAAAGGATTCCTAGGAATTTATAAATAATTAGGAAATACCAGACGTGCGCTGTTACGCCTAAATAAATTAAATATTGAGGGTTAATTAATTATATGGGATACACTGCGACGAACCAAACGTGGCAGCTGCTAGAGTAAATTTTTAATTTCAAATTTCAGGCAAACCCCCCCTTCTAATGGTCAGATTTCGCTAATTTTTTTGATAATGCATAACTCAGTTTATTTTAATAGGATATTCCGAGTTTTGTTGTGAAAAATCGAAAATTGCGATCGCTAGAGCGCTTTTTAAATTTTCGTTTCAGGTGAACTCCTACACCTAATGATTTTTGAATATAATATATAACAGCTAAACACTAGCCGCATCTGAATACCTACATATACAAATTTTCACGAAGATCGGTTGAACAGTTTAGAAGTCTATAAAGGACAAATAGACATAAGTTACATTCGTTTAATAGGCCTATATACAAATTCGCCTGCGACTACAAAGAAAATAAATTATGATTCTTTTTAATGAATTCTGAAGATATAGCTCTTGAGATTGTACTCATAAAAATAATTTTTTATATTATTTTTCAAATCTTCACCGATCCTATTTACTAGTCACTATATATAGGCCTATATATATATATATATATATATATATATATATATATATATATAGGCCTGTATGGAGCAGCCGTAGCATGGTTGAAAAAGACGATACACTACAAACCGAAGGTCAAGGTTCGAGTCCCGGCGGGGTCAGAATTTTTAAACTCGCCCAAACGTTCTGATTGCATCATGGCCCTAGGGTCGAGTCAACCTCCATCCGAAATGAGTACCAGACGCTTATTCTGGAGGTAAAGGCGGCCGTTACGCAGGATTGACAACCGGCTGACATTAAGTGCCGATTATTTAGGAAAAGTGGAACCTTAGCCTCCCTTCTACTCCAAGGGTCTCCTGTGGCCTATAGTGGGATCACTTTACCTTTATATATAGGCTATATGACATGGGAAAAAAATAAATCCAGGCTCAGGCATTTATTTTTCATTTCATAGTTATAGGCTATATAACTTATATATATAGGCTATATATATATATATATATATATATATATATATATATAACGCTTCAGCGGTGGGATTTTTTTTTTTTTTTTTTGCGATTGAACTCGCGAATTCGTTAATAAATAAAGCCATACATTTAGAAGTGAACTTAACTCAAAGCTAAAATTTAAACATTGCTCCATCGTTCGCATATTTTTTTATCCAACGAAACAGTGTATGAGAAAAATATTGTCCAAAAGTCAGCGAAATGGGACTAGTGGAGATTCACTTGAAAGCTGAAATTTAAAACTTTAACGAGTACCTTTTTTTTTTTTTCGTAACGCAACTCGCATGCAAAATTTGAATTAGAAACGTAAAATTGATTCGTTATCAGTGAAATCGTTGTCAAGGAGAATCCTGAGTTGGAATTTCATTACCACAATCTATTTTATCCGTAATCGCCATTGAATGTAGCCTACACAATAAACATAAAAACGGTACAAAACAATACACAAATCCTACACGTTAATATACATAACAATAGACCATAGCCTACTTAGTCGGATATAATCTAAATATCATAGACGTGATATCACCAAAGATATTGAAGCATCTCAAAATAAAACTATAGTGAAAAACACTGTAAGTACGGGTACGATATGTTTTGTTCTCTCGCAACGAAACTGATTACAAATTATTTAATTAACAAAAAACAATAATTATGCCTGTATTCGGTAAACCAATCAAACAGCCTAAATTTGAGTTGATATTGAATTCGTTTAGTTTAAGTACATCCTGGGTATCGGACTTTTCTTGTTTTCAATTCAATCTTAAACAACCAGACGAGGATAAGAAGGAGGCTATAGGCATACACTATTCCTTATCTTAAGGATAAATATCGCCTAAGATATAATTTCAATTTAAGGTAGCAGATGCTAGAAATAGGCATAAAATACCTGTCATTTCTGAAGCAACTAGGAACTGGAAAAATAAATCTTAACACAAATTGTAACAACCACGCTGAAGGGTTTCATATCCATTTTAAGAAATTATCTATAGGCCTATGGCCAGTCTCCAAATTCTGGCTTTTGATTTTTTTCAGAATTACCCTTTTACATTCACTCTAGTTCTATATTATTCCGTAACTTACCTATTGTAAAAAATTATATATACATAAAGGCGTAGCCCATTGTTGAGCCATAGCCTCTCCTTTGTAAGGAGTTATTAGACCAAGTTAATTTTTAGATACCTTATTTGTTCATAGATGTCACGCGGTCAACACACCGACCCAATGAGACATCTAACACGCAATGAAGTTATTACGAGGACGTTGATGTCGGTAAATTTGGCTTAGAGGCCTCTTCATTCAGGCTTAAGGATCTTTAACGAGCCTGAAAATCTTCAGACTCGGAACCCACGGCTTAAATTCCCTCTCGGAGGGCTTACTCCATGGATTTTCCCGTCCTAAAAAAAATACATCGACCCCGGCCGAGTTTGAAACCGCGACCCTTGAAACTAGAGGCAAGGAGCATAACCACTAGTCCACCGCGGCTATGTTTTTCTGTTTATTATTTATTTTTATTACTTACTTTCTCCATTGTCAAATAGGCCTACACTTTGTCACTTTTGGCAGATCCTATTTGGGAAAGTTTATTAAAATTATAAATAAACTAGTTTTCAGTTTACTATATTTTAAGAATTATTTCTAGTTGGGTTTAGTTTTTTAGACTTTTCATTTTTATGTTTTGAGTTATAGTACGAAGTTACGCCACTGGTGTAGGATACAGTCAGTTAGGGGGATACAACCCCATGTTATAAATTAAAGAATTTCCAATTACTTGTAGGTCCAGACTCCTACCGTATGCGCACAGCAGGGGGTCTTGGTCCGCTTAATGGTCTTGGGGACGGGAGCTCACCGCATTGCGACCACAACGGGATATTCGGGGCACTTAAAGCACTCCTAACACAGTGTGCGGCTTGCCGCAGGGTGTGGGCACCCAAAATATTTCCATCCTCCATAAAATGACGGTACAAGATGTTAAAGTCCGCCTCATAATTCACCTCTTTGTTCGGGAGTCGAACTGCAGTGCTGCCAACTCTGTGCGAATTGTCCTCACGAACGCCTATTTCAAGTTGGTACCAGTCACAATGTGTCTCGTGCCATTTGTCACTTTTTCACCTGTACCCTGTCTCAACCTTAACGCCTCGTGGCTGTAAAACACGGGACATGAGAAGGGACTCCAAACATGTCAAGGGTCGCACGAGTAAAATATCTTGTAGGTGTATTTCACTCATGGGATGAGTGAAGGAATACAAGTCTTCTACAATATAGTCACAATATTGTGTTAAGATCTTGTTTTCAGGAGTCAGTTGTGAAGAAGGGTAAAAACTATCTCCGAAATAAAAAAAATAGATATCTCTCAGATTTGTATTATCTACTTTATTATGAATTCTTTGAATTAGATATGGGTATATTCAGCTTTAAAATTTACATTGTATTTTTAGATGCCTTAAACCATTCATTCTAAATTATTTTCTATATAGCGTACTGAAGTTTGGCCATCATTAATCTGTATTGAGGTAGGCTACAATTTTCAGATATTCTGTAATAAATAAAATTATATTTTAACTACAAGAATTTGTAGTCCCATTTTTAATGCAGGATATGATTCAATTTAATTTAGCTTTTTTTTATACACACACAATTTGTAGAACAACAGTTTTTGAAGGAATATTTTACTGAATCCGCTACAGGATCTCCATCATAGAGTGAGTAAAGTGTCACGAAAGTTTTTATATTTTAGAGGAAGTAGTTCCTGAGAAAAATATACCAATAGAATGTTTTTTAAGGAATTGTTTATAGAATTATTTATAAATTAATTCAGACTGAATGGTTATATATATATATATATATAATATATATATATATATATATATATAATAGCGAAGTGTAACCTTAAATAATAGACTACGATAAAAGTCGAGAAATACTTTTTCTAATTCTATGTTACTTATTACTTATTACCATCTTAGGGGACCCTCACAGCCGTTTCTCTAGTAATAAATGATCAATTATAACTTGACGATATTAATGATAATAAGTGTAAAAGTTTGCTAGGAAATAGATTATTCAAAGAGGAGGTTAATATTTTATAGCACATTGTTTTATGAATCCGACTCCAATCATTAAAATATAATTAGCCTTTTCCAAAACTTACTACATTTTGCTTTCTACTTAGGTCTATCTTATGGGAGAGGCAAAAAAATGTGATTTTATTTTGTGCCAATCTTTTTTATCAATTTCTTATTTCCTATTAAATTTTTAACGTTTGTCTTCTTGTTTCATTCAATATTATTTCCACAAACATATTGTTAATTCTAATATTTTGAGTTTTAACCTATAATTGACAATGTATCCAATAGGATACATCAATTAGTTCGATTTATTTAGTATTATTAATAAAACAGAAGAATACGAACGAGTAGTAATAATTTAAATGTGTTTCGAATTACACAATAAACCTATAAATATAACAGTCATGCGTGATTTTGTTTTCAGAGCGGTCCTCCACATTTTATTACTGGCACGAGAAATTAATGTTTTCCCAATTGAATGCTTAAAAATCAATTTGGACTTTCAGGGACTTTGGAAATCATCATCATCATCATCTTAAGGCACTACAACTTCAAAATTGAATGTTTTGGTCTTCTCAATAATCTTCCTCCAGATTTTCTATCTTCAGCCAATTTTAGGTTTGTCGCCCTGATCTTCTTCGAATCCTCTCAAACATTGTCCTGCTATCTCTCCTTAGGTCTAACAACAGCTCTAGTGCCTGTAGGCTTTAATTTATATAGTTTTAACTAATCTCTTTTGATTATTCTTATCAGATGACCAAACCATCCTATCCTAAGAGATCTGATATGATTTATTAGGCTATATTTTGATTTTTAATTATATTATTTAATTCACTATTTGTTTTGATTTCCAAGTTTGGTCTGGACCTATATTTGGACCATAGATATTTCTATAAAATAGAAAATAGCATATTTTGGCAAGAATAATATGCTCATATCAGGGTAACATGAAAATTCCAAATGCGTAATTTTATATTTAAAACAACAATATACGCTACAAATATAAAAAAAGGGTTGTTAAATATATTAAATAGTGTTAATAAATAATCAAAACATTTCAATACAACATTAGAACATTTTTTTAAAAAAATCCAGTTACAAATTTAATATGGCTTTATGTGCAGGAAAAACTTCCTGATAAAGTAAAGTTGTTCCCATCAATGTCCCATGGCATAGGCCTACCAAAATTATTAATAATCTATATATTTTTTGCAATTGAATGTAATTACTGTACGTAGGGTCTAACTTAAGAGAAAGCTTATACGGCTAATAATAGATTTATTTTTATTTTGTTTCATAAACTTATAAACATAAATTTAAAAAGTAAAGTATCCCACTATAGAGCGTAGGAGGCCCTTGGGGCAATAGGGAGTTAAGGCTCCAACTTTCTAAGTAATCGGCCATAGATGTTAGGCGGGTTGTCATCCCTGTTTGATGGCATCTTTAAATTCCAGAATAAGCCTCTGGTACTCATTTCTGTTAGAGACTGAGTCGATCCCCGGGTATTGGTGTCACCAGAAGATTGGCGTTACTTTAAAAATACTGATTCCACCGACATTACACAGTAGATTTTTTAAAAATAAATGCCATATTACGAAAACATAGTTAAATAAAATGTGAAACATTTTTTAAAAAAATAGCATGATGTAGAAACAAAATTACGTTTCTTGTTAAAATAAATAGTACGATCTTGAAAGTAAAAGTAATTTTTGAGAGTATTTTAACATAAAATAATAGGCCTACCTTTTGTCAACAGACAAAACACACCAGTAGTCTATATTCAGGTCATAAAACTCTATAGAATAACGTATATCCTAAAGTGGAAAATTTACTGTTTAAAAAATATCAGATTTTGAAATCAATCTAAATACATGAAATAATAATCATCATCGTGTGTTTAATATTGTTTTCGTTGTTAGGTAATATTTCTCTCCTATATGTCTCCATCTTCAACTTGAAGATTAGGCTGTAAGCCTATGCCGACACAAAGCATATCCCTCCATCTGCCGTTTCTATCTTCCTTTTTTCCAAATCTATTAGGCCTAAATGTCCATTTTTCATTTCCGTTTTTTACGAGTGGGACTGCCAAGACCTTATAAAATCTCATCATTGTCTCTTTCCTGGTTATTAAGCAAGGTTCTTTAAATTGTGCTACACATATGCTGGAATGTGGATAATTTATTATCTAGATCTGTCTCTTTTTCATATGATAATAAGCATCCTCATGTGAAATGAAAATCTTAAGAACTATTCAGGGGAAAACATAATTTGATAAAATACACAACACAGAAATTAGGGACAATTGTCATATTCAAGACATAACCAAATTTATTATAGAAAGACGAAAATATTGGAAGCGTCATAGCCTATAGAAAGAATGGAAGAAAACCGACTTGCAAAAAAGAGCTAAAGAAGGTAGACCAATGGACGGGAGAAGAACAAGAGGAAGACCAGCCAAGAGATGGATAGACAGTGAATGCACATCCAATACGTCTTCCTCCGAGGAGTGTTTTTGGAAATAAACAGGATGAAAATCCTACAAATTAAGTTTAGGAAGAAGAAGAAGAATAAGCATTCTAAATAATAGAAACATTTTACTTGATCTATTGTTTTCTTTTGTAAAACTATTTTTGATCGGATATGATAATTTCCTTCAAATGCCATTACTTTTGATTTGTTTTTTGATATAGCCTATGTAGATTATAATGTAATATAATTTCTTGCAAGGAAGAAATAGGCCTATAATACATTATTTTCTCCCTAAAGAGATATTCTCATACGTCTTCTCCCGATTTTGATGACTTAGAAACCGATATGTAGTTCATGGCATTAGAAAAATTATTTATTTCCTTTTATTGTCATTAAATAATATTAAAATCAGCGACCAAGAAGTGGATATTTAACTTTACACCTTTGCGTCTCAGTCACTCCACATAGGTTCGTAGTGGATGAAATCGTAGCCACAGGGTCTTCTTTGTCAAAATCTTTACCCTCTATACTCGGGTCATTTATTTCGTTTCGTTTCATTTTCCATCTGCCACTGTGATGGTGAGAAGGAATGGTTGACCTGTAACCTTGTAAATAACAGACTTTCATTTCATCTCATCTCATTGCCCGAACAGGCATTATTACAGTCATGAGTAAAGGGTTCTTCTAGTATTAAAATTTATTCTATTGTAGTTATGATAAATATATTCCATGAGACTGAGATTGTTTTCTTTTAATCTATAGAGTTTTAATTAAAAAACTCAACTCGTGACAGGCCCAGAAGGCCCTTGGCCACCCGCCGGCTGCTGCTCTCACATCCACATGTGTTAATCATAGAAGTAGACGATCATCTAGTCAGTGTAGGGGTGAAATTTGGTCAGCATGTCGTGCCCCCCAGTCATAATAGCTGGTCTTCTCAACCTGGAGTCGCTACTTATTGTAGCTACACAAACACCTCACGATGCTCGGTGGGCACCGGTCCCATACTGACCGAAATTCCATGAGAAAATGTCTTCCCCATGGGGGATGTCCCGTAGCACTGCGTCAAGGCTTCTTGCCTTAACCACTCGGCTACGGTGCGGGATAGATTTTTAATTACTTCTGAGTAAAAATGTCGATACTTTACGTTTAGTTTGTGATAAAATTATTTGATGAGCCTTAGGGACTTTCTAGATCATTAATTTAACAGGACGTGTGGTACAAATGGGGAATGAAAGAGGGGCATGGAAAGTACTTGTAGGAAAACCAGGTGGAGAGCGTCAAGTAGGTTGGGCAAGAATGAGGTGGGAGTATAACATTAATCTTGATTTAAAGGATGTGAATTATACAAGATTAATTGCAAGTAGTTGAGTATACGGATGTATGGATAGCTTATGTCTGCGCGCCCATGAACCTCTGGATAAGATAGTGAGTTAGTATATAGGCCTATAACAGATTAGTATAGGGCCTATTACATGTTTTATTTGTTTTATAATTTTTTCAGATATATTAGATAGGAGCTTCATTTATTTAATTATTAGTTGCATAAACTAACAGTAGTAGACTAGTAGTAGTAATAGTAGTCAGTGGTTAAAAAGTTGGACCAATGGAAGACAGGCGAATGGAGGATATTATGTGGTAGGTAGCTATGTACATTACATTTATAATATACCAGAATAATTAGAACAAAGACTGCGATGGACAAGACATATGACAGGAAAAGGGAATGAAAGAGAGGAGTAGAACTTCTTGTAGGAAAATCAAAGAAAACGCTTTCAGTACTCAGGTCAAAAATGAGGTGAAAGAATAACATTAGGGCCTAATCATGATTTTCTAATATGAAACAATCCAAGGGGCAAGTCTTCCACGAAGAACTTAAGCTATGTGACCCGAGTCTGAAGATGTTCATACTCGTAAAAGAACATAAAGCTAAATTAGAGTCTCTGGGCAAAACTTAATCTGCCTTTGCCCATCAAATTAATAACTTAAATGCCTATTAGATTTCTCATTGAACTAATATGGTAAGCGTATATAATTCGATGACATCTGAATGGAATTAAGCGTAACACAAAATTTGCTGGTTAAATAACTTCTGCTAGGGAGCACCTTTGTCCCATGTAGGGATGCATGAGTATAGACTAAACTAGACGAGAATTATGCAGGGATGACTGGAACAATTTTAGCCCAAGTCATAGTTGTATGGAGCTTGGCATGAACCTCTAGCAGGCCTATTCGATATACCAATGAGTAGTTGTTAATTAGTAATATTATAAGTATGATACATTTTTAACATTATATATCTCTTTTTCCTTGGTTTAACCTCTCTCTATGTAGAGTCAATGTACTTGAGCCCCACGCAATCCAGGTGTTACATGGACATGACCTGTTTCAGGAACTCATAGATTATACGTATTTTTTGACTTCACAAGTAGGCTACATGGAGAGCTTCCCGGATCAATGATCAACTCATTACCAGGGCACCTCCGAGACAATACGGACGTTTAAGACAAGACATTCATTTCATTTATATCCATCCATCCGTAGTAATTCTGCCAGAGAGCAGGTCTTTCATTACAATCATAGCTTGTTCATGCTATGCTTTGTAGCTTTACTAGGGAATTATAGGTGTGGTAGCTTCACGTTGCTTTCCATACTGGTGAATAATGATGATGATAATGCTAAGGTTAATGATGATGTCCGGATGATTTTCGGGGACCGTTAGGCCCTATGTTTCCTGACATTTTTCTTACTGGTGAAGAAAAACCCCAAAACAACCTCACCCAGGAACCTGTCCCGACCGGAATCGAACCCGGACCCGCTGCGTGACAAGGCAGCACGTTACCTCGAGACCACAGCAGTGGACTTCATTTATGTATTTGTACTAAACAAGGTGAATATTATATTGATAACTTTGATGGCCAAATGATGTTTAAGACTATTATCGGCTGGAAGTTTCCTGACAGTTGCCTTTCAGCTGAAGAAATACCTAGAAAACACTCACCCAGGAAACTTCTCCAGAGCAGGGATCGAACCGAGGACCCTTGCGTCAGAGTAAACGACTTTATCATAAGACCACAACGATATATGTCATTATTATAACTACTCGTGGGAATTAATAAATAGAATAAACAACATGTGAAATCGCAATAAACTGTGCCAAAGGAGTAGGCCTATAAAATAAATATTAATTGAAAAATTATATTACCTATGATTAATTATCTGATATTATTACAATGTTGTTTGTTAATTGGGGATAATTTTCGCTATGAAGATAGGTCTATATTTTTATTTTGAGATATGTTAAATCATTCAGCCTCATGGGCTAGTGGTCAGCGTTTCTGAATATAGTTTATGAGGTTTCGGGTTCGATTCCCGGTCAGACGATAGGAATTTTTCTTTAAAGGGAATTATTCCTGTGGTTGCCCATGGTCTGGAATGTAGGATTATTTTAGGATAATGAATCTCCTGGCGTTTCGTTACAATTTATCACCCATCATATCATCGGGTAACATAACTCCGCCTTGCAGGTGCTTCAATCTAAGAAATGGATTATAATTCCACCAGTGCCAGTGAAGAAAGCCAGAAATGCCATAAAAGACAACATTGTGGCATTGGACAATAAATATATGTGTTTGTTTCCCCACCAGGTTGTCTTTTATGATATTTCTGGCTTTCTCCACTGGCACTGGCGGAATTGTAATCCATTTCTTATTATATATATATATAGGACTATAGGGTAGGCTAATTCACAATAAGTATTACAGACTTCCAGGGTTTGAAGAGGGACTTAATAGATAAGTTTTGATGAGGAACTCATGTCCGGAAACGTGCCATTTTAATGTAAAATAAGTTTGAAGATCGACACACAATGGGCTGATATCGTGTGTCTTGTGTTTCAGAACAAGTTTTACAGACTTCTAGGGGTTATAATATACCTATCGATTCGGAGGAAGATCTTGCACGAATTCTGGCGGCAGCAGACATTATTGAGCACACACCAGGTCTTATGGGGCGTGTATATGAAAACATGTGTAGCATGTACACTTAATGCAACGAACAACAGGGTCGCCACATGGAACCACACTTGTAATATAACCCCTAAAAGTCTGTAATACTTATCTATGACACGCGGTATCAGCCCATTGTGTTCCGATCTTCAAACTTATTTTACATTAAAATGGTACGTTTCCGGACATTGGTTCTTTATCAAAACTTTATCCACTAACTCCTCTCTGCAACATCTGGAAGTCTGTAATACTTATTGTGAATCACCATGTATAGTTATAATATTTTGTAAATCGGGGTATTTCCTTTTGATATAACCTAATGAAAATAAATGAGTGCGCATGCACTATGGTTAAACGTGAGAAGGTGCACGTGCGCATATGTCACCGCGATTGTTTCTCCATTACCTCAAGACCCCGGGAGGTCACTCAAGAATGCAGCCACTTTTTTTTTTTTGGAATTGCTAATCCGACCTCATGGGGGCTACCGACCAGGTAGCAGGACCCAATTTTCATAATTCTTCCGTTCGGTTTGTCACAAAGTCGCCGGCTCTCCAGTTGAAGGTTCATTTCTTCTTATGTAATCTTTCCTTTTATGCAAGAAATAACAAGTCCAAGACCATATATTTTCTAAATGGGTTCTTTATGCTTTAAAAATGCTGAGAGTTGAAATATACGTATAAAATTACAATTGGCACGCGGGTTGTCCTGGAAAAGAATCCCTTTTGTTACGTTAAAAATCTGAAATTTATCTCCTCATATATTATAGTTTATTGGGTGCGATTTTAAAGAGAAATAAAAATACTAGACAGTAATTTTAAAAATACAAAACTTTAAAAAAGAACAGAAGTCTTCTAACTCAAAATAAATGTCGCTTATTAATTGATTATAATAACATGCAGGATTTTTATGGGATAATTGCGTAGGGGAATGTTTTCAAGAGACGTAAAAGGTTACTCGCAATAAAAAAATAATATAAGCTTATTTTATTCTTGCTACCTAAAATCATTAAAATTTTAATGCTAATTTTAAAATATATTTCATTTTTAAAATATATGTATTTTTACATATCTCAAATTATTCATTTCTTATTTGATTTATAAATAATTCCCAAAAGTGGTCCCATTGATACTCTTTTGTAATATTGAAATTTATATTAAAACTTGTCATCCACATGTAATAATTAATACAAATAAGGAAAAATGTATGTTTGAACCGGGATTTGAATCAAAATATCTAATAATAAATTTAAGTTATATTAATTTGGTGCCAGCCCGCAAATCTGGAGATCCTGAGCTCAAATTCGGTTTAGGCATAAATTTTAATTGTAATTGGTGCTTCTTTCTTAGTAACTACTCGAAACGGGGCTATGAGATTGAAAAAACACTTTGCTCATTTTTATACATAATTATTTTGTCCATGTGTGTTTGTCACTCTACTCCTCCTAAACGACAGGACCTATTTTGATGAATTTTTTTGTGTGTCTAGTTGGGACCCTCGGTGGTTTACATTTACGATTGGAGCCTCTAAAACCATTAGGTGTAGGACTTCACCTGAAGTGAAAATTGAAAAATCGCTCTAGCTGTCACATGTTTCGATGTTTAAGAATGAAACTCGGTATATCATATTAGAATAAACCAAGGTAGGTGTTATCCAAAAATGAACAAATTTCGACAATAACTAGTCGATGTTTACTTGAAACCCGTAATTAAAAACTGCCTAAACGACTGGACCGATTTTGATTACATTTTTTGTGTGTGTTTGAGTCGGTCCCTGGATGATGTAGATTCACAATTCGGCTCGGTAGTTGGCGCTGCTATCGGGTTACAGGATTTTTTTGACAGATGTGCAGTCAACTGCATTACCGATATATTCCGCGCGACAACAATATGACGTCATATTACACGCTTCTTCAGCCACAACAGATTGCAGTGGGGAGTTTTCTTGCGAACTTATTAACTAATGAATTTTATGGTAAAAAGATAACATTTTTATTGTGCGGCCAATTGAACGTTCGGGCAGGACAATGCCTGCCGGATCCACTAGTTAATCTGTATCTTCTTCTTCTTCAAACTTAATTTGTAGGATTTTCATCCTGTTTATTTCCAAAATCACTCCTCGGAGGAAGACGTATTGGATGTGCTTTCACTGTCTATCCATCTCTTGACTGGTCCTCCTCTTGTTCTTCTCCCGTCCATTGGTTTATCTTCTTTAGCTCTTTTTGCAAGTCGGTGTTCTTCCATTCTTTCTATATGACCCTTCCAAAATTTTCGTCTATCTATAATAAATTTGGTTATGTCTTGAATATGATAATCTGTGTGATTGTACTATTGTTGCAGAATCTGTAACGTAGTCCTTCAATAACCATATTTTCCTCTTTAATTCATGTGATAAATATATTATTTTTTTAAGTTAGGTTACAGTCAAATATTGCATACAAAATATTCCATGTAAAAAAAGTGATACCATTACAGGCCTTAGTAGACCCTTGGGGTAGTAGGAGATTAAGGCTCCAACTTTTTCTATACAATCGGCATTTTCTGTCAGTGGGATAGTCAGCCCTGCGTGATGGCTGCCTTTACCCCCAGAACAACGTCTGGTACTCATTTATGTTAGAGGCTGAGTCGACCCTAGGGACCATGATGTCGCCGGAAGGTTTGGATTAGTTTAAAAAATCCTGACCACACCGGCACTCTATCTCTCAACTTCAGTCTTGCAGTGTATTGCCTTTAACCAACTACGCTACAGTATGCCCCAAAGTATTCTCTATACAACAATAGGGCCTACTGGTAGAGCTGATTTTATAGGCCTATATAATGACTGCTGTAGACCTAACTACTCGTAGTCAACATTTTACTTTATAACTACTTATAAAATATTAGATAACTGTAATCCATTATAATTATACCATGGCCAAATTTCAATGATTGAAAATTAATTAAGACAGAATGGTTTAAAACATTTGAAAATAATCTCGGACCAACGGATCCGTGGCCCTACAGCGCTGACATCGTTGTAAGAAAGTACACGTATATACTCACATCATTTCACCGCGCTTCCTTCCCACTACGTCAAACGGAAACCGCGGTAACTTAACGAATATGGATGTTGCCAAATTTTCCCCAGTGTCATGGCTCTTGAATATTGAATAATGCAAGGTTGGAATTGAGTTGATAACACTGGAGTGCAAGTACAAGAGAGAGATAGGAATGCAGGGGGGGGGGAACTGACTTGTCGAGGCAGAAAAGGAAGTAGGCTTTAGTTTGCATATCTTACGGCGGCACAGATTCGTTGGACAGACAATACATATGTATTTTTAAAGCTAAATATATACTTAATTAACATAAAAAGTTTGAATATTGTCAGATAATTAGAGTTAGAGATATGGCATATTTTTTATTACACGCTTCTTTTTGTTTTCACAACTACTCGTACCTCCTTTTAATCAGAATGAAATTATGTTATTACATTATTATGAATTTGGGACTTCACACAAAATGATAATAAAACTCAATATTTGTCCATTAACAGAACAATAAATGAGATCTTGACGAAGGAATAGAAATCAAACAAGTTAACCAATCAAAACATTTAGAAGGTATTGGAAATGAAGTAAGAAATCAAATTGAACTTAAAGAATTGCAACATGTTTAAATACCAGGATGAGAAAACTGTTATAACAACATGCAAATCGCATGTCAATCTTATTTAGTTAAATGGCCGCCCATGTCTGTGTTTAACACATGTGAATGTGAGATCAGCAGCTGCCTGGTAGGCCAAGGGTCTTCTAGGTCTGTCGCGCCATGGAGTGTAACAAGGTTAAATTCAGTAAGTTATAACTTAGTGGAAACACATACAAATAAATAATAGTTTTAAAAAACTAAAACAACACGCTTTATTAGAAAACCGAACTAAAAAACACGCTTGGGATAAAATTAAAGTGGTCAACAAAAAAATCATCTCCAACACATATAGAATAAAACTAGAGTTATCAACAAAAATAAAATAATTTTACTATCAAAAGCGTGGGGTGCTCTATATCAATTAATATATTTGATAATAAACAGATATTGGTAAAAATGAAGTCTCTAAGAAGAAACTGTAAAAATCATAAAAAGCACCCCACGCTTTTGATGGTAAAATTATTTTATTTTTGTTGATAACTCTAGTTTTATTCTATATGTGTTGGTGATGAATTTTTTTTTTGCTGAACACTTTAATTTTATCCCAAGCGTGTTGGAAATTAAAATTATTTTTCATTTTTTAGTTCGGTTTTCTAATAAAGCGTGTTGTTTTAGTTTTTTAAACCTATTTTTTATTTTTAGTTTTAATATTTTAAAGAATAAGATAAAAATGTAAATATCTTTAAATTCGATACTATTGTAGTATGAGCTAAAAGTAATACTCTTCTAAAAAAAATCCTCCCAGCCGGAATTGAACCAGCGACCTACGTATTACTGAAATCATATACCACTAGAGTTTACCGCTCTACCAACTGAGCTCTCACAACGATTGACTAGAAAGTCGACAAGTCCGCAACCTATTATACCAGTTTTCATTTTTTTTATTTTCTGATGATTCTGGCCAGGATTTTAGAAACAAAATATGAAATTCTTGTTGTCACGGGTCCTTTACAAGTATACAAAGTTTCAAGTCGATGAATAAGTGGGTGAATATCATGTTCAAAGATTCCGTTACATAGATACGAAGACACTTTTTTTATTTTCTGACGATTCTGGCCAGGATTTTAGAAACAAATATGAAAATATTGTATTGTCACCGGTCCTTTACAAGTATACAAAGTTTCAAGTTGATCCAATGATTTTAATTTGGTGAAAAGCGCGTTGAAAGATTCCGTTACATATATCGATAAATAGATAGATAGGTAGATAGATACAGGTCAAGCTAATATAAAGCGTGTAAAAATAGGCCTACATAAAAAAATATTAGTCGAGATATGGGTGTGAAACATGGATACAAAAATCACTTACGGTAAACATTTTTGTGCTATGGATGTGAAACATAAATAATGAATGAGCACTACTGAAAAACAGTGCTCAGGAAATTAAGTGGACTATTTGAGACGAACTGCCGAAATGAGGTTTCTAAGGTTTCTAGCTGGGTATACATTATTTGATAGAAAGAGTAGTAAAGACATTAGGTCTGAACTAAAAATACACACCATTACAGACATGATAAAAAGACATCAAGTCAATTGGAGGGAACGTATACCACTTCAATTGCCAGAACAATATACAACTACGATCCTCGCGGAAGAAGAAACCCAGGAAGACCTACAAAAAGATGGCGGGACCAATTTTGATTAGAGTTGGAATGAACCTTATGGCCCATGTCGTAATTTAGATGATGATGATGATACTGATGATTTGTGACGAAGTCCTAGAATTTCCAGACTGGACTATAAAATAAATTCAGAAATTAGGAATAATATGATGCAGAAGAAATCATACTAACAAAAATTGAAATAAATAGCCTCAAGTGGGCCCCTCCATGGTATCTTTACCTTGTCGTGCTGGAGTGGCTTGCGTGCTTAAATGATCCTGAGAGCTATGCCGGCGGTAGCATTGCTGCCGATAGGGTTACCCATGCCAGACTGGTCGAAGGTGATAAGCCAGACGAAAAAAGTACCTTGGTCGAAAGAGTGACGATCTTTCACCGTAAAAATAGAACCGTCAAGACATGCGGACATGGGTTCAACTGGAGTAAAATTTTCCAGAGGTCAAATAGTCCCCCATTCGGTTCTCCGGGCAGGGACTACTTCAGGGAACCCATGCCAAAGGCTCAAACACAGGGACATGTTCCTAGGAGCATGGAATGTTAGGACTTTATACAATAGCAGGGCACTAGAGATATTAACGTGGGAACTAGATAAATTGCCCTTGGATATAGTCGCTTTACAGGAAGTTAGGTGGCCAGGAGAAGGTAGTCAGGAATCAGGAAGCTTTGCATTATACTACGGGGGTGCAGAAAGACCTGCATTTGGAACGGATTTTTTAGTCAGAAGGAGGATCCTATCTGCTATCCGAGATACTAAGTTTGTTAGTGAAAGGGTATCATACATAATTCTAAAGCGTAAACAACATGATTTTATAATTGTAAATGTACATGCCCCCACAGAAGATAAAGATGACAAGATCAAGGATGAGTTCTATGAAGAATTAGAATGCTTATTTGATAGCCTTTCACGATATCATATGAAAATTATCTTAGGAGATTTTAATGCAAAAGTGGGGCAGGAAGATATATTCAAACCAACAATAGGCAAATTCAATCTTCATGAAGATAGTAACGACAACGGGGTTAGATTAGTCACATTTGCCACATCTAAGAATCTCATTGTTAAGAGCACAACATTTCAGCATAAGGATATTCATAAATACACCTGGACGTCCCCAGATGGAGAAACTCGGAACCAGATAGATCATGTATTAGTGGATAAACGCTGGCACAGTAGCATAATCGATGTTAAATCAGTTAGAGGGACAGACTGCAATTCGGATCATCATCTGGTCAGGGTGAAAATAAGTCAACGGCTATCGCTTATGAGAGGAACAAATGCTAAAGATGATTCTGTAAAATTTGAATTAAAAAACTTGAAAAATGATGAACTGCGGCAAGAATACCAAATCAAAATTGCTAATAGATTTGAAGTACTGGAATCTTCCGATGACAATGTGGCAAACGAAGAAGAAACTGATATAAATAAAGAATGGGAGGCTATAAGAGATACTATTAAATTGTCAGCATCAGAAAGCGTTGGTTTGTTTAAAAAAGAGGCAAAACAAGAAATGGTTTGATGAGGAATGTGCCGACATTGTAAAGAAAAGAAAGCTAGCAAAAATGAAATGGTTACACGAGCCAAATGAGGTAAATTTAGAGCAATTGGGTAGTATTAGACGGGAAACCACCAAGCTACTAAAGAGTAAAAAGAGGGAATATTTGAGAGAGAAGATTAATGATCTTGAAATGAATGCAAAAAATAGGAACATTAGAGAATTATATCAGGGAATTAGCATAGAGAAGAAAGGGTTTCAGGCTAGAACAAACATAATTCGGAATGAAAATGGGGATATGATTGCAGATTCCAGGAGTATATTAAATAGATGGAAAAGTTACTTTAATCAGCTATTAAATGTACATACAGAACAGGACATTGAGGAGGATAATTTACAGACAGCAGAAATGCTAGTCGCAGAGCCAAGTGCATTAGAGGTTGAAATGGCGATTGAAAAATTGAAGATGTATAAAGCATCAGGTTCGGATGAGATCCCAGCAGAACTGATAAAATCAGGGGGAGAAAAATTAATGGACAAGATACACTGGTTGCTTAGTATGATTTGGGAAAAAGAAGCTCTTCCAGATGGATGGAAGGAATCAATTATCGTACCAATTTATAAGAAAGGAGATAAAACTGATTGCAACAACTATAGGGGCATCTCATTACTTTCAACTTCGTACAAAATTCTAACAAATATATTAGTAAGCAGACTTACTCCCTATATTGATGACATTGTAGGAGATCATCAATGTGCATTTAGAAGAAACAGGTCTACAACAGATCAGATTTTTAGTATAAGACAGATTTTAGAAAAGAAATGGGAATATAATGGTACTGTACATCAACTATATGTAGACTTCAAAAAAGCATATGATTCAATTAAGAGGGAGAAGTTATATAGTATCCTGCTGGAGTTCGGAAATTCCTAAAAAGTTAGTTAGACTTATACGAATGTGTCTAAATGGCACAAAGAGTAGGGTGCGTGTAGGCAAACAGTTTTCGGACACTTTTGAAATCCAGAATGGGTTGAAGCAAGGAGATGCACTATCTCCTCTACTATTTAATTTTGTACTAGAGCATGCCATTAAATCTTCAGAGAATGAGGATGGCTTACAACTCAATGGTATTAATAAGCTGTTAGTTTATGCTGATGATGTAGTATTGTTGGCCGATAGCGAGGAGATACTAAAGGACAACACGCACACACTATTGAGTAACACTAAGAAATTAGGACTGGAAGTAAATATCAATAAAACTAAATATATGGTCACACATAGAAATCCATTAAATAATGGAAATGGACAGCTAATGACAAATGAGGGAAATTTTGAGGAAGTGGCTGAATTCAAATACCTAGGAACAATAATCACAAATAGGAATGAGATGCACAAAGAAATTAAACATAGGCTCAATTCTGGAAATGCATGCTATTATGCATTGCAGAGGCTCTTGATGTCCCAACTCCTTTCAAAAAACGTTAAACTGAAAATATATAAAACAATTATTCTACCAGTTATATTATATGGGTGCGAAACATGGACTCTTACTTTAAGAGAGGAAAGGAGATTACAAGTATTTGAGAATAAAGTACTTAGGAAAATTTTTGGACCAAAGAGAGATGAACAGACAGGTGAATGGAGAAGACTACATAACAATGAACTACATGGTCTTTACAGGAAGCCAGATATAATAAGAATAGTTAAGTCTCGTAGACTGCGATGGGCAGGACATGTTGCACGTATGGGGAATGAAAGACTTGCATGGAAGCTTCTTGTAGGAAAGCCAGAGGGAAAACGCCCAGTTGGTAGACCAAGAATGAGGTGGGAGAATAACATTAACTATGATTTGAGGGAAGTAGATTATACAGGGAATGATTGGAAAGGATTAGCTCAGGATAGGGATGTATGGAGAGCTTATGTCCGCGCGGCCATGAACCTACGGGTTCGATAGTGCCAGTGAGTAAGTAAATAAGTAAGCCTCAAGTGGGTATCTGCAGAGAACTGAATAGAATAGATGGTCTAATTTAATTTACCAGTGGCACTTTTGGGGGAGACAAGGGGAAATAAGAGTAGGAAAAAACTTGGAAAAATTAGATAACGGCACCAGTGAGCAGGAGAGTATCGAGACATGAGGGTGTTTAGGACAGAAGTTTGTGGAAGATTAACACAGAAAGATGGCAATATATGTAGACTCTCTAATATAGAAATTATATTAACCTATTAGTTAAATAATAACTATTTATGTTTCAAGGTCATCATGTTGACTATTTAACTCATGCCCCAAATGGGAGTTAATGACCAATCACATTTCAATGATTTCTATTTTACAACCAATCAGAGTCGAGTTTCACCAAATATTTATCAGTGTTATAATTACCATATTAAAGAAAGCTCCTCCTTACAATATTGCGTTCCTTTGGCAATAAATAGTATGATCTGGTTGCAGTGATAAACAAAAGAAGCAGTAGAAGCGTACCTATCGTTTCTCATTTGTTTTCAAACATCGCCGTTTACATTAAATATATAAATATTTTAAAATAACTATAGTTAAATAATGATTTGTGAGTAAACAGCTTAATTTTATTCGTTAAATAGTCCTAACAAATGTCACTCTTGATTTCCAAATTCTCTAGATAAATTCACTCCTCACTTCGTGAGTCGTGAATTTATCGATAATTTGGAAATCACTCGTGGCATTACTTATGATAATTATGCCTCGAGTGTGTTTGTTTTTCTTAGCCGAGGGCGCGTGTTGTATGTAAGTCTTTAGACTAGGTAACCATCAAGTAATGCCCGGAATATTACTCGCCCAAGTTAAATATGCACACCGAAAATATGCTAGGAATGTACTTCGATTCTCTTTCTTATCTTACTATATTGCCACTTTCTGCCCTTGTATTGTGTTATTTGACTGGGAGAGGAGCGCTGACAAAGACTGATTTTTAAACGATCCATCATTTAACAGAAGTCGTTGACCAAATGAATAATCCTACAACCATATTTCTACTGGGGAATGAGCTGTCACCCCTTTGCCTTCCTCATTTCATGTTGCCAATTCCTGTCCGTTGTGTTGTGTTGTGAGACAGGTAACACGGAGATGATAAACACTGTGATTTTAAATTATCCGAAATCTTCAGCAGTCGTGGCTAAATAACTAATTTGACACCCATGTAATAATATTTCATTTGTGTTTAGGGATCATCCCTTAGAGAAATAGTTTGTTGAAGCTAACGCTAACACTCTTCCCCTCTATCCGTGCAGTCTTAACTTGGACGAGTGATACATATTATATTTTATTATTTACTTATTTATTACTGAAATAAATAAAACTTTGAAATATTAATTGTAAATTTTAAATGTGAATCGTGATTTTTCTTCATTTCACAATGTTATCCTTGAAACGGTATCTAACTAATCGATGTTGTATAAACAATCCATACAAAATGTGTGAATATAAAGATTTGCCTAACGATATAATTGACAAGTCAATGATAGACATAGAAAATTACTATTCACGAAGTCTAAGGAATTATACTTAAAAGGACAAGATGTAAGTTATTTCGTGAAAATTGTTACAGTATTATTAATAATAGGTATCATTGCAGCCAATGACCATGTAGAAAGAACTGTTTTCATGTTTTACAAAAGTCTGTTATCGATGTTCCTATGTTTTTACACTGTAATAGGTGATATCGGTCGCAGTGCGACCCACATAGTTTGCACTTGCACTTTTCTTCTGGGTTATGGCGCTTCACTGTTGTGCATATCCTGTGGTGGAAACCATGGACCGCGACTCTCGTCACGGTGTATCTCAGGTAATATGCATTTTGCAATGAAGTGTAAATATTTTATGAAATATAAAACAATACCTGAAATCTCAGTCGTCCTCAACAATCAACAGTGTAGTTTGGTAGAAGACCTCTCGAAAACTTAAGTTTCATCTTCTACTTTCAGTTTGATACTTAACTTAATTTACTACACCGACTCAAGCATGTATTTTTCTTTACATGTCATAATTCGCTTTCATTGCTAAACGTCAAAAATATAATTATAACATCTAAATATACAAGGGTTACTGCTAACCTGGTTGAGTGGTAGACAAGGCCTTAAGGCCTTAACTCTGCCAGGTAAAATAAAGCTATTATTATTATTATAAAATAAAAATTCTCTTTAAAAAATGCTTACTTGTTATAGTAGTCACTAGATGGCAATTGGAACGATATCCCGCTGCCTCTCGTGTAAATTGAGAATAATATATATATGTGTGTGTGTGTGTGTGTGTGTGTGTGTGTGTGTGTGTGTGTATGTGTGTGTGTGTGTGTGTGTGTGTGTGTGTGTGTGTGTGTGTGTGTGTGTGTGTGTGTGTGTGTGTGTGTGTGTGAAATAAAAATAAATAGCTCAGTTTGTTAGAGCGCTAACGTATAGGCCCTAAAGTTAGAGATCTCGGGCTCAAATCCCGACTCAGGCATTTATTTTTCTTTTAATGTCATAATTGGTCTTCATTACTAAATCTAAAAAATATAGTTATAACATTTGTATATATGAGCGTTACTGCTAAAAAGTAAAAATTCTCTTTAAAAAATGCTTACTTGTTATAGTAGCCACTAGATAGCAGTTGGAACGATATCGCTGCCTCTCGTGTAAATTGAGAATAATATGTACAGTATATAAAAAAAATTAATGTTTGTGTTAGGATTCCTGAGTAGCTCAGTTGGTTCGAGTGCTAACTTACTTATAAAGCTAGAGATCTCGGGTTCAAATCCCGACAGAGACATTTATTTTTCTTTTCATGTCATAACTGGCCTTCTATCTATCTTCGGGTTTTTACAGCTGCTGCCGTCTTCCCGTGCCAAACCTCCAAAGCCTACGATCTTGGGCGTCTTCAATGCTTAGCCCTCTTGCTTGCATTAATGTCTTCATGTTTTCCTTCCATGTTAACTTCTGTCTCCCTTTCTTCCTACTTCTGGTCGGATGCCATTGATATAGTTGCGTTGGCCATCGCTCATCTTCCATTCTTAAAACATGTCCTAACCACTTTAATTCCTTCTCCTCAATTTATTCAATTATACTTTCTTCTGCTTCCATTGTATTTCTATTTTCCTTATTTGTGACATGTTCTAATTTTGACTTTTTGGCAATTCTGCGTAAATAATCCATTTCTAGAGCTATTAGTCTATTCTTGTAGTACTTATTGATTATCCATACCTCACTTCCATACATTGCAACAGATTCCACCAATGTTTTACCAATATATTTTTTTGTGTCTTTCCAAACAGGCATGCTTATCACACCATAGAGAATTTAACGATGATATTATTTTGCTACTCAATTCAATTCTATGTTTTATATTCTCTTTGCCTATACCTTCAATATTACCCATCCATCCATCCATAGTAATTCTGCCCGAAGGCAGGTCCTTCACTGCATTCATAGCATTTTCATGCTATGCTTGCAGCTTTACTAGGGAATTGTGTACGTGTGGTAGCTTCCCGTTGCTTTCCACACCGGTGAAGGATGATGATGATGATGATGATAATGATAAGGATGATGATGATAAAGATGATGGCCATATGATTTCGGGGACCGTTTGGGCCTTAAAGTTTTCCTGACATTTGTCTTACAGGTGAGGAAAAACCCCGATAAAAACCTCACCCAGAAAAACTGCCCCGACCGGGGATCGAACCCGGGCCCGCTGCGTGACAAGGCAGCACGCTACCTCGAGACCACAGCGGTGGACATATTACCCATAATTATTCCCAAATATTTAGTATTTTTCACTTGCTTTATTGCCAGATATTCTGTTTTTTTGTAAATTTACTGTGAGACCCCATGATTCAAATGTGTTTTCAACCTTTTTATCATGAATTCCATATCAAAGTGGCCTTCATTGCTAAATTTTTAAAAAATATTGTTATAACACACACACACACACACATTATATATATATATATATATATATATATATATATATATATATAGCAAGAATTACATAATACGAGTTTTGGGTTTTATGTTCTGATAAATTTTAGTCACTAAATTATACAAAATAACGGTAACTGACGTAACAATTAACGCTTCTGCGTAGTGTATGACTTTTAATTAAAATAAATAACAATTCTTTGTTATAAGATAAAAACTTAAAATATGCACCTTTTGGCAGGTGCCGTCGTCCTCAACTACTATTAATTATATTTAACACAGTTGAGGACGACGGCACCTGCCAAAAGGTGCATATTTTAAGTTTTTATCTTATGACTAATCACCTCAACGGAATTTGATATGAATTTTATTAGTATTAATGTTTTGAAATAATCTTCTATTTGCTGACGATGTAGGCCTAATCATAATACAGAAAAATGAAGACGACTTACAGAAATCAATGCATGCATTAAATGAAATATGTAATTTATACGATCTAAATATTTCTGTAAGGAAAACGAAGACCATGGCTTTTAGAGGAAGAGATCCAGTGAGATCCAAAATTATTTTAGAAAATCAAAGTATAGAACAGGTGTCTAGTTTCAAATATTTGGACTGTGATGTTGGCTTCAATGTGGAAAGAGATATTGACTCCAAAATAAATAAATTTCAGGCGGTGTGTGGAACAATACAGAGAACATTCAAAAATAAAATTAGAAAAGAAACCAAGATAAAAATGTATAATGTTATGGCAGTTCCCACAATATTGTATGGATGTGAAACTTGGGCTCCAGTGAAAAGACAGAAGGATAGAATACAGGCGGCAGAGATGCGGTTCCTAAGACAAGTAAAAGGATATACAAGACTTGATAGAATAAGAAATGAGGATATAAGAGAAGAATTGAAAGTACAGCCTTTATTGGATAAAGTCACGAATTACAGACAGAAATGGATTGATCATATGGATGGAATGAGCAAGGAGAGATATACATTGTTAGCCAGAAATTATCAAGCAAGAGGAAGGCGTGATGTTAGAATACCTAGAAGACGTTGGGTTGATGCAATATGAAGTCGGAACGGGCAATTGCCTAATCCCTGGAGTGATGATGACGATGATGATTAATGTTTTGTTACATATTTAGGATTAGGTACTTGAAAATATTTTTAATAGTTCATACAACACTCAGGGAGGGAGGAGAACAACTTACGAGTGTTCGAGGGTAAAATTACTATGAGATATTTTGGACCAAAAAGAGATGAACAGAGAAGACAACATAAAAGTGAGCTACATTATCTTTATGGAAAACCAGACATAATAAGAAGAGTTAAGTCTCGTAGATTGCGATGAGCAGGACATGTGGCACGAGTGGGGAATGAAAGAGGGACATGAAAACTCTTTGCAGAAAATCAGATGGAAAGCGCCCAGTAGGCAGACCAAGGGTGAGGTGGTAGAATAATATTAACCGTGATTTTTAAGGAAGTAGATTATAGCATATAGGGGATGATTGGAAAACATGATAGTGATGTATGGAGAGCTTATCTGCGCGCATCCATGAACCTACAGATTCGATAGCGCTAGTGAATTAGTTATTTATATAACACTTTGGAAAGGAGTGAAGAAAGTTTAATTTTCATGTGTTATGTCAAATTTTACGTAGAAATCACCTACAGTAATTGTTTTTCTTTTAAGGACATGTGAAATTGTTATTACATATTTCACTTTTGGCACGGGAGGCGCTTTCAGCTTATGATAGTTTAGGGAAGCCCAGACAGCAAAAAGTTTGAAAACTGGGGGAATAATATAGTAGAGTTGTATCGTTTAGTTTCTTCGCAATTATTTAACAATAAAAATAGTTATTTAGACAACGAGTTACAACTACTGATTCAAATGAAAACATTTAATATATAGATGGATGGATCATCGGTTGATTAATTTCTTTAACATCGTCCGATTCCTAATAGCCAATTTTATCGGTCCATCCAATCTCCTGGTTGTAAATATTTGTCCTTCGTGTTTAAATAGGTCTATATTCCCTGACTCAAGGAAGTTTTAGGTCTTTCTCTGCCTCGTCTTCACTTAGGTTTTCATTCCAAAACACATTTTGGTAGCCGATCTTCTTCCATTTACTAAACATGTCCTTACCATCTTAATTGCTTAGTTTTAATTTAATCTAAAATAGTGTCTTCAATCTTCATTTTCTCCCTTATAATTGAGTTCCTAATCTTTTCTCTACTTGAAATCCTTGCTGCCCTTCGTATAAAATCCATTACAGTTGCCAAAATATAGGCCTACTTATTTGTTTTCGTTGTTAATGGCCAAAGTTCTGCTCCATAAGTAATGATCTTGTAATCTTCTAAGCCCATGTTTCCCTTAACAGAGATTTAGGCGCTCTCCCCCTATAGGGAAGAATTTGAACCTTACTAATTTAGTTACACTTGTTTTCATATAGGCCTAGATATCATTTGAGTGGTCCGTGGTCAGCGTTCCGCCTCATACCGACATCTAGGAAACCAAGGTAGTACTAGGACGGGAAAATTCGGTAAATTTTGCTTAAAGTCCCTCCCGGAGGACTTGCTCCTTGGATTTTCCATCCTAAAAAATCCATCGATCTTGGCCGGGTTTGAACCCGCGACTCTCGGGACCAGAGACAAGAAACATAACCACTAGCCCACCACGGCCGTCATAAGTAATGATACTTTTAAAAATTATATGATAGGCCTTTTGACCACCCTCATCGGCTAGTGGTCAGCGTTTCTGACTTCTGTTCATGAGGTCACCGGGTTTGATTCCCGGTCAAACCATATTAATTTTTCCTTAAAGAGAATCATTCCTGTGGTTGCCCATGGTCTGGAATTTAGCTTAAGTTTAGGTTAAGAACTCGCGCTTCATTATAATTTACCAATCATCATATCATCGGGGTAACTCCACCTTCTAGGTTACAATTTTAAGCCAATACCAGGAGAGAACACCAGAAATATCGAAATGACAACCCGGGGCATTGAATTATATATATATATATATATATATATATATATAGGATATATATATATATATATATTAATTTTATTTTTATTACTTATATTTTTCTTCCCCAATATTCCATCGAGGCAAGCAATTGCAAATGTTCCTTTATTACTATTATTTTTATTTCTTACTGCCTCTTCATAGCTTCCATTTTTATGTAGGCCTATTTTAATTGCTAAATATGTGATCTCTCTACAAGACTTCATTGTTTCTCCGTCTACAAAATTTAAATTTTGTTCTGGTTCACCAATTGATAAATATTTTGTTTTCTTCATGTTCAAAATTAATCCCTTTTATTATATTTTTGTATTAACTTTCTAATCATATATAATAGAAAGTCTACAATTAACACTGAGCAACAAAAAAGAAACTTTTTTTTCTCAGAAAGAAAAATATGTGATTCTGATAGTAGGCAATTTTTTCTCCTGAATTCAAATATGATGTCGGTTTTCCTCCATGACGCAAAGTTTCCGAGAGATAGGAATTTATAATTTCAAATACTTTAATATTTTTTACATTCGTAATTACACAATATTCGAACATCGGACTCACCTAGAAAGTAAGAAATGACGATTTTCTGCTATAATTTCGCCTGTGGAGCATCCCTCTTGATGGTCCAACAATAATCGGCCAACATATTAGGATTCCATTTGCCTTGATATCTCTTTTCCATAGCTGAAATCATTTGAATTAACTCGTTTGGTTTTATTTTAAAATTGACAAATGGACGAAAAAACGTATATTAAAAAAATAATTATTTAAATCCGTTAATTGAAATTGAAATAAAAAAACTGTGGGTGATTGAGAAATTCCGAATACATATTTGAAAACACGATAAAAAAACTGTATTATGTACAACTATTGATACTCATGAGACAAAAATCATGTTGACCAGTATAATTTTCTGTACCCACTTAAAGATCCTATCGCGACATGATGTTACATCAATGGTTTTAAAATGCATTAGAAACCACTCTTGAGGTTATGGTTTCATGATTCATCATCATAAAGATTTTAGATACAGGCTCAGATGAACCTATTCCTTTATACCTATCTCAAAAGTTATTGATTTCTCCAGCGTTGTTTAGATATAAACTATTAATACAATAGGCCTATGCACCTGAGATCTCAGTCGTCCTCAAATAAGCAAAATTTCAGAATCACTGAGATCTCAGGTGCAAATTGTATCATTTTAATCTTAAATTTTAAAACGTTGCGCATAACTTACTGTTCCACATTATGAATTCAAATGGAAAATTTATTCATGGATTTTTCTGTTTCAATACAATGTACGAGTAGTAAAGTAAAGTGATCCCACAACAGGCCCGGAGGCCCTTGGGGTAGTAGGATGTTAGGGCTCCCACTTTTTCTAAACAATCGGCACTTTATGTCAGCCGGGTTGTCAGCCCTGCGTGACGGCCGCCTTTACCCCCAGAACAAGCGTCTGGTACTCATTTCCGTTAGAGGCTGAGTCGACCCCAGGGCCATAGTGCCGCCAGAGGGTTTGGGTCAGTTTAAAAATCCTGACCCCAACGGGACTTGAACCCTCGACCCTCTGGCTTGTAGCTCAGTGCCTTACCCACTACGCTACGGCGTGCCCCCCAATACAATGTAGGGCTTCCAGGGCTTCCTGAATATAAAAATTTTAATATTTTTGTCTGAACTACATGGTCTTTATAGGAAGCCAGATATAATAAGAACAGTTAAGTCTCGTAGACTGCGATGGGCAGGACATGTTGCACATATGGGGAATGAAAAACTTGCATGGAAGCTTCTTGTAAGAAAACCAGAGGGAAAACGCCCAGTTGGTAGACCAAGAATGAGGTGGGAGAATAACATTAACTATGATTTGTGAGAAGTGGATTATAAGGGAATGATTGGAAAGCATTAGCTCGGGATAGGGATGTATGGATAGCTTATGTCCTTCCGGCCATGAACCTACGGGTTCAATAGTGCCAGTGAGTAAGTAAGTAATATTTTTGTATGTTTATGTGTTTATATCATGTTGTTCTATAGGCCTATTGTATGCGAAACTTGGATTCTTACTACAAGGGAGAAGAAAAGATTACGAGTATTTGAGAATGAAGTTCTCAGGAAACTTTTTGGACCAAAAATAGATGAGCAAACAGGTGAATGGAGACGACCGCATAGCAATGAGCTACATGAACTGTATAGGAAACCAGATATAATAAGAAGGTTAAGTCTCGTAGACCGTGATGGCAGGACATGTGATACGAAGGGGAATGAGAGAGGGGCTGGAAGTTTATATTGTAGGAAAACCAGAGGGAAAACGCCCAGCTGGCAAACCACGAAAGATGTGATTTCAGGGAAGTAGATTATGCAGGAGATGATTGGAAAACATTGGCTCACGATAGATATGTGTGGAGAGCTTATGTCCGCGCGGCCATGAACCTACGTGTTCGATAGTGCCAGTGAGTTAGTTTTTTTTATATCATGTTGTTTAGGATTATCTGAAGTAAATCCATGCACTGTCTTGAAGTATAACTCGATACTATAAACTGTTATTCAGCAACAAAAATAATATCAATGGTATTTCAAAGAAGACATTCTAAATCACAGCTTTAAACTTGATATCATTCGGAGACTACACTGTGAGAATGAAAATGTTTAAGAAAATGTTGAGTGCGTTCGCAGTATGTAAGTGGTGATTATCTCGCTGTGAGGTTGACTGTGTTTGGAGTATAGTATCGATGATTACCGGGCTGTTTAGCCGAATAAAGACTTGCTGATGATAAAGGTGGGAGGAGGCCAGGAATGCGTCTGACCCCCACGTGACGTCATGCATTACGTCAGACAGGAATGTATAGATCCGCGGTTTTACTCAGGCGGGGGTGTTACCGCTTCCTTTCTCTAGCATTGAAATATTTGAATAATTTCAACCCTTGAATCGACAGCGCATCATGCAACATACAGTCATATTGTTTTAAATGTATTTAACTTTCTATTTTTTAAAACATTCACAAGGCTCATTGTAAATCACCATTATAAAGTTAGATATATTGACATTGATATCAATGTATGTGTTGATCTGTCTTATATAAGCTTTAGGCACATATGTATATATATATATATATATATATATATATATCTTCTGTACGTGTGTTTATCACTGACTCCTCCTAAACGACTGGATCGATTTTGATGAAAATTTTTGTGAGTGTCTGATTGGGTCTCTCAATAGTTTAGATTCACAATTTGACCTTTTGAAACCGTTAGGTGTAGGAGTTCATCTGAAGTGAAAATTTAAAAATCGCTCTAGCGGTTTTCTTTTTTATTTTTTTTATGTTTCACAATGAAACTAAGCATTTCGTATTAAAATAAATCGAGGTAGGTATTATCCAAAAATGAGCGAAATCCGATAATTATAAAAGGAGGTTTAATTGAAACCCGAAATTTTAAAAAAAACTGCCTGAACGACTGGACCGGTCTTGATGAAATTTTTGTGTGAATGGGTGCCTGGATTGTTTAGATTAACAATTAGACTCGGTAGGTGGCGATGCGATCGGATTATACAGTAGGATTTTTTTTATGTCAGATGTGCAGTCATTTGCATTATCGACATATTCCGCGCGAAAACAATGTGACGTCATGCACCCTTCTTGAGCCAAAACAGATGGCAGTGAGGAGTTTTCTTGCGAACTTACTTAATAATATATAATTGCATTTTAATTAGTGAATTTTATGAAGTAGAATATACAGAGAATGATTGGAAAACATTAGCTTAGGATAGGGATGTATGAAGAGTTTATGTCCACGCGGCCATGTTCCTATTGGTTCGATAGTGCCAGTGAGTTATAATGATAAAGTAATAACGGATGGCAGGAGTACCAATACTGAATCTCCCAGAACCCATTGAGATCATAAAACTCAATTTCAGAAGGAAAAAATAAAACTCTAAATGTGTTCAGTTTTATATGGATCTCATTTTCCTCTGGTTTTCTCACAGGAAGTTTCCACGTCCATATTTCATTCCCATTTCGTGCCACTTGTCCTGCTCTATATGAGAGGTAAATGATCTTATTACATAAGGTTTTCCATAAAGCTCATGTATCATGCAAAAATATTTGTCATTACTATTTTTAAATATCTGCACTTTACGTTCAGTAGAATTAATACATTTCTCTGAGTATCAAAAAAATTATTGTGTATCATACACTAAAATGTACCTTTATAGAGAAAAAGTAAGATAAGTTAAGCTAATGGGGTTTACAGAGGAAGAAATCTCTCTTCTCTCTTGGTTATGTAGTTTTCTCTACTCACCTTATGTTCATCTCTCATTGGTCCAAACATTGTCGTTGAAAAACTCTTAATGTGTGTAAAACGAATATATAATATAGCTACATATTCATAAATTTGGCAACTTACGTCTTTATCTACTTAGAGGTGTTCCAAGATTGCGTTCCTAGTAATTTCTATTGTCGCTACACGCGATTTTTTCTCGCGAGTGAGATATGTATTGTTTGTGTCCCGTTATGATTATTTGTTGGTGTCATTGGACAATATGTGAATAAGCTATTCATCTTGATTCTCTTATCGATAACGTTTTTCCCTTAATGGAGGATTTAATAACACCATTAACTGTTATAGTTGCTATTTTCGAAGTCAGTGAATTCCAAGATTTGAAATGTCACCATCCAAGCAGCCGAGATGAAATTTTTAAGAAGAGTAAAAGGCTGCACTACAATGAACCAGATAAGAAACGAGGATATCCGTGAAGAACTGCAGATCTACTCCATAAAAGAAAAGATATTTAACAACAAGATACATTGGAAAGAACATGTAGAAAGAATGGAAGAAAGTAGATTACCAAATAAAATCTTCCATTATTTTCCAAGAGGAAGAAGAGATGTCGGACGTCCTCGAAAGAGATGGTCTTAGATCTATTAGTGAAGACGGAACAGGCAACTCTTGCCTAAACCAGGAAGTGAAGAAGAAGAAGAAAAAATGTCACCATGTAAAATATAAAGAAATTAAGTTTTTCTGAGTGAACGTAGATAATGTTTGTAATAAAAAATTTTACATGATAATAAATAATAATTGGTGCTTTTACTCGGTAATTTTTTATATTATTTAAATCAGCGAACAACAGCCCATTTAGTTTTGTGTGGATTCCTTACTAGAGTTGAGGTCGAGAATGGTATCGAACCCATTCTTCCGAGATCACTCCAACTAATCCAATTAACATATGTCTTGCACCAAACTGAAGCCTTTGAGAATACTCTAGGGAAAACCTCCCCACACTAAACAATATTGTTATAAGCATTTATTAATATCAAACACTCATAATCATTTTTCTCTTTTATAGTATTTATAAATACTGATTTATTTTATATTTTAACAAAATGTATTTCTGCTAATTTGTATATTTATATTGGCCATAAAACTTTCAAAATATTACCAGTACACAGCTGACCTTAAATGATCAATGATTTAGTTTTATTAACAGTGAATCGATTTATTTTGATTTGTGCTGTGGTTATTCCAAAATGAACTTACGGAACCAGTTTATCCTCCCTACGTGTGTGGCAAGAAACCATAAATATTTTATATCCATCCCAGATACCTTCAAAATTACTTCAATAATAAAAAAAAATACTGGTATATTATCCACACTTTAACTAACTAACTACTACAGCTCCTGGTTTATGGAATTCGGAGCTTTAATATTATATTCACTAAGGCCTTATATCCTCAACCATTAAATCCAGTTCATATCTCCAATATCCAATGTTCTAAGTGGATAAACAATCTATCTTATGACAGAATTAGAAACAATTTATGTAATTAGTAGGGTTTCCAAGTTGAGGAAAAATACTTTTTTTAATTATTTTATGTCTGAAGGCGAGGCTCAATATAATATGCATGCATTTTCGGTCGTTGTACGCCAGAAAATGGTGGGATTTATTTGTCCTTTTTCAATGTTTTTTGCCTTATTGACCCTTTTCTTGGCCTTGTTTTTTTAGGTCTTAACGATTTTTTTTTTTTTTTTGCATCTTTACCTTCTTTTGACCACTTTTATACCATTTGTATAATTCAATAATCTGCAGGGTCTTGTCTCAATTTGAACTTCTTTTAAAAACACTATCTGGTTTTACTTTATAAAGACTTTTCACATTCCAAACACTTCTGTTCCACGAGAAACTACAGTATTAAACCTTCACAAAATATCCCATTATGTTTAACCTCCAGCCTACTGACTGCCCGAATTATTGTGTTTCCACTTCAAATTTTCTAAAAAGTTGCACTTTGTTAAAATTACCTCGAGCAGATGCTGAAGACAGCGAGCTTGTCTTTATCCATTTATTAGCAACTACAACACTTTTTATACTTTTTTTTTTAGTTTTTAGGACTTTTGTAGGATATATTTAGATCTTTTAAAGGTCTTTTGTAGGCATTTTATAGGTCCTCAACTTCCGAGCTCTAGCAATGACTAATTAGTTTCCACCTAATCCTTAATTTTCCCTCATTTAATAGGATTACATTCGTTTGAATTTTTTTTTGGTTGTACTAGTTTAGGTGTGTATACAGTAATAATTGCTGGATGGTCTTCAAATATCCATTCAGACTTTATTCTCACACCTACACCTAGGTCTTCATTACGATATTTTCGCTAAGGGTGAGCAAATAAATGTTTGAAGGAATTTTTTACAGCCACCTTTACAAGCTACATGACTTTCCCATCTCAATCCTCTAGACTTAATAACAATATTACAACTGTTCTAGGGGCCTATATAAATGTTGGATATTCCTATTTGTGAAGCTTCCACTATTCTTTATTTTAATCGCTTATGTAACCGGGTATTAGCTTAGGATCTTTCTTCGAGAACTTTTAGCTTCAAAATTTCTTCCCTTAATATGTAAAAATATTTCACTGTCATCTGTAGGAAATAAGAATATTTAAATTAGCTCGGCCAAGAAACTCCGTTAGGTGGGCACTCATGTCTCCATGTGGAATGTATAGGGTATATAAATATACCCTAGTACGATTTGCTTGAGCTGAATAGGCCTAATAATCAAAATTCCTATCTCAAAAAAATCAGGGATTGCCAGACGTCATATATTTTTAATAGAAATCAAAATTTAGGTCTCTATTTGTTTTAAATGTAGTTCTAATATTAACTTCGCACTTAATGTGCATATATTAATTGGTGGTTCTTATTTAATTGAATTATTATTATTATTATTTTATTATTATTGTTATTGTTATCATTATTATTATTATTATTATTACTATTTTGTCCTGCACCGTACCGAGTGGTTTAAGGCATGATTCCTTGGTTGCAGAGCTATGGAACTTTCACTAGTTCGAGTCCCCACAGGGGAAGACATTTACTCATAGAATTTCAGTCAGTATGGGACGGGTGCCCATCCAACGTCCTGAAGAATTTCTACCATAATATGTAACGGCTCTAGGTCGAAAATTAGCTATAACGGCTGGGGACCCGACATGTTGACCACATGTCACCCCTACAATGGCTAGATGAGCATCCATCTTTGTGATTAACCATACGAATGTTAAGCCAGAGTCGGCTGCTAGACTAAGGGTTTCGCAGGGCAGTCAATCCATGGAGTTTTATTCTTAGTCTTCTTCACTTCGCGGGATAGGGAAATTGCCTGTTCCGCCTCACAGTTGTTCTGTCCATCTGTTCACTGGACTTCTTAAACCTCTTGGCTTGTAGTTAAATGCTATTTTTTGTAATCTTGTTACATTCATTATTATTATTATTATTATTATTATTATTATTATTATTATTATTATTATTATTATTATTATTATTATACATTTTGAGCCAAAAATCTATCCTCTAATTTCCTCTTTTTTTTTTTTTTTTTTTGGAGAGGGATGGAAATCTACAAAATCATATTGGCGTATTAATTTATAATGACAATGAGAATTGACCGATTTTTATATAGGCTAGTATATCGAGTACATGAAATGAAACAAATGTTATATATATATATATATATATATATATATATGGAATGATAAGAAAAATAAATGCCTGGACGGGATTCGAACCCGGATCTCTGAGTCTGTACCTCAGCGTGATATCCATTACACTACCAGGCGAATCCAATTCAAACACTTATTTTTCTTATATATGTATTATACTCTCCATTATTACTAGATGTCGCGAGAACACTGTCTTCACTGCCATCTAGTAGCTGACTATATCAAGTAAGCAAATTAAAGAGAATATTTATTTTACTTTATAGCAGTGACGCTTTATCGATGTTATAATTAAATCTTTAACATTGAGCAATGTAAGCTTAATATGGAATGATAAGAAAAATAAATGCCTGGACGGGATTCGAACCCGGATCTCTGAGTCTGTACCTCAGCGTGATATCCATTACACTACCAGGCGAATCCAATTCAAAACACTTATTTTTCTTATATATGTATTATACTCTCCAGTATTACTAGATGTCGCGAGAACACTGTCTTCACTGCCATCTAGTAGCTGACTATATCAAGTAAGCAAATTAAAGAGAATATTTATTTTACTTTATAGCAGTGACGCTTTATCGATGTTATAATTAAATCTTTAACATTGAGCAATGTAAGCTTAATATGGAATGATAAGAAAAATATATATAAGTTATATATATATATATATACTAGCTGGCCCGGCGAACGTCGTATCGCATTTAAATATTTTTACGTTAATTTTTCCGATGTTTTAATAGTTATCTGCTATTCGGGGCGGAAACAAATCCAACAAATCAAAGATCATAAAAATCGGTCCAGTCGTTCTTGAGTTATAAATAGTGTACTAATCCGACTTTGTTTTATATATATATATATATATATATATATATATATATATATATATATATATATATATTGCTGTGGCTAAGGTATACGTTAAATTATGTTGTAGTAAACTAAGTGAGAAATCTAAATCAGAAAGTTTTGTTTTACCACATTTTTTAGTTCTGGTACGTTAACTACACCCGGTATAAATATGGGTGGTGGTTTATGTGGAAGTGGTTTTGTTGATTGAGAAGAATTTATGTTGTCTGCATTCTCAGTATCATCCATAAGTGTATCATAAGGATTCTATACATTTATTGATGGAATATTTTGAGGAGGCTTGCTGATTTCATTATACTTTCGTTTTTTTCTACGAACTTGTTGGCAGTTTGGATTCTCATCATCATCAAGAAGTCTCTGTATAGTAATAGGCCTATCATCTTGTGATATATTATAGTCATCTTGTTTTTCATTTAATTGAGGTATGGAGATTGTTTCTGTATTATTAGGCATATTATTATAACTAACAGACTTACTTACAGTTCTGTTATTCCATTCCTTAGGACCTTCATATGTTTCTAAATTGACATTCTTCTTAAATGTAAGATTTATGTCACATAGGGATATACCAATTTGCGGAAATTCACTTGATATCTTGAATTTATCGATAATTTGGAAATCATTCGTGGCATTACTTATGAAAAATTGTCAAAATGAGAAATCCGACATATTAAAAAGCAATATACTGGCTATCTATCCTTAGGTGTCAGAGGAAGATGGCCATAGGTTAGAGTGTTACATGCACATTCTTTCAAAGTCCTAAAATATTATTAACAAGTTATTAAACTTGATGCAGTTATTTACTGTATTTATATTTATATAAGAACTGAAACTGTTCTTGATTAAAGTAGAAATAAAATTGTTTCAAATAGTTTCGAAGACAAACTTTTTATAAGCACATAGGCCTATATTGTCTAGATTTTCCTTGATATCACTTTCCCACAAGGCAAGTAAACATCAATAAAAGAAGTGTATGTTTCGTGGAGCCACCGTTGACAACGAATGCGCTGAATCCAATCAACTCCCTTTTTTGGTTGTCGTTATCTTCGCCTCAACAAACACATTCGTTAGTAATTTCAATAAGTTTTCTCTTCGGAACTGGAACTGCTGCTTGAAATTGTTCATCTCGTAAGAGCCTTTTCCTTCGAAATATGCTTAATATTGGATTTATGCCCACCGCTAGCTTTAGCAGATTTCATCTTCATTTTATTTACGTTCTCGGGAGAAATTAAGAGACCGGCGTGAATATTTGGCATTTTGCTTGTGGACAGTTTGCCTAAGGATAGTACTAGTGAAATACACTCCAGATTTTTGTAAGAATATATCCCACATTAGACTTATAAGTGCCCGGCCGTGGTTCAGAATTTTGAGGGTCAGCAGAATTAGAGTCTTCTCAGCGTTTTTTCCGTTCTCCTCTTGTCGTAGATCGCCATGCTCTCTCTGTACGCATTTGTAGTTTCATTTGAAGCCGAATTGAGGACCATGAATTCATAGTCAGGAATGTCTCGAGATTGTAAGGTTATATGCCAGTAGCCCTAAATCCAGAAACATTTTCTTGTGGGCTGATTTATCCCCTATACTCACTCAGAAATTATCCAAACTGAAACCTTATTAGTCTATGACAAGAGTGGTTCTTCAGCCATTTTGATGAGACATTGTAATAATAGCTTTTCACAGACTGGATCAGGGGTTGAAGGTAATACATTATGTAACTGGGAAGACAAATTAAAATTGTGTCATTTTTTCTAAAAATTCCTTATCTGTACTGAGTTGCAGTGAGAAGCACCCAACGTGAGAATAATCTTGCCTTCTGACTTATGAAGGACAAAATCTTTTCGCATCTAGTCAAAGAATAAAGCTGCGTTCATATAAGTTACGCAGATTCTTGAGACAACTGCTCCTGGAGGTATTCAAACCTAGGATCTCTTTTTCTCCTTTTTTTTTATACTGGAAACTGAGGGGAGGATTATCCTTTCAGCATTACAGCATACCACAATTGTAATTTTTTCACCTTTCTCTAAGGAAGAAACAGGAATTGCTATAGACACTTTCCAACAATCAACTCTCCTGGATGGTTGCCCAACTGTAGATCAGTTTCATCCATATTAAATGTGGCAGATGATTTATTGAAGAGATTGTGCTCTTTTAGGATTTTCGCTAGAAGATTGTAATAATCGCCAACTTCATTGCGGATCCATTCCGCGAGCCCATGCTAAGGACATAATAAATATGCAAGAATCATTTTCATAACTACGTTATTTTGAATTATCTACCTTGGGTGTGATGCAGATTTTTATTTTTTTATTTGAAGTTAAGATTTATTTATTTTATATTTATTTGGCCTTTCAATTTCCGCAAATAAAGATCAGGATATCTGATAATAAAACGTTTTAACTAGTCGTACCAAGCCTTTCTTCTTCTTATTCTTATTTTTTCTTCTAAATTAAATTCTTCTGTGAAGTTGTAAGCGAGAATACAAGGTCATCCCTAGTCAGAGGAAATCCTTGCCGTTACATATTCTTGATGTGTCGAACATCATTTTCTCTGCCCAACGTACTATTTGATCCCATTGCATTGGTCCCTTCATTGCGTTTCTGATCATCACTCGTCATTCCAGAGTTTTTCTTGGAATGCCAAATATTAAAAGATATTATACACTGAATTCACATCAGTGACAGCTCAATAGCCCTTTTTAGGTCATCTTCTTTCCACAATCCTCAGAACTATCAGGCTTCGCTTCATATTTTGACGGCATCTAAAACGAATGGTGAAATAAATAGTTAACTTAACTGTATATTAATCACATAAAGATGGTGTATACAGTAAAACAACAATAATAATAATAATAATAATAATAATAATAATAATAATAATAATACAAGTCCAAACTGTAATGAAATAAATATAAAATAAATGAGAATCTGATGGTGAATGTTAACATGACATATTCACTACCAAAAATCAAATTAGTGGCGCTACAACTCCAAAGAATCAACTGAAACGGTTACTATCAGAAAGGCAGTACAGGGGCATTGTAGTTAGCAAGGCATGCTCCCTAACCTTAATTTAAGTTTTAGTAACTAGATTTCGCTACTTCTCATATCAAGTAGCTATCCATTTATCCTCACGATGCTGCCTGAAACATTTCCAGAGTATAACCGGGAATCGAACAGGGTACTTTTGGGATGATTGACCTGTTAACCACTACACCATAGAGGCGGTACAATATTTACTATACAAATAAAATTTAACACCTTTTAGATAGGCTATATTTTATCAGACACAGCCTAATAATGATGTTTAGATCTATATTAATAAATATAGAACAAATATATACAAATTTCAAATTTTCAAAAAAAAAAAAGTTAACTGAAAATATATAAAACTGTTATTCTACCAGTTATATTATATGGATGCGAAATATGGACTCTTACTTTAAGGGAGGAAAGGAGATTACAAGTATTTGAGAATAAAGTTCTTAGGAAAATTTTTGGACCAAAGGGAGATGAACAGACAGGTGAATGGAGAAGACTACATATACAGTAAACTACATGGTCTTTATAGGAAGCCAGATATAATAAGAACAGTTACGTTTCGTAGACTGCGATCGACAGGACAATATGGCACGAATGGGGAATGAAAGACATGCATGGAAGCTTCTTGTAGGAAACCAGAGGGAAAACGTCCAGTTGGTAGACCAAGAATAACATTAACCATAATTTGAGAAAAGTAGATTATACAGGGAATGATTGGAAAAATTTAGCTTAGGATAGGGATGTATGGAGAATATATGTCCGCGCGGCCATGAACCTACGGGTTCGATAGTGTCAGTGAGTTAGTTAGAACATACAAATACTTAAAATCTTCGAATTTCCATTACTCTAATTATTAAAAAAATACAAAATATCATTATATTGATTTAATTAAAATGACTAACTAAAACTAACTCACTTGCACTATCAAACTGATGGATAATGGCTATGCAGACATAAGCTCTCCATAGGTCTCTATCCTGAGTTGATATTTTTCAATCAATCTCTCATTTTCCTGTATCTATCTCAAATTATGATTAATATTATTCTTGCACCTCATTGAAATGGGCGTTTTCCCTCTGGTTTTCCTTATAAGAAGTTTCCACTTCATTCTTACGTTCCCTATTTGTACTATAGGCTGTGTATCTCGCAGTCTATGAAACTTAATTGCTCTTATTAAACCTATATCATGTTTTCCATAAAGATCACGTAGCTCACTAATAAAGCGCCTATACGTAGGCTATGCGAATGCCATCCTTCGTAGTTTTCTCCATTCAACTGTCTGTTCGTCTCTGTTTACTCAGAAAAAGAAATCGTAAGCGTTTATTTCTCAAATTAGCCCTACTCATAATCCCTGTAATGGGGCTCTTAATATATGCCTAATAGGAGATTAAGACCAGTTCCAGATAATCGACAAGTCAATTACTTAACAATAAAAAATTAGTTATTTAGACAACTAGTTATATAACTACTGATTCAAATGAAAAGATTTAATAGATAGATGGATAGATCATCGGTTGTTTAATGTCTTTAACACTATCCGATTCCTAATAGCTAATTTCAGTCATTTTAAACCTGATAAATAAATAAATACATGCTATTATATTATTATTATTATTATTATTATTATTATTATTATTATTATTATTATTATTATTATTAGTATTATTAGTATTAGTATTATTATTAAAATTTTGGAGCAGGTGAATAATTTTACATATCTAGAATGAAGAAGAAAAGGATGTAAATGCAAAAATATCAATATTTTTAAGGATTTTAGGATTAATAAATTCTATCTTGAAGCCACAGTTAGTCCAAAAACATTCAAGACTAAAAATGTATAAAACACTGGCTCTTCCAACTATGGTAGAGAAGTATGGACATTGAAAGAGAAGGATATACAAAGTCTTAGATGTACTGAAATGAGATACCTTCGGAAGACTTGCAGGATACACACTATGAGATCATAAAAAAATGAAGACATCTTAGAAGAATTACACATGGAACTTTTAGAAAACAAAATTTCTGATTACAAATCAAGATAGATGCAGCATGTTAATCGAATGGAAGATCACAGGATACCCAAATAAATGTTAAACTATCAACCTGCAGGAAGAAGACCAGGACGTCCACTCAAAAGATTTTTAGATGGTTTTTCTACTGAGGCCAAAACAGGTCAACAAATGGCCTAAAATCGTAAATGGACTATGATCATTATTATTATTATTATTATTATTATTATTATTATTATTATTATTAGAGTGAAAATGTATACAAATATATTAAGATATATAAAATATGAAATCGTAATAAATCAAGATTAAGACAAGGATGCCCGCTTTCACCCACTCTCTTCAATTTATTTATTGACGAAGTTGTCAGAAAATGGAAAGTAAATTTAAATTCTAATAATAAAATCCGTGTTGACACACTCATATTTGCTGATGATCAGGCTATAATTACTTCTTCAGAGAATGACTTACAAAGAACAATTTTTAAATTAAATAACATTGCACAAGATTACAACCTAGAAACTTCTTTAACAAAAACTAAAGTAATGGCCAGTTTGGCAAAGAAATGGAAAGAACAAAAATAGTACTAAATGACGAAACGCTAGAACAAGTAAAATATTTCAATCATCTAGGTGTATCTTTAGGTTGTAATAGAGAAAAAGACATAAGTAATAAATTACAAATATTTCAATATCCATGTGGGACCCTTAAAAAGAACACTGGGAAAGAAAGTAAGAAAATAAACACATTTTAAATTTTATAAAGTATTGGCTGTACCTGCAATATTGTCTGGCTCAGAAATATGGACTCTGAATAAACAGTCAATTAAAAGAATAAAAGCAGCAGAAATTAAATATTTACGATTTGTAGCAGGATATACTTTAATCGATAAAAAATGAAGTGAGATATCCGTAAAGAACTACAAATATTCAGTTTGACAGATAAAATAGAAGAATCAATACTAGTAAAATTCATATAAAATTCCGTTGAGGTGAAGTCATATGATGAAAGTTAAAAAATTAAATTGTACCTGTTGGTAGGTGCCGTCGTCCTTAACTTTGTTAATATATTGTATATAAAATTAACAGGAGCGCTTTCGGAAGTTACCTTCCATCTTCTGCAGGTTGAGTTTCCTTTACTTGTTGTTGTTGTGTGCAGTGTTTGCTACAAACAGTTGGAGTATACATCACCGTACACAACAACAAGTAACGGAAACTCAACCTGCAGAAGATGGAAGGTAACTTCCGAAAGCGCTCAAGTTAATTGTATGTACAATATATTAACAAAGTTGAGGACGACGGCACCTACCAACAGGTACAATTTAAATTTAAATTTTCATCATAAAATAGAAGAATATAGGAGAAAATGGTATGAACATGTCTGCAGAATGGATACCAACAGTTTGCCTAGGAAAAGTCTAAACCATCAACCAAGAGGAGGAAAAAGAGATCGGGGACGCCCACAGCAGCTATAATCCTTGTAGCCGGAACGAACCAAAAAGGTTTAGACCTTGCAAAAGGAAGAAGATAATAATAATATATTATTATTATTATTATTATTATTATTATTATTATATTATTATTATTATTATTATTATTATTATTATTATTATTATACCAAAGATCTTTAATTGGAAAGCTAATTGAAGAAGTGGAAGAGGCAGGCCTAGATAACGATGCATGGATGGACTGAAGAGAAGTATGGAAGCTGGAGAATTCAGGGAGGAAGACGCTTTAGACAGGAACCTCTGGCGACAAATCACTTTGGGTTGGAGGAGAAGCACTCTATTGTAGAATATTCCTAAATAAAAAACATTATTATTATTATTATTATTATTATTATTATTAGGTTTTTTAGCATTGCATTTTTTTTCTGATGGGATGGAGCTGGCCTACCGCAACGACTCCCAACCTAGAGGACGAGGGATTTTTTCAGGTGTCCATCCTTAGATCAGTTGCTTTCACTATAGCTAAGAGCCTGATCTGCCTTTAATAAGGAAGAATTTTACAGAAAAGATAAGATGAAATGATCCCCTAGGCCTCGAATACTGTAATACCATCGGGGTCGGATTACAACAAGTGTTCAGTCCAGAGAGACTGGATAGGAAAGATAAAAAAGAGGTATGGAATGGAAGTGGAAGTAATACCATACCGGTCAATATCTCACCATGCTGACCAGTGCGATTGGCGAGTAGCCCATCCCGTCCGTTCACCACATAAGTTATGCGTATGATATATGGTTACTAACAGCTGCACCACGTCAAGGTGGATTGGACACTAGGAAGATGTGCAGGTCGGTTCTTCCAAATATAAATGGAAGTTATGAAGAGGAAATTAGAAATAGAAATAATAAAGGAAAATTTGCAATTGCTAGCCTCAATGGAATATTCTGGGATAAAAATATAAGTAATAAAAATAAAATGAATATATATCATACAATTTTTAAAAGCATCATTACTTATGGAGCAGAACTTTGGTCATTAACAACAAAAACAAATAAGTATCTTTTGGCAACGGAAATGGATTTTATACGAAGGGCAGCAAGAATTTCAAGAAGAGAAAAAATTAGGAACTCAGTTATAAGGGAGAACATGAGGATTGAAGACACTATTTTAGATTATATTAAACTCAGCAATTAAGATAGTACGGACATGTCCAGCGAATTGAAGAGGATCAGCTACCAAAATGTGTTTTGGAATGGAAACCTGAGGGAAGACGAGGCAGAGGAAGACCTAAAACCTCCTGGAGTCAGGGAATACATTTATATATGAAGGAGAAACATGTACAACCAGGAGATTGGATGGACCGACAAAATTGGCTATTGGGAATCGGACGATGTCAAAGACATTAATCAGCCAATGGTCTATCTACTATCATTATTATTATTATTATTATTATTATTATTATTATTATTATTATTATTATTATTATTATTATCATTATTATTATTATTATTATTATTATTATTATTATTATTATTATTATTATTATTATTATTATTATTATTATTATTATTATTATTATTATTATTATTATTATTATTATTATTATTATTATTATTATTATTATTATTATTATTATTATTTTATTATGTGATTATGAAACAGTATTGATCCGGGGAGTCTTAAACACTACCACCTGAGTCGACATAATCGGTAAAATTGTAATTGTAAAGAAGAAAAAACATGTTTGAAGTTGGCAACAGTGTTTTGAGAGTGAATGTACCGTGTCTCGTGCTGAGTGTTATCTGGGCTCGCGTGGGTTGCATCGCACGCCACGCCGCAGGCAGCCGGCCCGTTCCCACGGTCTCCATAACACAAACAATAATAATATCCATATCAATTATATTCCGATCTCATTAATATTACTTCAACACCTTACACTTTTACTTCATACTTTCCTTTTCAATTATATGCAATTTTTCCTTAATACGTCATATCGCTATTTTAGAAATAATGTAAGTTTCTCATAAATTAGGTTTTTATGTAACTGTTGGTACGGTCAGGTTAAAGATACAGTGATGTAAGTCATTTTCACTGGGAGTAAAATTGAACCATTGCCGTCATTATAAAAATTCAGGGTTAGGCCACCTGACCTGTTTCGTCCCAATGTAGTCACTCGATCCTCGTATCGGCCGTCCCACATCGCGCTGTCCTATGGGTCTGTGGATGTATAATATTCTAGGAATTTGGTTTAATGGCTTTCTTTGCACATTTTCATGCCATCTGCTTATACAACTGTCAGTAACGTCTATTACACTTAGATTGTTAATTTCCTGTCTTATTTAGGTCTATGGTATAATGGTGTATCCCCCCAGCAGTCTCAACATTTTCAGGCTCTTGCTTTTTTTTCTGTTTAGTTAGAATCCGAACTTTTGGGCCATTTACCAATATTGGTATGCCCATCATGCTGTAAAACTACAGACCTTTATCTTCCTGACGAAGGTTCTTTTAATTGTCCTTATTATTATTATTATTATTATTATTATTATTATTATTATTATTATTTTGTTTTTTGTAATTTTAATATATCTTAGTCCCGCGCCGTAGCCGAGTGGCTAAGGCAGGAGCCTTGTCGCAGAACTACGGGATTTGCGCTGGTTCGAGTCCCCATGGGGAAGAAATTTTCTCATGGAATTTCGGCCAGTATGGAACCGGTGCCCACCCAGCATCGTGAGGCATTTGGGTAGCTACAATAAGTAGTGACTCCAGGTTGAGAAGACCGGCTATGACGGCTGGGGGATCCGAAATGTTCATCACATGTCACCCATACACTGACTTACGATCGTCTACCTCTATGATTAACACAGGTGGACGTGAGACCAGCAGTCGGTTGGTTGGCCAAGGGCCTTCTAGGCCTGTCGCGCTTGGAGTAACATTTCTTTGTTAAAATCATTTATATTGCCATAAGGAAGTGTGCAGCCTAAATATTCTAAATGACTCTCTTGTTCTATTGGTTTTATTAAGGAATATGTTCAATCTTATTGGTATTTTTCTTTTACTTTTTCCATAACTTTAGTATTTTGAAAGATATATCTAAAACTAAAACCTAGTACTGAATGCACATACTTAGGAACAAAATTAGACCATTCAGGCGATAACACAGTGGAAATTAAAAACAGAATCGTACAAACAAAATAAGCAATAAATGCTTTAAACTCTGTTTGGTGGAGCAATGATATTACAAAAAATAGAAAATTACAAATATATAAACCATAATTCAGAGCATTTTAACATGTGGTGCTGAAGTTTGGCAAATTCCTAGCAGGGAAATGAAAAGAATTTTAAGTACAGAAATTGATGTCTTAAGAAGATCAGCTGGAAATCTAGAATGAATAGAATACGAATAGAATACGAAATAAAGAAATAAGGGAAATTATGGATGTACAAGAGGAGCCGGACATCATAGACATTATGGAAAAGAAAAGATTACAGTGGTGTAGCCATGTCAAAAGAATGTCAGAGCAAAGATTGCCTAAAATTGTTATGAAATGGATCCCAATGGACAGGAGGAAGAGAGGAAGACCGAAGAAAACTTGGATAGAACGGAGACAAGCGGGTATGAATATTAGAGGATTGGAGGAAGATCAATGGATAGACAGATAGGAATGGTGTTTGGTTTCCGGAAGACGGCGGCAGCTTCCATGATACCGGATGATGATGGTAACATCTAGAACAAGTTTATAACTCTATTAGCCGATGTGAGAATTATATATGATCCTCTGCAGAGATTGTAACAATTTAAATTCATTTTACAAATGCAATACATTTCAAGAAACTACGTTAATTTTGAATCCAGATGACCTCTAAAATTAGCCTATATCATTACAGCATTACTGTTTATCACCATCTTTCCGCCATGGATTAGATCTGGTCGTCTCTTACAGTGATTTAACATTTTCCAATACTGTTATTTTAACACAGTAGGCTACCAATAATGGATTATATTATAATAGTATAATGATATTGTGAAAAGAAAAATTAATGTCTGAACCAGGAATCGAACCGTGGACTTCTAGTTCTCCCGACTAGTGTGCAGCCCACTACACCATTCCACACCTTGCGCAAACATTAACAATTCTTTCCACATATACAAATCTATAATTCTCGTTTCGTCCGCTGTCAGGTAGGTGTCACAACCATCGCCAACGGCCGGCTTCGTGGGCTGCACACTAGTCCGGAGAACTAGAGGTCCACGATTCGTTTCCTGGTTCAGAGATTAATTTTAATTTTCACAATATCATTATAATATAATATGATCCATTATTGGAACTGTGTTAAAATAACAGTATTGGAAAATGTTAAATAACATCGTTTACTGCTTATAAAAGTGGTGGTGTTAACTTCTCAAATATAGATACTTCTAAACGGAGCCGGCCGTTGGCAATGGTTGTAACATCTACCTGACAGCGGACGAAACGATAATTATAGATTTGTATATGTGGAAAGAATTGTTAATGTTCGCGCAAGGTCTGGAATGGTGTAGTGGTCTGCATATTAGTCCGGAGAACTAGAGGTCCACGGTTCGATTCCTGGTTCAGACATTAATTTTTCTTTTCACAATATCATTATAATCTTACAGTGAGAAGAAGAGAGGAAAGAAATGTATTTCCCCGTTCCCCTCTAAGTGACGTCACGGTGTGACACACTGCACTCTACAAAATAAGTAATGGATTTTGGTTAATGTAATTTAATTACACAAATGCATAAAACATAATAAAAACAAATAAGGTAACTAACTCTAGCAAACTTCTGTACGGAGGAAGTGAATTTAGGCCTATTTGACTCTTTCGTGGGATTCAGTCAGTTAAAAATGCATTTTTAAAATTCTTCAAACCGTATCCTAGTGAAGGGTTGGCCTCATAATAATAACAGCAGCAACAACAATAATAATAATAATAGGCTAATAATAATAATAATAATAATAATAATAATAATAATAATAATAATAATAATAATAATAATCCGATCCGATTGAGGGTCTTTCCACTTTAATAATAATAATAATAATAATAATAATAATAATATAAATAAGTTAAAGGACTAAAAAATTAAGATAATTTCACATGCTCTTGGAAAACAATTACTACCTAATCAGCAGCCGATGATTGAACAATAAGTTCCGAAAGGCCTACAGTATTTTAATGGAATTTTATTTTGACAGCTCACGTACAAGTTTTTTTTCAATTTTTTATAGGCCTATATATATCTTATTTCACAAATTAAAATTAACTTATTTGTTAAATACATTTTTCTATAACTTATTCTTTTAAGCGGCCCCTACACGATCAATATTTACATCAATATATTGCACAATATTTTGTACAATAGTATTACTTGGTCAAACCACACGGTGCAATATTATTGCTTAAAAAATTAGTTCGCGGGTGATACTAGTGCTGTCAACATGTTTATTCCAACACTGTTAACACAGAACTGAACTAGTATTACGCAATATTGCCAACATAGGACGCAATATTTACTAGATTGCACAATAAAAATCAAACTGATTTTGGTTGACTCAATATATTGCCCAATCTTTAAATATAATCTACAGACGTTCAATATTATTGTACAATCCCTATTATTGTGCAATATATTGACGTAAATATTGATGGTGTAGGGGCCGCTTTACTTTTTTTTCTTTTTGTGGAAGTGGTATCTAATATTAAAATGGGATGTTACTTAAGGAATGATTATAAATTAAACAGTACGGTTTTCCATTATACCAAAAATAGTCCTTTTATTGTTCTTAATGAAAAATACGCGGAGGTTTGTGATGGTCCTCCACAGATTAGTATGTTGTTTTGAGCGAAATGCATCTACCTTCTGCAGACGTTCATGAACTATAGTGGAACGAGTGATACAGTTGATGAGGATTTGTGCCAGTTATTGACACGCGTATTCTAGAGCAACATTTTTTTTTTCAAAATGTATTAAAATATTAGATTTTTTTTGCGTTTTACTAATTTCAGGAAAACAAAGAATATTATGACTTGTATCACTGGAAGTTTAATTCGTCCGTAACACGGGGGTTATCAAATGGTGTGGCCGCGCCTTTCTAGAGAGACGTCGAAATCAGGAGAAGTGTTAACTAACTAACTCACTGGCAATATCGAACCCGTAGTTTCATGGCCGCGCGGACATAAACTCTCCATACATCCCTATCCTGAGCTAATGTTTTCCAATCATTCCCTATATAATCTACTCCCCCCAAATCAGGGTTAATGTTTTTCTGCCACCTCGTTCTTGGTCTACCAACTGGGCGTTTTCCCTCTGGTTTTCCTACAAGAAGCTTCCGTGCACATCTTTCATTCCCCATTCGTGCCTAAACTAAAGTTTTCCAATCATTCCCTGTATAATCTACTTTTCTCAAATCATGGTTAATGTTATTCTTGGTCTACCAACTGGACGTTTTCCCTCTGGTTTCCTACAAGAAGCTTCCAAGCAAGTCTTTCATTCCCCATTCGTGCCATATGTCCTGTCGATCGCATTCTACGAGACTTAACTGTTCTTATTATACCTGGCTCCCTATAAAGATCATGTAGTTCACTGTTGTGTAATCTTCTCCATTCATCTGTCTGTTCATCTCTCTTTGGTCCAAAATTTTTCCTAAGAACTTTACTTTCAAATGCACGTAATTTAGTTTCCTCCCTTAAAATAAGAGTCAATGTTTCACATCCGTATAATATAACTGGTAGAATAATAGTTTCATATATTTTCAGTTTAACATTTATTGAAAGGAGTTGGGACGTCAAGAGTCCCTGTAAGCAGGGGAAGTGCTAGCATTTAATAAGAAATCCCAAAAAATATGATAGTTTATGACATAAACAACAGATACGAATTTTACAAATCATCATCATCATAGTACATTCACGAATTTAGGCCATTTGTTGACCTGTTTCGGCCTCAAGAGAAACACCATCCAGAAGTCTTTTGAGTGGACGTCCTGGTCTTCTTCTTCCTGCAGGTTGATATCTTAACATTAGTTTGGGTATTCTGTGATTTTACAAATTTAATATCTAAATAGTATTACGCCTTCACTTTACTTCAGTTAACACCCCATTTATTTCTTTACCTATGAGCCATGTCACCTGGACACGACCTGTCGGGAAAGGATTCGTAACTCTGGATCACATACATACTACTTTGACTATAAAGGATATTGAGGATATCCTTGTATGAGTGTGAACTTAATGCCAGGGCTAATTCCAAGAAAAGACACGACATTCAGTCAATTGAGGGGTCTAGTGAGAGAGAAATCTATGCGACTTTGAGAAGATATACGTAGAAATAATCAGTGCTATTTATATTAAAATGTATATATTTTTTTTCCTTTTGCATAGTTTACATAACAGTAAGTTAAAGAAGAAAAAAGTTATTAGTTTATTGTACAAATAATTTCATAATATAATGCTTTATAAAACCCAATTTATTTCCATTTCTTCTCAAAGTGGCATAGCTCCCTCTCTCACTAGACCCCTCAATTATTCAAACTAAACAAGGAGAATATGATATGGATGATGATTATGAAGGCCAGATGATGTTTGGAGAGTATTTTAGTCTTAAAGTTTCCCGACATTTGTCTTACTTGTGAGGAAATACCCCGAAAAAATCAGACTAAGGAAACTTGTCACGACCGGGGATCCAACCTCTGCATAAGACATAACGACGTTACCCGAAGACCACAGCGCTGAACTTTACTACAAATTTACTAGCAACAAACATATTAATAATGCTTAAATCTGCATAAATAAATATTTACCGAACAAACTAAGTCGACCACAGTGCTCTAGTGATTATGTTCTATGCCTCTAGTCCCGAGGGTAGCTACTTTAAACCCGGCCACTATCGATGCATTTTTAGGATGGTAAAAGCGAAGATACATGACCTGTGGGAGAGATTTTAAACCGTGGGTTCCAGGTCTGATGATTTTCAGGCTCGTAAAATTCCTTAAGGCTGAAAAAATGAGCACTGAGTAAAATTTATCCGACGTTCTACCATCCAAGCAATACTTTTGTTCCTTACTTAGATGTCTATATTTGTCAAATATTTATTTGTATTTGTGCTGGTTGAGTGAAGAGAGTGCCTTAGGCCATAACTCAGCCAGAATAAATAAAACATCATCATTATTATTATTATTATTATTATTATTATTATTATTATTATTATTATTATTATTATTATTATGTCTCTTGATGCGACATGCTGAACATATGCCATTCATGACATATATAGAGAAGTAAGCGTAACTAAATCAGTTTGATTAAGAAATTCCAAAAGGGAGGCCAGAGATTAAGATAGCCTACATAAGCGGGATGAAAAACCAAGGAAATCTCTTAGACCTAATACTATTTAAGTTTTCTCTCTGGTAGCTATTTCTCCGCTTTAACATTAATATCTTACTTACTCCTATCACACAGAACTGCTATTATTTAATAACATTAAAAAATGTAGTCCAGCTGTATTAATGACACATATTGTCATTAATTATTAATATATAAATATATTTTAACATATCGATGGTATTTTTATAGGGACCAGCGTATTTTTATTGACTTATTTTGATTTTGGCAGGGAATAAGCAGCAAAAGTTTGAAATCCCCTAAATCTAATATAGGCCTAGGCTATATTTATTTCATTCTGTATCTGATTTTGATATTTTATGGGGTTGTTCTATCACAAACAACAGTCTGTGGATATTTTAATGAAAAACAAGTAACTAACTGGGTATATAGGCCTATTGTTATTTCTCCATTAACTTCACTTAAGCCTACATCTTATGTTATGTACCGTTTATGGGTTAGAGTAACTTATCGAGAAATATTTACCAACCATTAAATATCACGAGGGAATTTTATAATTATGCGTATGCCGCAGGTTGTAGGAATTCTCCAAGATTTTATTTTTTAAAACAATCCTAGAAATATATACAACAAACCAAGAAAATTAATTAAAAATACATTCTTATACTATATTACATATTAACATGGAGTAAGTAAGCTATACACTACTTTTTAGTGGATTATTTGAGAGAGGAATAAATTTAAATAGGCTACTAGGTATAGGCCTTCTACATACTTATTTAAACTAAATCAAAATAATCCACCACTGTGTGTCTCGTACGCAGAGGGCCCAGGTTCGATCCCCTGGTCAGAACAAGTTTCCTAGGTGAGTTTTTCGTTTTTTTTTTTTAATATTAAGACAAAAATGTCAGGAAACTTCAAAGTCCAATTAGTCCCCGAACTCCATTTGACCTTCACAATCATTCATATCATATTCGCATTATTTAGTATTAACGTAGACTATGATGTCTTCTCTTAAGTGTTCGTGTTGTCTGGGAGATGGCTGATCAGTCATTCATCCAGGGAAGCCCTCCATGTCCTTGTATGGTATTTAAAAAAAGGTATGTGTGTGCTCAAGTGTTTCCCCGCAGGTCATGTCCCTGTAAGGCTCGTGTGGCGTGAAGCATGTAAAAGTATCTACAAAGGCAGTGATTAAAACTAAGGTATAGAAAGAAAGTGAAATTTCGAAGTAATATAATTTGTTATAATGAATAATACAATACCTTGAAACTTTTAACCATAACACGGTGTAGGATAATGTGTTAATTTTAATTAAACGTATTGTATATTTTAGGCAATTTTTATAATTTTTAGATCTATTAGTTGTAGGATGAAATGTAAGCCTAGCATTAATTAGATCTGGATGAGTGGAAGATAAGGCATAAAATCTTACATCACTAGTAAAATAAAGAAGGGATGAAATAGATTAATAATAATAATAATAATAATAATAATAATAATAATAATAATAATAACAATATCAAACTTTTTATAAACCTAATTTTATAAAAAAAACTAGCTAACACCCAACGTGCGCTGCTACTCCTAAATAAATGTTAATGTGTTTTTACCACCAGCCGTGCGCTGTTATAGGCTACTTGCCCGGGAATCTGCTTATCCCGATCTTCTTGTCATCAATGAAAGACAAAAATGGTTATTGTGAGTTATCCGTAGAAGATAGGCCTAAACATATGCTGTCAAAGACTTTTTTGTAGAGTTTTTGAGATGTTCAATTCTGTGTTCATTAATTTGGTGTATTTGTTATGGTTTAGGCAACGTAAGCCATTCAAGCGTCAAAATAGAGACTTTATTTCACGTTTTTCACTACAAAGGGTGATTTTTAGGGGTGAAAGGGGTGAGTATTACAACTCTCTTATAGTCTATGTTCATCCACGGAATCTCCTGAACATTTTTCAAAAAGCCCCATCACAATCGGATGAACGGTATGGCAGAGCACGCTTGCCCGGGAATCTACTTATCCCGATCTTCTTGTCATCAATGAAAAACAAAAATGGTTATTGTGAGTTATCCGTCGCAGGCTTTTTTGTAGAGTTTTTTTGAGATGTTCAATTCTGTGTGCATTAAATTGGTGTAGGCCTATTTGTTATGGCTTAGGCAGCGTAAGCCATTTAGGCCTAAGCGTCATAATAGAGACTTTATTTCACATTTTTCACTATAAAGGGTGATTTTTAGGAGTGAAGGAGTTGAATGTCTCAACTCTCTTATAGACTATGTTCATCCCCGGAATCTCCTGAATATTTTTCAAAAAGCCCCATTTCAATCGGATAAACGGTATGACAGAGCACGCTTGCCCGGAAATCTACTTATCCCGATCTTCTTGGCATCAATGAAAAACAAAAATGGTTGTTGGAGTTATCCTTAAAAGATAAACATATGCTGTCGCGGACTTTTTTGTAGAGGTTTGTGAGATATTCAATTCCGTGTACATTAATTTGGTGCATTTGTTACGGTTTAGGCAGCGTAAGCCATTTAAGTGTCAAAATAAGGATTTATTTCACGTGTTTCACTACAAAGGGTGATTTTTAGGAGTGAAGGGGTTGAATGTATCAACTCTCTTGTAGACTACGTTCATCCTGGGAATCTCCTGAACATTTTGCAAGAAACCCCATGAAAATCGGATCAACAGTATGGCCGCGCATAGAGTACGAACAAACAAACAAACATTCATTTTTATATAGGCCTATTTGATGAGCGAAAGTACTCAATATAAATTGCAAGGAAAACTCCCCCTTATTTACTTATAAATTAGATACATGGATAAATTTGAGCCATATACCTATATTAATAAAATGTATGACAACGATCATTTTCCTACCACACATTGTTAATGAAATCACGTAATTTATAGGATATATAGGAATTATTATTATCAATATAGACTTAAGCAGAGAATTATAATTATTAAAATAAATATATTTTTAATATAAATTAATGTAGGCCTAATTTATAGGGAACGTGGGGCAGAATGGGGTATCTAATGTTTGATCCAATGTATTTTACATTATAAATAAGTAAAATTTTGTTCTCTGGTATGGATATGTTCATTGGTATTTAATAAACAGAAAAACATAATCACATTACAAATTAATAAAAAATTCGGGGATATACATCCAATAAAACTAGAGCAATACATTTGCCCCGTTGTGCCCCATGGATGGGGCACAATGGGGTACTAATTTTTTATTTGTATTTTGCATTACTAATTAATAATATTTATCAGTAAACCTATAAACTATAGCACAATGATTAATTTTTCACAAAATACACAAACATGAGTGGCATCATCATCATCACTATCGACTCCAGCACAAGAGTTGTGAGCCCACTGAAGACAAGAAGGACATCTAATCCAGCCTTCTTCTGAAGAGTCATGACAGTAGAGACAATCATCTTCCTCAACGTCATTTTTGGCAGAGCCAGAATGATTTTTCGAACTAGGTAGGTTTAACCTGAGTGCCTTAACTTTGGATGGTCCTGGTTTCGAGTCACTTTCTGGTAAAGCAAATCATCTTTTTACAGGCCTCTTTTCTAATGTATCCTTTTCAGAATGTTGCAGTGCACTTCTCTATGTTGATGATGTCAAAATTGCACTTTCGCCTCGATTTTTTTAAACTCGCTTGTTCTTTTGAGACCCTTTTGGAATGGGTGTGATATTTTCTTGGCTGGCACTTTGAAAATGACTGTGGTTTGGCGACCCTAGATTTTCAGGGAAGGAAAATGTTTCTGACGTCAGATGTTCCTGAGGTTTGGAAGTGTTGCCTTGCTATTACTATCAGAAGCAATCTGAATATCTGTTGTTGAAGAAGGCAAGAAATCTGCATCATCAAAAACATTCACATTAACTGGCCATATCCCAGTTTTTTCGAAAATCATTGACGGCTGTAGCCATTGTTGAGGCACGTACGTAAGCACTACCCGTTCCGCCAGTTGGAAGGAAAGTCCTCGAAATTCATTTACACTGAGGCCGAAGAGTTGGGCTTCCATTTTTTTAGATATTCAAGTTCGGTTTCCTGCTCTTCACTAAAAACGCAGGAGAAATTTTCCATCGATTTCCTTACTGTGTAATCCACATTTTCTCTCTTTTTCTTCACGTGTCGTCCAGAGTTGTTTGAAGAACTTGGAATTGACTAGCTGCCGTTTTGTACACCATTGATCCATTAACGGCTTCTAGCATAGACACAAGGGACAATTCTTCTCTCTGTGTCTTATTTTTATAATTTCTCACCATTTTGAAACTACACAGAGGAAAAGAGTCAGTCAGTAATATGAAGATCGCATGGGGCAAGACTGGGTAGTACCCTGTCTTGCCCTACCCCATTGTGCCCCACGAACTCAATTATAATTTATGACGTTATGACCGGATTATTTTGAAACAAAACCTAATGCAGTAAACATGTTTACAAAGAAAATGGAATAATCTTTAACACAGTAATTGTTAGATATTATTCAAATGAAGCTTAGATGTATTTGCATGCACTGAAGAGAAGGTGTAATATTGCAAAAATCTCTTCAAAACTGACCACACAAGCAAAAAAGTAACAAAGACTTCACCGATGGCGAAAAACTGATCTGTACAAGCAGCTGAGACGTTACAGAGATACTTTTGAGAAATTCCGATATATCGTGCCACATACTGAGAGAAAAATACACGTACCCCATTCTGCCCCACTACCCCGTTCTGCCCCCTGTTCCCCTATATATATTTGAGAGCTAGGAGCATTAGTCATAATCTAATCAAAGTGAATAGAATAAAAATTTACAAGGCAGTGTTAAGAACAAAAGGTTCAGTCATGCTATAAAAAAATATCCAATAGCAAACTAGATATTTTGGTTATAAAATACTTTCTGTTAGGTTAAAATATGAATAGGCATCTCCTTGGTCACCTCAAAGCTACAGACCTAATTTAAAAGTTATTCATATTTTTAATTAGACTTATGTAAATATCGCCATTAATAATTAATAATTGTGAGTTTAACTAAATTGCCTTTTTAATATAAAATTAGACATTTGTTATTTTATAATAAACAAATGAAGTAATGTGTTGGAAATGAGGAAATAAAAAAATCTAAATGAAATAATTCTAACATGTTTAAATTAAATATGGGGGGATAATAATATTTGGCAACAAACAAAAAAGTATATAAAAAAGTCAATTGAGTCAGTTTTTAAGTATGGATGTGAAACATTCGTATTGTACAGAAAGAGAATAGCCTATTAGCAGTTGAAATTAATAATTTGAGATGAAATGCTAGAATTTACAGATTGTACCACGTAAGAAGTTCTAAAATTAGGAATAAAATTGATGTAGAAAATACATACGTAAACTATACTAACAAGGAATGAAAGAAAATGCCTACAATATTTTCGGACATCTGTTCGAATGGGAGAGGATGTATAGGCGTAGGCCTACCTACATTAATTTACTGTTAACATATTAAGGGAAGGCTTGGGAAGGAAAACTTGAGAAAATGAGATAATGGAAGTAATATCTTCAGGATAAACGATTCTGGAGTAAAGACACAAGTAGACAATAGCTGTGGAATTTCTGTTAACCATAGATAGACAGGCTTAAATAAATAGAAGAAGGGCATATTCAATAGAAATTAGACAAAATCCTCTGTATTTATTTTTAAGTAGAGAACAAGTGAATATAGGTTAATATTTCACTACTTTTAATAAAACAAAAGGCAGACGAGTTAGTTAGCTCAAGCGGTAGCGATTGAACTATTCGGAAGATCATGGGCTTAAATACTGTTGTCAACCAATCTGATAATATGTTTTCCCCAGATTTTCCTCAGTCGTCAAGACAAATTTTGGATTGGAATTTCCTTACTAACTCCATGGCGAGGTAGGCCTAGAAGGTCATCGGCCTAATAGACGGCATCTGCCCTCAGATCTATATGATTCTGTCATTTTCAGGTGTGAACGAACATCTATCTATTATACGAGTGACATGTGGTCAGGATGTCGAGCCCCCTGTCTGGAGCCGCTACTTATTTAGCTACCTAAATTCCTTTGGACGCTCGGTGGGCTTTATTCCAAACTGGCTGAAATTCTATGGGAACATTTCTTGCCCAATGGAGATTCGAACCAGCGAATGAACTCTTAAATATATTAGATCTATCATCCTCAACAACAACATATTAGGTTTAGGTTATTTTTTTTAACCTGTCCCTAAATTTCAAGTTCCCTTTTACCTCTTCATCGTTGTTTTGGTCTTCCTCTGCTTCTGAATCCTTTAGGTATAGTCGACTCAATAATTTAGTTTACAGGCGGCATCAAAGGCAACTGTTTCCCTCTGGTTTAAAAAATGCATTATTACTGCTAGTTAGATCCGAAGAGTTGTTCTTAGAGGCTTCTAAGACGCCTATGATGAAAGTTAAAAATTAAATTGTACCTGTTGGTAGGTGCCGTCGTCCTCAACTGAATTTCATTAGTATTGATTCTAAGACGCCGCTCCAAACTAAAAAAAAACTGAAAACAGTTGTCTGCCAATAATGTCTTCGCAATTTAAAATGACGTTTCTATATCTACTCTATTTGGATATAGCCTAATCATCTTAATAGCGTTGAAGCTTTTATCTTTAGCAGTATCTTTAGTTGGTAAAAATGTATTCTAGTAAATAAAACGTGACCACGCCGCTTGATATGCTAAATACTTATGCGTGAAAAATATACTTATGTAACTACAAAGCAAAGCGCCTTTAAACTAAATGACTAAACCGACTTTAGGTATAGCCTAGTAAAACATTTTTCTGATAGTAGGTTTGGGTCAATAAAAATAAATATATGGTCACACATAGAAGTACATTAGACTATCTAATGGAAATGGACAACTAATGACAAATGAGGAAAATTTTGAGGAAGTGGCTGAATTCAAATACCTAAGAACAATAGACCCTAATCGCAAATAGGAATGAGATACATATTGAAATTAAAGATAGGCTCAATTTTGGAAATGCGTGCTATTATGCATTACAGAGATAGAGGTAAAGTTAAAAAAATAAAACATAGATAATTCTGAAATACATTAAATATTATCAAATTATAGCTACTTACTAAAAAAATAAAAGATAATAAAATTAATGCCAATCTTACCTCATAGGTCTTGACGTCCGATCTCCTTTAAAAAAAAGTTAAACTGAAAATATATAATGCCATTATTCTACCAGTTATGTTATATGGATGCGAAACATGGACTCTTACTTTAAGGGAGGAAAGGAGATTACGAGTATTTGAAAATAAAAATCTTAGGATTTTTTTTTGGACCAAAGAGAGATGAACAGACAGGTGAGAAAACTACATAGCCTAACAGTGAATTACATGGTCTTTATAGGAAGCCAGATACAATAACAGTTAAGTCTCGTAGATTTCGATGGTGAGGACATGTGGCATGAATGGGGAATGAAAGACGTGAATGGAAGCTTCTTGTAGGAAAACCAGAGGGAAAACGTCCAATTGGTGGACCAAGAATGAGGTGGGAGAATAACATTAACTATGATTTGAGGGAAGTAGATTATGCGAAAGATGCCGTAGCGTAGTGGTTAAGGCACTGAGCTACAAGCCAGAGGGTCGAGGGTTCAAGTCCCGTTGGGGTCAGGATTTTTAAACTGACCCAAACCCTCTGGCGGCACTATGGTCCTGGGGTCGACTCAGCCTCTAACGGAAATGAGTACCAGATGCTTGTTCTGGGGGTAAAGGCGGCCGTCACGAGGGCAGACAACCCGGCTGACATAAAGTGCCGATTGTCTAGAAAAAGTGGGAGCCTTAACCTCCTACTACCCCAAGGGCCTCCGGGCCTGTTGTGGGATCACTTATTATCTTATTATTATTATTATTATTATTATTATTATTATTATTATTATTATTATTATTATTATTGGAAAACATTAGCTCAGGATAGGAATGTATGGAGAGCTTATGTCCGCGCGTCCATGAACCTACGGGTTCGTTAGTGCCAGTAAGTTAGTTAGTTAGTAGGCGTCCATTTGCTGCAAATGATCCTGCCAATTGTTCTGATAGGCGTAGTCTGAATGTCTTCTGTAAAATTTGTTACTCTTAACTTTGTCCTTATAGGCTATGCGTTTTTCCTGTTATCTAGTCTAAACTCAACAGTATAGCCTACGTAAAAATCTCATTTAGACTACTTTTTAGTGGGAATTTGTACTTTGAGCATAAATTCAAGTTTTCACTGTTGTACTTTAAAGTTGATTTTGCTGTAATATAGGCCTAGGCCTAGTGTAACCACATAGACCCCTATAACTTCATATTTAGGCTATTAGCATACTTAGCCCTATAGGCCTATAGAAACAAAAACAGAGTTTTTTTATCAATGCCACCAGGTTATCATTAGGCCTACTACATTTCTAATATTCTCTCCTGGTATTGGCGTACTTATAACCACTTCTGAGGTTGGGACACCTGGAAGGCGGGATTACGCTGTCGAGATTATATACGGTAGGCAATGATGCGCCAGGAGAGGCCTTATTAGGCTATTAAACTAATGAATATGTTAATGACGATAATGATGGCCAGATGATGTTCGAGGACCGTTTGGGCCTTAAGGTTTCCTGACATTTCTCTTACTGATCAGGAAAAACTCCGAAAAAAATACCTCACCCAGGAAACTTATCCTGAGGATCGAACTCGGGTCCGCTGCGTGGCAAGACAGCACGCTACCTCGAGCGCACAGCGGTGGACTTAGTAATATATATATATATATATATATATATATAAAGTCCACCGCTGTTGTCTCGAGGTAGCGTGCTGCCTTGTCACGCAGCGGACCCGCGTTCGATTCTCGATCGGGACAGACTCCTGGGTGAGGTTTTTTTTTTTCGATTTTTTTTTTCCTCATCTGTAAGACAAATGTCAGGAAGCGTAGGGCCCAACGGTCCCCTAAAATCATCCGGCCATCATCATCATCCTTCTCCGGGGTGGAAAACAACAGGAAGTTACCACAACTATACTTCCCTAGTAAAGCTGCAAAGCATAGCATGAAAATGCTATGATTGTAGTGAAACACCTAACCTCAGGCAGAATTATTATGGATGGATATATAAGAGTGTATATTAGTATGGTTAACTCTAATGTTAAATTGTAGAGATTGGAAACGAACTCGAGCCCGCTGCGTGACAAGGCAGCACAACGTTGGACTTAATAACAGAAATATTGTTTTTATTCAATGCCACCAAGTTGTCATTTCGACATTCTGGTATTCTCCCCTGGCATTGCGTTATTGTAACCCACTTCTGAGATTGGGGCGCCTGAATGGCGGAGCTCAGTGTGATATTTGACGATTCTAGGGGGATTTAATTCTTGGCTCCATAATTTTACTATTTTTCAGTCTTAATTGTTTTCTATGCTACTTCTAACATTATTTGGATAACGCTCTTAACAATTTCAATTACTTATTCCTACTAATATTTTCCATAAAAATAATTTTTGTTATGTATTATTTTATACCCAATATTTTACAAAATTAATTAACACAAATTATTTTAGGCCTATATTTCTTACCAAAATATTCAATTTATTATTTTGAATAATATATCATCGATTTACGTATTATAAAATACAAATATAATGCACTTCTTAAAAAACAAATATTTTTAATTTATCGCTATTTTACAAATGAAAGAATCGCATGCTCATATTATATATTTTTATATTATATGTTTTTAATATAAACATTTCACATATTATGAGGACAAATTGTATTTTATTTCATACACAAAACATATAACTATTATGAATTGTTTATCATTATTTTTCAAATTAAAAATTCTTAAATAATATTGTTTTTTTACAAAATCCATAATTTTTTATTATTATTTTACAAATATAAGAAAATACAAATGGTTCTATATTTCTAAGAACATATAAATGTATTAAGTATTTTTTAATTTCATTATTTTAAAAACAGGTATTATATTTATTAGAAAGTATATTATGATTTCTATATTGTCATTATTTTATAAATTAAAACAAAAAAAACACAATTGCTTTTCCATTTCTTACAGAAAAATGTTATGAAATTTTTATTCTCATTATTTTGCACATAATATAAAGAAAAAAGACAGATAGTAATGTTGTACAAAAATATTAAACTGCATAGGCTAATTCTCAGTCACTTTTGTCGGAATCTGTTGCCTCTGCATCTAAAGTAGGTGCTGAGCGCATTGGGAGAACTTTCTTTCAGGATTATGCCCCAAAGGTCAAGAAAGGATCAGACGATATCAAACTTCTGTGGAAATATCGGTGTTTGTGTTGACCCTCGAAGTTTTTCTTGTGAAATTTTCCCGATATCTTCTACTATCTTTGTTTCTTGCTTCTTGTGCTTCTTCCGAAAGTTGACCAATCGAAAGAATAAAAAAGGCAATAACAAGCTTGCCGTGGCATAAAATTTTGTGCACACTGCTTGGCGTATAAAACCAACTGTATTCTTTCAAATACAAATGTCTAGTTTCATCAGCTTACTTTCCAAAAGCATCAGCATTTATGGAAACCCACAACTCAGTGTCTCTAATATGAAATGAAAACGGCGAATTAGCTCAAAATTGACACCTGTTATTTGGGAAGTCTTTTGGGTGTTTCTGAAAAATCGACGAGCAGTGTTTCCATTATTCGTATTCCCTGCTTGTTGTGTTGGAATTTTCCACCAGTAGGCCTGTCTCATTCTTGAATCTGTTCTGAATATACTTTTTCCTATTCTCAACTTTAGTCTTTATATATATATATAGGCCTATATATATATATATAGGCGAGTTGAAAGACTGCCATCTATCATCATCGCTCGGGCTCGATCAGCTGATAAACTCTTCGGTTTATCTAAAAACAGCCGTCAAATCTGTTTCATTCTGATGACTCGTGTATGCGATGCAAGGGATAATTATTGGACTATTGAAGCAGAGTCGTTTTCTTTCCCTTATCACGCAACTTCATTTCAGCAGCAGTAGATATTCTTCTAGGCTTGTTGACCGAACGAATTATCAAAGCTTCCGCCTTTTCATCTTTTCACAACATTCTTCGAATGATTTTGATGGCCTATCAGAACTAGAAGGCGGTTGATCTTTAGAAGTAGAAGGCAGAGATTGACAACCGGTCACATGAAAATTAATATTTTCTTGTAGCCAGTCTGAATAATTTTCCAGGAATCTGCCACGATGACGATAACATTTGTTCCATCTTACTTCAATTTGCTAACACCCACTTCTCATGTAGGCCTTTCAATTCTTAATAATGACATCAGAGACTAGCATAGGCCTATGCTTAATAATGACATCAGAGACTAGCATAGGCCTATGCTTAATTTGTTTAAACACAAATTCATACACTGCATCACAACGTTCCCTTTTATTATTTCCGGACCAAACTTCGAAAATTGCGCGCCGGAAAGTAAGGGGAACCATTGTGAAACAAAGAAAGAATAAGCTAAAGAAACGCAGATGAACGCAATTTTTCTATTCTGTTTCCAACAGAAGGGATGTCAATAAATAAAGAAAATGCAATTAGAAGGACATATAGGCCTACGTCCATGTAAAAAAGTTTTAGTCTAAAATATCTGGATAATAAACTTAAATTGAAACACAGTTAAAAGTCTTCTCTCATATTAACATTCTTGTAAATCTAAACAGATGAAACCTATCTTACGTAACTTACAGAACCCAAAACTAAACATAAATATCACAATAACACATAAACCGACTTTAATCTCTACACAAAGCAGCTCGATTTATCACTTACTCAATAAGACAAATTATGCATCTGCGAGTGACTGTTGTGTTTAGACCTCATTTATGAGTCCCAGTGCATGCCTAGAAACAAAATAATTACACATATATGCTAACAGGTTTGTTTACATTTAAATTACAAAATATCACTTTTATTAATTAACTTTGAAATTTTGAATTAAATCCCCCTATATTGTTAAAATAGTACACTGTGCGGAGGTACGCTGCCCCGATGATATATGATAACATATATGATAGGTGATGATGGTAAATGATGTGCCAATAAAAGGCCTTATTCCCAAACTTATTGAATATGTTAATGATGGGCAGATTGTGTTAGGTGAGGGAAAAAAACCGAAAAAAAAACTCACCCAGGAAACTTGTCCCGACCGAGCATCTAACTCGGACCCGCTGCGTAGCAAAGTAGCACTCTACCTGTTACACTGAATAGCATACATGTAAGTCTGCATATTAGAATGGTTAACTCTAATGTTAAACTGTAGAGATTGGAAGGGAGAGAAGTTTGGCATTATTGTAAACATGTACGATTTACAATGACTCATCTGTTATTAAATAATCCATATAGTACAATCTCCGTGATCGATCCCAAGAAACTTGTCCCGATCTGGAGATCGATCTTGGTAGTGGACTATTGGTTTGCAAAGCTCAAAATAAGTAAATATTTTAATTATTTGAGAGACGCAAAGCATGAATGAGTTTAGCGTGGGACGTGGCACGCGACTGCCGTGTTACTCGCTCTCATGTCCAGCAAGCGACTAGCTCCGCCCTCTACAAACAAGAAACAAAAGACAGTCGTGAGAATTGCAGCATCCCACGCGCGCGCCGCAGCCAGATGGCAGCACGAGCCGGTGTTTTAGGCGCGTGTTTTCTGCGTCTTCTACAACACTATCTTTCTGTTTATTTTATTTTTATTTACACGTTCAATTATACATTTTATGGTTTGTACCTCAATGTGAAATTCTTTACCTGAATAATGCTCACTATATAATAGTGATTTTTGTGGGAAACCAGAAGTAATAATAACAGTTCATACTTAGAAACAATATTACAAACAGGAATGAGGTGCAGAAACAAATTATATACAGGTTTTAACTCTCGATGTTATTATGAAGTACAGTGAGTGGCTCTTGCAATCCCAACTTTCCTAAAAAAATGTTAAAACTAAAAAAAAGTCTGTCAGTCAAGAACTGCAATAAATAAGCGAATTCCTTAGCAAGTCAAAGATGTGGTCTTATTTGCTGTTTATGGAACAATTATACCTTTGTTAAATTAGATAAGTTCTCTCTCTTCCTCTCTCTCTTTCTCTCTCTCTTCTGTATTTATGACGGCAACAATGCGCCGTCCAGTAGTCTATGTCGATTCTGAGGTACATGATGCCTAATTTCTTGTTTTCTAACTTCTTCTTCACTTCAGGGGCTAGGCAAATTATCTGTTCCGCCTCACAGTTGTTCTGTCCATCTTTTCACTGGCCTTCCTACATTCCTTGATCCTCTTGGCTTGTAGTTGAATGCTGCTCTTGGTAATCTTGATACATTCATTCTTTCCACATGTGTAAACCATTTCTCTCTATATTCTCTGATTTTCTCATCCAATGGATATATGTTTAACTCTGTTCTTATATCTTCATTCCTTATCCGATCCAATCTTGTGCAGCCTTTTGTTCTTCTAAGGAAGTTCATTTCTGCGCTTTTGTATTCTACTTTGCAATTTTTTGGTCATTACCCAAGTTTCGCTCTCATAAAGTAATGCAGGAACTGCCAATGTTTTATAAAACTTCAATCTAGTATCTCTTCTTGTTTTATTATTTAATGTTTTATGTATAGTTCCGGCAAGGTTGCAGTTTATCTCCAACTCTATTTAAAATTGATCTCGAAAGAGTACTAAGAGACTGGAGGAAAAAATGTCAAAAAATGGGCATACCTATCCAAAATACACATGTATATTCATTAAATTTTACAGATTACCAGGTATTAATAGCACAGGACCACGATGACATAGAATATATGGCTAAAAAACTAAAAAGAAGAATATGAAAAATGGGGACTTTATATAAACATTGAGAAAACTAAATATCTGTTTATAGGAGAAGAAATGGAAAATATAAATTTCAACAATGGAGAAGAACTAAAACCTAGTATTGAATGCACTTATTTAGGAACAAAATTAGACCATTCAGGCGATAACACAGTGGAAATTAAAAATAGAATCGCACAAACAAAACAAGCAATAAATGCTTTAAACTCTGTTTGGTGGAGCAAAATTATTACAAAAAATAGAAAATTACAAATATATCAAACCATAATTCAGAGCATTTTAACATATGGTGCTGAAGTCTGGCAAATTCCTACCACGGAAATGAAAAGAATTTTAAGTACAGAAATGGATGTTTTAAGAAGATCAGCTGGAAAATCTAGAATGGATAGAATACGAAATAAAGAAATAAGGGAAATTATGGGCGTACAAGAGGAGCCGGACATCATAGACATCATAGAAAAGAAAAGATTGCAGTGGTATGGTCATGTCAAACGAATGCCAGAGCAAAGATTGCCAAAAATTGTTTTGGAATGGATCCCAATGGGAAAGAGGAAGAGAGGAAGACCGAAGAAAACTTGGATAGAAGGGGTACAAGCAGCTATGAATATCAGAGGATTGGAGGAAGATCAATGGATGGATAGAGAGGAATGGCGTTTGGTTTCCGGAAGACGGCGGCAGCTGCCATGATACCGGATGATGATGATGTATAGTTCAGCATATCATTTGAAATTTCGACAGTTTCATATGTATGTCTCTTTCAGTTTTTGTGTTTATAGTAAAATTACAACCCAAATAATTAAAATTTGTTACTTGTTCCAGAGGTTTGTTGTCTATTACGATTTTTGATTTTATATGATTGTTTCCCCAAAATGCCATTATTTTTGTTTTTTTCTTTTGATATTTTGAAATTATATTCTTGGCATAACTGATTTAATTGATGTAAGGAGTAGGCCTACTGCAAATTATTTTCATTTTCTTGAATAATAACCACATCGTCAGCATACATTAAAACGTTTAATATTTTAAAACGGTCCATTCTTATACCTATATTAACAATACTTTTCCAATATTGGATGATGTCATTAATATATAGATTAAAAAGGGTAGGTGATAAACTACACCCTTGTCTCACACCTCGATTTATTAAAATAGCTTCGGTTTTGATGTGCCTATATTTATTATAATTTGAGCCTTTACATACACATTTTTTATCACATAAATTAATTTTGCAGGGTAGCCATATATTTTCATTATTTTCCATAACTTATCTCTATAAACACGAACAAATGCCTTCTCAAAATCAATAAAAGCAACATGCGTCTGTAGGTTATGTTCTCTTCTTTTTTCAAATATTTGCTGCAATATGAATAAATTATCTGTTGTTCATCGCCCCGTTCTAAAGCCATTTTGTTCTTCTTCAAGTATTGCTTCTGCGATTATTTTAAGTCTTTTATTTATAACCCTTGCATAGATTTTATAAATTGAATTAAGTAGGCTAATTCCTCTGTAGTTCTTACATTCTCTTCTATCTCCTTTCTTAAATAATGATATGACTTCAGCTATATTCCAACTTTCTGGTATTCTGCAGTTTCTCCAACATTCATTAAACAAATGCAATATTCTCCAATGTAGAAATGTTCCACCATATTTTAGAAGCTCCATGTTTATCTGATCAGGACCAGCTGCTTTTCTGTTTTTGGTTTCTTTTAAGGATTCTTGAAGTTCATCAAATGTAATCATATCAGTTTGAATTTCTCCTGTTTCATTATCTGGATACGATTCTTGTTTTCCTTCGTCTTCTTCTTTTCCTTCTTTAAACCATAAATTTTTATAGTGTTCTATCCATCTTTCTTTGTTAATAACATCTATCTTTGCAGTATCCTTTTCTGATTTATTTAAAAGTTTTATTACTTTGCATGCAAAATTTTGTCTGCCATGAATATCATTTTCTATTTCACTTTTAAAATTATTCCAAGAATATTGATGAGCTGTCCTAATAATTTGTTTTGCTATAGGCCTATTCCTTTTTTCCACATATTGTTGTCTCGATTCTTCTGTTTTTTGTTGAAGCCACTATTTAGGCCTATATGAATTTTGTTTTTCTTTAATTGCCAGTTCTATTTCTTCTTCTAATTTTTCTTTTCTTCCCTATTGCTTCCTGGGCTGCCTTTTCTATGCACTTTTTAATATTATTCCATTCATCATCTAATAGGCCTATATCACTAGTTGGTGTTCACTAACTTGTTTTACAAAATTTTACAGTGATAACTCACAAAAAAAGCAAGCAATTTTTTCTATAGAAAATAGCTTACATTATACGGTAAATCTGAATTTCCAATCAGGTTCACACAAATGTATATTTGGCGTGAAGTAGTTAAGGTTTATTAGAGACTAATTAATAGTCTAATTAGGGAAAGTATTTTTTAGGTAAATAAATAATTTTTATTTCGGAGAGATAGGCATCCCAAATTGAATTCGTTGTTGTAGGTAAAAGTCCAGAGCAGGTAGCCTACATGAAATTATATTGCTTAAAAACGCATATTTTCAATTTATCTTTATATAAACTACTAAACGCCATGATGCGACTGGCCTAGAAGGCCATTGACCTACCAGCCGGCAGCTAAACTCACTTAGTGTAGCAAACCAAATTCCTCACGATACTGGGTAAGCACCGGTCCCATACCCCTTCAGGCCGAAATTCCATGAGAAAATGTTATCCCCAAGTCTCGTAGTTCTGCTTGATACAAAGGATTTATTTTTAGTAGTATTCGCCAAGTGGTCGAAATTCGACCATAAATAACACGTCAATTTATATTATATTAGACATTGTTAGTTTTAAGTTGTATTAGACCACAATCATAAAAAATACAGGGTAGGCCGAATTTATTTATGTTGGAGTGTAACTGATGATGGGGGTGATAGCATTCTAAATTAGCACCAAGCATCGTGAGGAATTTGGGTAGCTACAATAAGCAGTTTTAGCTTTTCGAGGGTATGAACCACTAAGAGTAAAAATCCAATTAGAGAATAAAATAATAGAACAGGTGAGCAATTCTAATTATCTGGGATACAATATGTCATTATAGGAAAAGTGAAGACATTGAAAACAAAATAGGCCTAAATAAATTTAGGCTAAGTATTTGTGTGGCACAATAAACCAAGTCTCAAAAGGAACGAGAAAGGAGACACTTTTAAAATTTTATAAAACAATGACGGTTCCAACGCTACTATATGGATCGGAACACTGGGTATTAACCAAAAACCAGGAAGAATAATAGAAACGTCAGAAATGAGGTTTCTGAGGAGTGTGGCTGTATACAATAACAAATCGAAAACGAAATGAAAATATACGAAGTGAATTAAATATATTCTAACTATTAGATAGAATTGCACAATACAGAGATAAATGGATGAACTACATCAATAGAATGGATAACAATAGAATTCCAAAACAGATTCCTCATTACAAATCACTAGGACGAAAAAATGTTGGAATATCCAGTAAAAGATGGATAGATCAATTCTAGCATGAGATCGGAACAGACCTTAAGGTCTTGATGCTGATGATGGTGACAATAAGTAGTGGCTCCACGTTGAGAAAACCAATTATAACGGATGGTGAACCCGATATGCTGACCACATGTCACCCCTACACTGGCAGGGTGATCGTCTACCTCTGTGATTAACACATGTAGACCTACATGTATTATTTCCCCATAGTTTAAATGGCACTGGATTTTAGTGCCTTGCAGTTAAAAACGGCAGATTTTTTTGGTCATGGCCTTTGTACATTACATGCTTCTGTGGAAGAAATTTAACTCTTGTAGCATGGAGATTTTCCATAAACACTACCTTGCAGTTAAAAACAGCAGAACTAACTGTTTCCAATTTTAATTTATTGATAGCACTAAAGCTCATCAATAGCTACTAAACAATCGATTGATAAACAGAGGAGAAAAAGGTAGGCCTACTTAACTTTTATGTAGATGTATTACTTCCCTACAGTTTAAATGGAAGATTTGGCGCTAGATTTTAGTGGCTTGTAAGTTAAAAACCGCAGATATTTTTTTTGGACATGGCCTTTATACATCACATGCTTCTCTGGAAGAAATTTAACTCTTGCACCATGGAGATTTTCCATAAACACTACCTTGCAGTTAAAAACGTCAGAACCAACTGTTTCCAATTTGTTTTATTGATAACACTAAAACTCGTCAATAGCTATTAAAAGGTCGGTTGACAAACAGAGGAGAAAAATGTACTTAACTGTTTTGTTTTAGCCTATTTATATATAGGCCTAGATGTAGGTCTAAATACATATTTTCAAGTAGGCTATTTTGTTTAAAACATTTTATTGGCATTTCGGTATATTTTTCGGAGATGTATTGTTTTTCTAAAACATTTAAATGTTTAATTTATTATAAATAGACTATTAACAGATACTCTTACATCATCAATGTAATATCATGTGTTTTCAGTTTATTGCGTTTTGGTTTTGTGAACTTACACATGTCTGCCGAGTATTTCATCATTTGATAACTATCATAACCTTGTTTTCTAATGTGGATAGTTACGTGTTGAACGGAAATAAAGTGTTTTGTGTTGGTCGCAACAAGAACTGAGTTATTCAGAAATAAAATCACTAATAATAAATGGGTAGTAGGCCTATATTTAACTTACATACAATATAGGCTATTATTACAGTTGTTTGAGTAAAAATTTAAAAAAATATCTTTAGTAAAATTTTTAACTTTTACCAAATATTGTTGTGTTTTGAACGCTTCAAAAAGGAAACTTTTTCTTATTTTTAACACCTAAAAATCAACACTCTGTTAGGCCTATTTAATAATATAATGATTGAAAAATCTTAATCATTAGAATATGACATTGCGCAAGACAAGGAAAACTTGTGACATGTAGAAACAACTCTGAGGACATCTATACGATAATCTCTGAATTTCAGTCTTACCTGTTCATGTCGATAACAGCACGGACTGTAATTGTCCAGAGTTCATTCAGGAAAAAAATATTTAATATTCCGTAATTAATTTCTCTTCTACTCTTTCTCAGTTTAGTATCTCCCATTGTAGGTACTTTTATGTGCCCCACGCCTCTCTGACCTTACAGTGATTTGTTGGGAGAGGATAATTAACTCTTACTCCCATAGGCTACTTATTTTTTGTCACTCAGACACATTGTGGGTTTCTCAGGATGAAAAACCCGGGGCCACCTCCGTGACAACACTTTTTTTTTTAAACAAAGGAATCTCATTCACCCATACGTTCACAAGTCCTACTAAACAAGACGGATATGCCTATATAGAGTGATTATGATGGACAAATGTAGTTCCGGGAATTCTTGGACATTAGAGTTTTCTAACATTTATCTTCGAGTGAGGAACATGTCCCGAACGGATAGGCCTATCTAACCCGGTCCCGTCTGAGGCAACACCTTCACACTAGATAACAAGGTTTGATTCTGAAAAAAAACTAGTATATAGGCCCTATAGCCTATATATGTGTGTGTGTGTGTGTGTGTGTGTGTGAGCTGGACTTACCCTCTGCTGACAGGTTGTAACGAAGTATGGTATATATATAAAACATCTTCCTTGGTTTAACATCTTCCTTTGTAAATAGGGACGCCTTCCGGTCCATACTTCGTTACAACCTGTCAGCAGAAGGTAAGTCCGGCTCACATTCATACTTTTTGACCAAACAAGGACATGGAGGACTCATCTAGTGATCGACTCAGTGGTAAGATCACCTCTGAGACAACAAGAACATTGTTAAGACAATGCATACCATTCGCTCATACATTTATAATACAAGGAGAGTGTGATAGATTGTTTGTGATGTGCAGATGTCATTCGGGAAATATTTGGACCTTATAATTTCCCGGAATCTGTCTTAAGGTGAGTGAAAGCCCTGAAAAAACTCATTCTCCGATTGAGAATCGAACCCAATCCCACTCCATTAGAGGCAACGATTTTCTGCTAGACCATAGGTAGGCTATTGTCATTTAGATTTCGTTATTATACAAGTGTTTAAATTAAAACGAATAAAAGTGTTAGTTTCACGAGAAGCAGTGAAGTCATTTATGAGTCCCTTAGATGATTAGGGCCTAATCCTCTCTTATTTTTATTGTGGTATATTTAGACTTTTTCATACGTTGTAGGCCCTATACAGCTAAAGAGAAATATGTAGGCTATGCCTGAACCTGGATTTGAACCTAGTACTTCTAGCTTTGCGCGCTAGCAATCTCCATTTGAGCTACCCAGGCATCCGTGGATAGACATGAATTTTCTCACTTTATAACCCCGTGCATCCTTTGTAGAGGAAGATTCACACTTGAGTAGCCTAACGGCTGCTTCACCAATAATACATGATGATGGGAGTTTTTTTTCCCCCATGCCATATCAGCTAATTAAGAATGTAATAATTAATTAAATTTATCAGGTTTCCTATAGGCCTATGCATGCAATAGGCTAGTTGATACAACTATTTCTTTCTCTTTTTTATTGTATTAACTATTGCATCCATTTGGGTACCCTAAGTAACTTACATTAATTTCAATATTACATTCATACATTAAATAACCTACATTTATCCCTCAATAATTTTTCGAAAAAAAAAGTTTTAAAATAATAAACAGATTTAGAAAAAGCATATGACAGTGTACCAAGAGCAAAATTATGGGAAGCATTACATATAGCAAACATTAATGAATCCCTAATTCAAGTAATACAAGAAATATATAAGAACAATATATGTCAAATTAAAGTGGGGTCTCAGTTATCAGAACCTTTTGGAACTAGTAAAGCATTGTTACAAGGATGCCCGATGTCACCAACACTGTTTAAAATATATATAGACATCTATTTAGTAGTATACAAATTAAACTAACTAAAGTCCCTCCTACAACTCTAACAGAAACCCAAATAAAGTTTATTTTACAACCAATTCTTATTAATAAATTATACACCCGAAGAAGTCCGTATCCCCCTAATTTTAAAAGAATCCCAGCTAAAATTATTGAACCTCTTACCGGGGCCACTTAAGTGTGCAAAAATGGGACTAGAATTAACAGAAAGAAAACAGTTCCATGAAAGACTGTTGTCCTTCTTTAATAATGTATTCAAAAATGCAGATATACCACAAGAATGGAAGACAAGCATTGTTATACCCCTGTTCAAGAAAGGAGACAAGAGAAAAATGGACAACTATAGGGGAATCAGTTTGTTAAACACATGCTACAAAATTTATGCAGACATTTTAAATGGAAAATTGAAAAGTTTCAGTGAAAAATTCCTTATGGAATGTCAAAATGGATTTAGGAAAGGACGATCTTGTATTGATTCAGCATTTTCTGTTAAACTATTGCTTGAAAAAAGAAGAGAATTCAACTTAGAAACACATTTTGCTTTCATAGATTTTGAAAAAACATTCGACACAGTCAAGAGATCACAAACTCTTAAATATATTGGAAGACAGAAATATACCAAATTTACTTCGGCAGAACATACAAAATATTTACAAAGACAACACCATAAAGATTAAATTAAATAAACAGATTTTCTGAAGAAGGAATTATAAATCGTGGTGTGAGACAAGGCTGCCCCTATCCCCAACACTCTTTGCAATTTATATCAATGAAGTAATATGTTGCTGGAACAATACATATAAATTTGGAATAAGAATATCAGAAGATAGAAAATTAAACACCCTATTGTTTGCAGATGACCAAATAATAATGGCAAATTCAGAAGATAATCTACAGAAAGGTCTGTATTAACTTAACAAAATTACAGAAGAATATGGATTAAAGATATCTATAGAAAAAACAAAAATTATGGCATTTCAAGGTGTAGATCCTGTCAGAAGTAAAATTGTACTGGACAATAAAATTTTGGAGCAGGTGAATAATTTTACATATCTAGGATGCAATATCTCATATGAAGAAGAAAAGGATGTAAATGCAAAAATATCTAAATTTTTAAGAATTTTAGGGTTAATAAATTCTATCTTCAAGCCACAATTAGTCCAAAAGCATTCAAGACTGAAAGTGTATAAAACACTGGCTCTTCCAACTCTTTTGTATGGTAGCGAAGTATGGACGTTGAAACAGAAGGATATACAGAGACTTAGATCTGCTGAAATGAGATATCTTCGGAGGACAGCAGGATACACACTACTAGATCACAAAAAAAAAATGAAGACATCTTAGAAGAATTACACATGGAATCTTTAGAAAACAAAATTTCTGATTATAAGTCAAGATGGATACAACATGTTCATCGAATGGAAGATCACAGAATACCCAAACTAATGTTAAGATATCAACTTGCAGGAAGAAGAAGACCAGGACGTCCACTCAAAAGACTTCTGGATGGTGTTTCTCTTGAGGCCGAAACAGGTCAACAAATGGCCTAAATTCGTGAATGTACTATGATGATGATGATGAAGATATTTACATCATTTAATTTTTGCCGACGATCAGATAATTATAACCCAGGATGGAGAAGATGCAACTTATATGTGTAATCAGCTGTCAACAACATGTCAGAAATGGGGTTTGAAAATCAACAAAAACAAAACAAATGACTCAGATGAATTATATATTGATGGGGTAAAGAAGAATGATAGTTTCTGTTATTTGGGATCAATTATAGAGGAAGATGGAACATCAAACAAAGAAATAGCAAAAAGGATTAGTAATTGAAGAAAAACCATAGGAATGTTAAACTCTATACTCTGGAGTAAAAATATAATTAACATAACAAAACAATTAATTTATAAATCCATCCTTGAAAGTATAATGTTATATGGATCGGAAGTCTGGACAATGACACAACATGTCAACAGAATAACTTCAGTTGAAATGGATTTTTGGAGAAGAGCTACCAGAAAATTTAGACTGGAAAAAATTAGAAAATGGATGAATGCAGAAAGAAATATAATGGATGAGATTGAATACAGAAGGCTAAAATGGTATGGACACATAAGAAGAATGCAGGATGGAACAGTACCAAAGGCCGTCTATGCATGGAAAATTGAAAGAAGGAACAGAAAAGGAAGACCAAGAACAACCTGGAAGAACAACATTCAAAATTCAACGTGGAAATTTGGTGGTGTAACAGATGAAGACACAGAGGACAGAGAACGATGGAGAACTTTAATTAAGGGAAATTTGTGAATGTTTGTTGCAAACTGATAGTCTATAAGTCCGTAGTCATGTATATTTATTTGTTTTTTTTTAGTTCATGTTAATTACTAAGATTGGTTGGAGAAAACCCTCAATGATGAGGAAAATTCTCAAAATAAAAAAAAAATAAACTGTAAATAATCATGTTTATAGTCATTAGAATTTGTATTTAATTTACAATACATGGTCACACTTAGAATAATGCATTATTGTATGAGAATGGACACTTACAGTAGAGTCTAACAAGAAAATGAGATAATTTTTGAAGAAGCAAGGTCCTAGGTAGGCCTACTATAATTATAATAATATTTTGTTGACGTTTTGAGTCTTTGGCATGATTTTCGCGGATTGTCCCATTTTCCGAATTTCATCCCACCAACACTCTCCATTCCTCTTCACTCTCCCATCATGCCATTTCATCTCCATTAATTAATTTCATATAATCTTTCATCTCATCTCATATTAAGTAGAAAAATAATCTGGTTTAACAAATCACAGGTGTTTAAAAATTGTGGTTATGGTGATCTAATAGGGACACCCATGTACTTTCCTGTGACTTCGAGCTTGTGGGTCAACTTAAAGCAGAATAGGGGCAAGGGGAGAATTGTAGCCCCTTCTCGAGGCCTTGGGCCCAGTCCAAATAAAATGGGGGTATGAATTATGTGTCTGAATGCTTGATGTGTATCGAAGCAGGATCACCATAACAGACTAAATATCAGCCTAGAATATATATAAAGTTCTTAGGAAAATGTTTGGACCAAAGAGAGATGAACAGACAGGTGAATGGAGAAGACTACATAACAGTGAACTACAAGTCTTTATAGGAAGCCAGATATAATAAGAACAGTTATGTCTCGTACACTGCGATGGGCAGGACACTGTAGCACGAATGGGGAATGAAAGACGTGCATGGAAGCTTCTTGTAGAAAAACCAAAGGGAAAACGCCCAGTTGGTAGACCAAGAATGAGGTGAGAGAATAACATTAACTATGATTTGAGAGGGAAGTACATTATACAGGGAATGATTGGAAAACTTTAGCTCAGGATAGGGATGTATAGAGAACTTGTGCCCGCGCTGCCATGAACCTACGGGTTCGATAGTGCCAGTGAGTTTATATATATATATATATATATATATATATATATATATATATAGGCCTACTTATTCAATGCCACCATGCTGTCATTTAGACATTCTAGTAGGCTATTCTTTTCTGGCATGGAGTTATTGCAACCCACTTCTGAGGTTGGGGCGCCTGAAAGGCGGAGTTACTCAGCCCCGATGATATATATGTGATAGGTGATGATGGTGGTAATGATGCATCAGGAGAGGTTTTATTCCTAAATTTAATGGATATAGAATAGTAATGATGATAATGATGGTCTTCATCTCATTCATTCCATAAAGTAAAGATGGGTAATGCAACGAATCAACATTAAGATAGCCGTCTTAGAGCTTAAAACTAGAACTCATTTCTACTAATGTAATATAATCTAATCTAGATGGTTGAACGATGTGGAAAAATGCATTTGGCAGCTGAGAGTGTGAAGGCTTTAGAAAGAGTGGACGATTGTCATTAGAGAAGTTGAGGCTACATTGAAAGGGAGGTTCTGCAGTAATTCTACCCGAGGGTAGGTCTTTTACTGCAATCATAGCATTTTCATGCTTTGCTTCGCAGCTTTACTAGGGAATTATAAGTGTGGTACCTTCCCGCTGCTTTCCACACCGATGAAGGATGATGATGAAGATAAGGATGATAATGATGGCGGGATGATTTTCGGGGACTGTTGGGCTTAAGCTTCCTTACATTTGTCTTAAAGGCGAGGAAAAACCCCGAAAAAAACCTGACCCAGGAGCCTTTCCCGACCGGGTATCGAACCCGGGCCCGCTGCGTGACAAGGCCTCCAGACCACAGCGGTGCACGAAAGGGAGGTAATGCTAAAGAATGTGAAGCACAATTTACCGGGCCTTTTACGCCCAGATTTGAATTTCGACGTTAATGGCCGAGCTGTTAAAGCACATTGTAAAAGAGAATATAAACTATACTAAAGTCCAGACATTGGGTCTCCGGCTCTGACGTTAAGATGTATGGGGGGTAAAGGAAGAAACTTATCCTCTACTGCCAATAAGGAAATAGTTGAAGTGGGAGTAGATATCTGCCACAATCAATCGCTGCTTTTGACGCCGCTATAGCGCGCTAGTAAGGTTTGAAATTGCTGAGATGTTGTCAGCTGTATTTCTGCTAACTGCATACATAAAACGGCCCCTCCCACTGAATATCCATTTGGCAACACTGTCATAAAAAGTCAGAGCCGGAGATCCAGTGGCTGGACTATAGGTACACTTTCGCGAGAGGTTTCAAGGTCAAGAGTGTGTATCCGTACTACGCACACAGAGACTCTCCTTCAAACTCCGTGAAACTGCGGAGACATACTCGTATGATATAGTAACAAGGGAAAGAGAGAGAGAGAGAGAGAGAGAGAGAGAGAGAGAGAGAGAGAGAGAGAGAGAGAGAGAGAGACTATCACATGGTGAGGGATCTTACAAATGGTGAGAGGTCACCAGCGATGAATATCGGCCACTTGTATGTCCTTGAAACTTCTCGCGAAAGTGTATCTATGTAGTACTGTATAACTATTGTCTGTCCAATGGATCTGTGCCTCTGTAAGATACGTGAAATAAAGCCTAGTTCCTTTCTGCCTCGGCAAAACATTTCCCTCCCTGCATTCCAACCTCTCTCTCTCTCTCTCTCTCTCTCTCTCTCTCTCTTTTCTATCTCTCTCTTGCACTTGCACTCCAGTATTGTCAACTCAACTCCAACCTTGCATTATTCAATATTCAAGAGCCATGACACTAGGAAAGTTTGGCAACATCCATATTCGATAAGTTACCTGTGGCTGCCGTTTGATGTAGGCGGAGGGTTAGTGCAGTGAAATGGTGTGAGTATAGACGTATACTTTTCTAACAACGATGTCACGCTGTAGGGGCACAGTTCTGTTGGTCCGAGTATAGTTCATATCATTGTTTATGTTGTGTAAAGAACGAGTGTCGGCCGCGGTGGACTAGTAGTTGTGTTCCTTGCCTCTGGTCCCGAAGGTCGCCGGTTCAAACTCGGCCGGAGTCGATGGATTTTTTAGGATGAGAAAATCCAAGGAGCAAGTCCTCCGAGAGGAACTTTAAGCCGTGAGTTCCAAGTCTGAATTGTCAGGCTCGTAAAAGATTCTGAACAATGAGGCCTCTAAGCAAAATTTACCGATGTCATCATCCTAGTAATATCTTAATTGTCTGCTATAGTTCGTCTGGCTTAACTTTGCGAGAAATTTGTAGAAAGAGACAACTGTGCTCACCTCTCTCACTCGCACCAGTGTTTCCAGAGTTTCTTCACCAGATGTTAATAGGGGTAAGGGGGAAGACGAAAACTGACAACAGAATTTCTTTTGTGATTGAGCGAAGGCAGTCAACGATCTACACTTATCTACCCATCTCTCTCTGTGCCAAGTTAAGTCAGATATACTAGATGTCTCATAGGATCGGTATATTGACCGCATACCATCTGTGGGCAAATAAGAGTAACTAAATAACTTCTAAAAAAGGAGATGCTAAGGCCATTGGAGGGAGGGGGAGAGAGAGAGAGTAAGGAACGATTAAGTTTCAATTTTTACATCCAGTTACTGACTAAATGGAGGTTACCGAACGATTTGACTCTTATAGCCTATTCGGGAGATCCCAAGTTCAAAACCAGGAACCGGTTGTTATCCGACAGAATTTGTTTAGGTTTGTTTTCAAGGCTAAACTTGGGTTGGAATTTCATTAATATCCTGACCTGCTATAGAGTGTTGTTAAATAAGTAATTTGTTATCCAGCGACAGCAACTATTTAACTTATCCTTGCATTTTCCGATAGGCCTATGTTGTTCTACGTATACCGTATTAATCTGTATTGATATGAATGATAAGTTAATATTCTTATTCAGTTGTTAAATTAACAAAACTAGTCATCAAGAGAATTGTATAAAAATAAAAAAATAATGAAAGGAAGAACAGCAATAAAATCTGTTAAATGAATAATTGTGGGATAAAAATAATAAAATATCAATAATCGTAGTCTAACAAGAGAACTGTCAACCATTAGGCCTACATCCCGAAACCTGCCTTGAAGTTTCTTCCAGAGAAGCATTGTGATGTAGGCCTACCAAGGCCGTGTCCAAGAAATTGCCTTTTTAACTGCAGGGCATAGAAATCGAAGCCAGAATCCAGCGATGTCAACCCACTGTACGGAGCACATAGCCTCTGCTTGAGTAAGAGCTGGGTTAAGTGAGGCGGCAGTGGCATGGACGGCAGGTGGTGAGGGTTATCCAGTCTACCAATTCAGGCGTATTACTTCCCTACAGTTTTAATGAGAGATTTGCACTGAATTTTAGTTCCTTGCAGTTAAAAGCAGATTTCTTTTTGAGACGGCGTTGTACATTACAATGCTTCTCTGGAAGATATTTCAAGTTAGGTTTCGGCATGCATGGTTGACAGTTCCCTTGTAAGACTGGAAAAGCACATATCGAAGAACAATTAAAGAAAGAGAGGATTGTTTTGTTGAACAGACAGTTTGAAACCCACAAACGCAGTATAAAACTATGCTTTGAATACGCATGGTGCAAGGAAGGTTGATAGACCAAAAATAACTTGAAAGAGGATAGTTTGAAAGTACGTTAACCCTTAAATTATTAATGTATCCTATGGGAATCATCAATTGGTTTAATTTATTAGATATCTATAATTAAACCGAAGAAAATGAACAAGAAGAAATCACTTAAATGTGTATCTAATTATACAATATAGGCCCTACATAATATAATAGCGGTTATAAAATATATCGTTTTCACTGCGGTCCGCCTCAATTAAATAACTCATATTCATCATCATAGTACTACACCAAAGGGCTAAAGAGGGTACATAAATCCAGGGATTATGCATAAATCCCTAAAATAGCAGGAAGTATGGTTCATGGACCATACGGTTCCTTTCTCGGTCGCCGAGGATGCATCCAGGAAACTGGATTCATCATTGGCCGGCTCGGGAGAGGGATACGTTTTGGAAAAGTGATCCACTTCCACCACATAGTCTAGTCTAGTCTAAGTACATTTTTCAACCCCGTAATGATAGCCACTATTAACTTAGCTGCCAAAGAGCCCTAGTGGGTTCTAACATACGCAGCACACTAGGCGAAGCTAGACTTCGCCTTATCCAGTCCAGTCCATAGTACATTCACGGATTTAGGCCATTTGTTGCCCTGTTTCGGCCTCAATAGAAACACCATCCAGAAAGTCTTTTGAGTGGACGTCCTGGTCTTCTTCTTCCTGCAGGTTGATATCTTAATATTTGTTTGGTATCCTGTGACCTTCCATTCGATGAACATGTTGCATCCATCTTGACTTATAATCAGAAATTTTGTTTTCAAAAGGTTCCCTGTGTAATTCTTCTAAGATGTCTTCATTTCTTTTGTGATCTAGTAGTGTGTATCCTGCAGTCCTCCGAAGGTATCTCATTTCAGCAGATCTAAGTATCTGCATATCCTTCTGTTTCAACGTCCATACTTCGCTACCATACAAAAGAGGTGGAAGAGCCAGTGTTTTATACACTTTTAGACTTGAATGTTTTTGGAGTAACTGTGGCTTGAACATAGAATTTATTAACCCTAAAATTCTTAAAATTTAGATATTTTTGCATTTACATCATTTTCTTCTTCATATGAGATATTGAATCCTAGATATGTAAAATTATTCACCTGCTCCAAAATTTTATTGTCAAGAATAATTTTACTTCTGACAGGATCTACACCTTGAAATGCCATAGTTTTCCTTTTCTCTGTAGATATCTTCAATCCATATTCTTAGACTACTTTAAATATAGACAATTAGAGTGGTATAGTCATGTCAGAAGAATTACAGAGCAGAGATTACCTAAAAAGTAGTTTGATTGGATCCCCAGGGAATGAAGAGGAAGTATAGGAAGGAGATTGGGAAGATAGGAATGAATGGAGAATAAAATTAAAGTGTTATAAGTTTGGATACAGGAAGATGTTTACACATTGTAACCATGTTCAATAATAATAAGAATGGTCCATAAAATTGGCGGAGCAGCTTCTTGGATTGGATGTTTGTATTGATTCACCGCTGCTACTCGTTAAGGGGGCGTGGTAAGGGGTATTGATTGCGAGGGTTGACCCAGCTACCATTTGTATCCGTCCCTCAGTAATTACGGGCTCACAGGAACGCCCCCTTCATTAACATCACCTCCACCGAATCGAACCCGTACTCATTTGTAAACTGATCCCGCGCGGTAATAAGGTTCCTCCCCTAAAGCAAGTAATTAACTTTCTTACCTTGTCATCATCATGATGACTCAGCACAATTTTAATGATCTATCAATCTCAAAAAAATCATAAACGTAGTCTAGAAAATGTAGAAATCAAGGAATTATCATAAGTAATGCCACGAGTGATTTCCAATTTATCTAGAGAATTTGGAAATCAAGAGTGGTATTTGTTAGTACTATTTCTTCTTCCTTCCAAGTATTAGGCAAAGGCCTGTTACGATCCTATAGAAAATTTTTCCTCCAGCGTTTCATAGGACGGCCCAGTGATCTTCGTCCTCTTGGTATATAATTAAAAACAGCTTTGGGGATCCGATTTGAACTCATTCTTTCTAGATGGTGTTTCCAATTTAGTTGGTACTGTTTAATATATTCCAAAATTGGCGTAGTCTTCAATTTTTTTAAGATATCGGTGTTCCTTTTCCGATCCCATCTGGTGTAACCCGCTGTTCTGCGCATGAATCTCATTTCACAAGCCGTTATTCTGCTTTCATGTTGTCTTTTTAGTGTCCATGCTTCACTACCACAGGTCAACACTGGTCTAGCCAAGGTGTTATATAAACGTAATCTGATGTTTTTTTTTTTTTTTGTACAAGGGATGGTTTCATAACTTGATTAATAGTTCCCAAACTTTTATTATAACTAGTAATTTTTTCAGGGATATCCTTTTCATCCCAGACAGAGAGATAATATCCAAGATATTTAAATTGATTAGATCTCTCTAAAATTTTATTCTGGAGACAGGTTTTACTTTGTATGGGTCCTTACCATGAAATGCCATAATTTTAGTTTTGGTTAATTGATATTTCCATATTAAATTTGGCAGCCATTTTTTGTAAATTATAAATTGATTGGTGCAAATCATTTTCGGAAAGTAAGCGCAGCAGAAAGCAAAATAGGTCTGAAAAAAGAATAGCATCGATTTTGAGGTTCCTATTTAAGGGTCCATATCCCCGTTGTGTTTTCCGCCATTCATTTATTAAATTCTCTTCATAGATATAATGAAAAGCAGCCGGTTTAAGTTCACATCCCTTCTTACCTCCCGTGTTGATTTTTCATTCTGATTGAGGTCTTTCCACTTTTCAGCGTTGCCCTTTTACAACCCCAGCCGGCCGCGGCCCGTCCCATCCCCATGTTGATCACAAGGTATAATGATCAAGCCGCCAGTGTAGGGGTGTCATGTGGTTAGCATGTCGAGTCCCCCAGCCGTTATAGCTGATTCCTCAACCTGTGATCTTTTCCCAAGAAGACAATTTGCCATCTTGTTTAACAGAGATTTCATTATCTTTATAGATGTTGAAGATATTAGTAATATATTGTTGTGGAACGTTATCATCAGCTAAAATTTGTAGTAATATATTTCTGTCTACTTTGTCAAAAGCCTTTATGAAGTCAACGAAGGCGATGAGTTTCTCAGGGGTCCTCATCTAGGGGATATGTGGATGGCGACTACAAGGTGCCCAAGTTGTTCAAAACATTTCTTCCACTTAGACCTAATTGTGTTTTGCACTCTTTTAACTTTACTATCTAACCTCTCTTGGTTAACTCTTGTTTTTTCGACCCCGACGCTGTTATGGAATCCGAGGGCTAGGGAGTCTTTCCTTTCTTCCATTTCTTCTTTCCTTTATTTTCTTTTCTTCTCCAGAAAAGCCTGACCAGAGGCTATAAGATGGCAGCCCCATCACTGGTCTTGCCTTCCTTTGGCCAGCAACCAATCAAAGGGACTATTATTATGCTTTCAAGTCTTATACGAGAATTTCCCGGAAAGATCAAACTAATGTTAGTCATCATCATCTTCATTCATGGATTAGGTCTGTTGACCCGTTCCGACTTCAGCCCATCTCTTTCTAGGTCTGCCCACATCTCGGGTGCCTTTAGGTTTGTATTTTGTTATTTGTTTTGGATATCTATCTTCATTCATTCTGTCTATGTGTTGCTTCCATTTTTGTCTATATGTATCCATTTTATCAGTTATTGCAAATATTTCAAGTTCCTGTCTTATATCTGTGTTCTTGATTCTGTCTTCCTTAGTGCACCCTTTAACAGATCTCAAAAATTTCATTTCTGCCGCCGTTATCCTACTTAGGTCTTGTTTTTTATGTATCCAGGCTTCTGAACCATAGAGCAGTACCGGTACTGCCAAAATTTCATAAAATTTCAGTTGGGTCTCTCTTGTTGTTTTGTTATTTAGTGTTCGTTTTATCGTACCACATATTCCCTGGAATTTTGCTATTTTATTATTTATATCATTATCATAATTAAATGAAATGTCACATCCTAGATAATTGAGATGGTTCACCTGTTCTATGATTTTGTTTCCTATTACTATTTTCGATCTGATTTGATTTTTCCCTTGGAATGCCATTACCTTAGTTTTTTCTATGGATATTTTGAGATTATATTGTTCACATATATTATGTAGTTTAAAAATATTCCTCTGAAGTTCGTCTTCTGTATTTGCTATTATTACCTGGTCATCAGCGTATAATAATGTTTTCAAGTAGTGTGTTTTATCTAATTTTATTCCTTTATTTGTTTCTTCGTTCCCTTTTTTTTATTATATCATTGATGTATAGGTTAAATAAAACTGGAGAGATACTGCATCCTTGTTTAACTCCTTGATTAGTATGAATTTTATTTTTACTTACTTCATTTCTAGTTTTTATAACAAAATTTGTGTTCCAGTACAAACTCTTTATAGCTGCTATTAAGTGTTTCGGAATTCCTTTTCTTTTAAAATTGTCCAGAGTTTTCCTCTGCCTACTTTATCAAATGCCTTGACAAAATCAATAAAAGCTATGTGTGTTTCCATGTTTATTCTCTTCTTTTGTTTATAAATTCTTTTATCGTAAATATAAGCCTATAACTAATGTTAGTACTACTCGTATTTAACGAATGAAATTAAGCTGTTTACTCACAAATCATCATTTAAATGTAGTTATTTTAAAATATTATATAATTAATGTAAACGGCGATGTTTGAAAACAAATTAGAAACGATTGGTAAGCTTCATTTCCTTCTTTTGTTCATCACTGCAACCAGATCATATTATATATTGCCAAAGGATCGCAATATTGTAAGAATGCACCCTAGTGAGAAATTTATAACCATCATTATAGGTATTAATTAATTTCAGATATCCTATGATGTAAATATGTCAATTATATTTTCTGCAACGTTATTTCCTGGGAAATAATTCGTTTAAAAAAGTGCAGACAGTGGTTTATTTTTTTATGGAATAATCAATTGCTACAAATGTTTTTGTATTATCTCATGCAAGCACTATCAGCTGACATTCGTGCACTATATATACAATCTGGTAGCCGTATTTCTTGGAGAGTCAGTCACTGCAAAATAATGCTGTGACCTATTCAGAATGTTAAAAAGGAGGAGCTTTCTTTAATATGATAGACTTGTTTGATAAATTCGAGGTGAAACACGACTCTGATTGGTTATAATTCAAAAATAGTTTAAATGTAATTGGTCATTGAATCCCATTAAATAATCAAGAAAAATTATTTTAAAAATCAAGAAAACTTGTCAATTTTCTTTAAAAAATGTAGATACTACACAAGAACAAGCGAGTTGCATTGCAGGATAATCTATTTATGACTGATTAGCACAACCCTATTATCCCTTAACTCTTAAATTAGTAATGTATTCTATAAAATATATTGGTTTAATTTATTTAATAGTAGTTGATTACCCGGTGTTACCCGGAAATCTACTTATCCCGACATTTTTAATTAATTGATATATGCCAAGTTTGATTTCAATTAAACAACCAATGGGATCGCTAGAGCGTTAACGGATTATTGCATTGAAAGCTATGACCCGTTCCCAATTATGATAGAGAATCCGGTGTTGCCCGGGAATCTTCTTATCCTGATATTCTTGGCATTAATGAGCTAAAAGACAAAAATAATTATTGTGAGTTATCCGTAAAAGATAGACATATGTTATCGCGGACTTTGTTGTAGAATTTTTTGAGATATTCAATTCTGTGTACAATAATTTGGTGTATTTGTTATGGTTTAAGCAGCGTAAGCCATTTAAACGTCCAAAAGCTACTTTTTTAGTGCACCAATGACTTTTTTTTTAGCTTCGATTGATGGTGTGGACAGGAGTCAGTAGTGGTGGACGTACGGACCTCTACGTCATCCAAGGTGGTACTTTGACTGCGGTAAGGTATAGAGATGAGGTTCTCTGACCTTTTGTCGTGCCTTATGCTGGTGCCATAGGTGATTCTTTTCTTTTTATGGACGATAATGCACGACCCCACAGAGCTAGCTTGATGGACGACATGCTGGAAGTGGAGGGTATCGAGCATATGAAATGGCCAGCTTCCTCCCCGGACTTAAATCCGATTGAGCATGTGTGGGATGCATTAGGCAGACGCATTGCAGGCAGACCAGCACCTCCCACAACTGTTCCAGAGCTGCACATTGCTCTTATGGAAGAGTGGCCAAGTATCCCCCAAGAACTCATTGCTAACCTCATTGCATCAATGCCACACAGGTGTGAGGCAGTGCTGGCCGTTCGAGGAGACCATACACCATACTAAAGAAACATTTTCACCCATATTAATGTTGCTTTGTTTGTTTGCCATATTCCTAATCAGGATCTCATTGACATCTGGTGTGGTAGGGCCTATAGAGGTTACGTAATGACTTCAAATTCTTGTTTACATTCTTTTGGAGTAATAGAAAGTGATTGCATCTAATACTGTTCCTAAAAACATAGTCTTAATAGGTTATTCTACAATATCCCCTAATTTTTTTGAGCAGTGTAGTATAGGCTATTACGATGCGAGGCTAGGAAGTGGTTTTTACAGAAGCAAGAAAATGGTTAAAAACTGAGCAATAGCGAAGTTTTTAATTTCCGAGATGCTGTAAAACACTTCACAAAGGTGTGTTGTACATTATTTTATACACGATGGTGTTTTCAAAATAATAAATAGGTCTAATAGTAAAATAATATCTTTATTGGAAATATTTGCATTCATTATAAACCACTGACTGACGTTACCAGTCTGCCCAACGCTTATACGCTAAATGCCGAAAATAATTTAGTTGAGACTACAGCAGGCCGTGACACCAATCAGGGATAAAATGGCGACAAGTACTAATTTATTGTTTTATATTGTTCCGAATAATGTCCAGTTCATTTAAAATGCAGTGATTTGTTTCGTGTAATGTAGGCCTATAACTTATTAACATTACCTTCTTCTTCACTTCCTGGTTTAGGCAAGAGTTGCTTGTTCCGAACATTACCTTTTGGATACATTTTTGTACAGACCTATACATTGTACGTAGTATAGATAGGCCTACATAAAGGGCAGTGGTTTTATTTGCCGCCCTTTAAGTTATAGGTGATTCGTAATAGGCCTATTACAGTATAGTTATTTATAGGTTGGCAACTCCGAAATTTAGGAAATTGAACTTTCAATCATGGTCGCCATTCCTGTAAGTACGACAGAACGGACTGTCGTGCAAAAAATATTTTAATAGACACCTGCTGTTGAGATATTCGGAAAAGACCAAAATGAACCAAGTTCATGAAAAAGATTCCCTTGATCGAGAAGACTGAAGGTTGGGAACTGGAAGGCGGCTTCAGTTACAACATTCCTGAATAGGGCTGTAGGCATATAGGTTATTATATGCCTATAGAAGATATATAGGCCTATGTAACTTATAACCTGTCGCAGGTATCGACTGGATTCGATTGTCTGTAATGACTAATCGAGTGGTTTAATGAACATATAATTCGATCTATGGGTTCCGTAAGTCATAGGGTTTGTCATTTCAACTATGGGAATTTATTTATGTGAGTTCCCTTCATTCTGTGAAGTGTTATCATGAGAAAATTTCAATGCAATTTTATGTCTATAGCTTGGCAGCGAACAAAATGCAGTCTTTCTGCGCATGCGCTAGAATTTAATTACGTAATGTTCCCCTACTAATCGGATTAAAGAGGTTTTCCCCGTGATCACGTGATTTAGTTGTAAACTTGGAAGGTGTTCAATTGCGTCAGCATTGTTGTTATTGGTTAATATGTAGCAACGTTTGCTGGCGATATCAACAACAGTAAACAAACGGTAGTCTATGGGTTTTAACGCTAAATGGTTGAAAAAGAGCGGGAAGAGGAGAATATCGGTGAGTAGTGACAGATGTACTACATTCAATCAAAACAAGGACGTATTGCAATTTGTTCGCAGGCAAGCTAATAGTTGGCGTTTGTTCCATACATACCTCCTGTGTGACTGTGGCTAAGTCGTAACATTACCGGCTTCCTCTTGGCTTCAGTTATATATTTGAGATGTATCCTATGACCTTGTCATTAATTTAACTGTAAAACATGGCCTGCTTCTAAAATTAAAGTGATCCTACTACTGGTCTTAGGAGAATCTTGGGGTAGTAGGATGTTAACACTCCACTTTTTCTAGATAGTTGGGAATATTTGTTAGCCGGATTGTCAGCCCTACATGACGGCCGCTCTTACCCCCAGCAGTCTGGTACTCATTTTCATTAGAGCTGAATCGATTCCAGGACAATGGTGCTGCCATAGGATCAGGGTCAGTTTAAAAACCCTGAATCCATCGGGACATGAATCCTCGACCTTTCGGTTTGTGGCGTATTGCCTTATCCAACTACGCTACAGCGTGCCCCCTGTTTCTAAAAGTACAAATCCATAAAAAAACATATTTTTGAGTTATAAATTGTCAAATACCGGTATTTGTTACATAAACGATAAATGCTTGTAACTTAATGAATAGCGGTACAGATAAGAACTATAAAATCCGGCTAAGGAAACTGAATTACATATATCAAGCAGCGTTTCGACCTATATTAATCTCCGTCATCGTAAACAATTTATTTTTCATCCCTCCTCATCCCCTCCTCCCGTTGGGGGCTAAACTTAGACTATAATTGGCAACGTAGGCCTAAGTGTTACTATTCATCTTAGCAACCCTGAATATGATCGATTCATGGCAGTCTTCTTGGACGCACGGCTAGAACCGCGCGGCTGCCCCGACTGGAATCTCTAGTTTGAAACCTGGCGGTTACGGAGGGGTTATGTATTAGTGGTGGGCCACACTGGGCCCATGCCTCCACACCTTGGGATACCTCGGTCAAAGACCATACTCCCAAGTCCCAGTATCTAGTCCTCCCTATCTATTTCGCGTCCAGTGTCGCAACTTCAGGGAAATTGCTGAGCTACATAGTAAGTCAGGTCGCTCATTCCTGATGACCCCACAGTTGGTGCACGGGCTCCTCGAGCCTAGCCGGGAGGACTGCTATCGCAGATCCACCGACCGTTCCTAGTGGGCCACACTGGAATTTTTCGGGCTTTTCTCGGGATTCTCCCGTTTCTAGGTGTGTCACGCCATGGAGTCTTATAATTAAACTGGATGATTACCCGCCAGGCATTGCCGTGGTTTTTATTCATTACTTTACTTAGGGTTCTATATAATTCCAGTTTTCAGAAGACGCCATCGATACTGACTTCTATTGGTTTGTAAAATTTTCGAGAAAGTTCTAAACAGTTCATTTCTACCAAATGTGGAGACTGTAACCAATTTGTTCAACGACACTGAAAACTATTGATTCAGCACTAAATTCAGTCATGTTTTACATTTTGTTTTCACCTCTTCTCTGCATGGGGATGCAGATGAGGGGTGAACTTGCACTTAACTGCATCAGGGGTGCCACTATTCATCTCAACGACCCCAAAACCCCATAAATCCGACACTAATACAGTATAAGTAGTTTTACATATCACCCCCACTCAGAGTTAATAGGGGTAACGAGCTACGGAACTTGCGCTGGTTCGAGTCCACGTGGGGGAAGAAATTTTCTCGTGGAATTTCGGCCATTATGGGACTGGTGCCCATCGTGAGGCATTTGGGTAGCTTCAACAAGTAGCCACTCCAGGTTGAGAAAATCAGTTATAACTGCTGGGGGACCAGACCAGATCATATGTCACCCCTACACTGGCTCGATGATCGTCTATGTCTGTGAATAAAACGTGTAGATGTGAGGCCAGCAGCCGACTGGTAGCCGAAGGGCCATCTAGGCCTATCGCGCTTGGATAAAAATAAAATATGCGGTAGCACCTTTCCAGAATGTAGGGGTCAAGTTTTTTTTCTTAATGCTGCAAGGGTTTCAGAGTTATGTAGGAACTAGTGTGTGTATGTGTGTGTGTGTGTGTGTGTGTGTATATATATATATATATATATATATACACATGCAGTTCCCGCTACATCTGGTAATAATACAGAATATGTATAAGAAAAATAAATGTTTGTTCTGGATTCGTCTGGTAGCGTAAGTGGTAGCGCACTGAGATATCAACTCAGAGGTCCGGGTTCAAATCCCATCCAGGCACCTATTTTTCTTATCTTGTCAAACATAGGTATATATACACTTACACACACACACACACACACACACACACATATATATATATATATATATATATATATATATATATATATATGGCACGCCATAGCGTAGTGTTTAAGGCACTATGCTACAAGCCGGAAGGTCGAGGGTTCAAGTCCCGTTGGGGTCAGGATTTTTAAACTGACCCAAACCTTCTGGCGGCACTATGGCCCTGGGATCGACTCAGCCTCTAACGGAAATGAGTACCAAACGCTTGTTATGGGGGTAAAGGCGGCCGTCACGCAGGGCTGACACTGACATAAAGTTCCAATTGTCTAGAAAAAGTGGGAGCCTTAACCTCCTACTACCCCAAGGGCCTCTTGAGACCTGTTGTGGGATCACTTTACTTATATATATATATATATATATATATATATATAAGGCCTATCCTTTTAATGATAGTTCATTTTTATATTCATATAATTTCAGTTGAATCATTCCGTTTTTTTTTTTTTTTTTTTGTAAAATCACAAATTAAGTTTGGACATGGTTTGTTCATGTGTTGCTTATAGTTGCATCTGCCTAGATTCCAAAAAATATGGATAGGAGATATATTTTGCAAATACATAGCACTTTATATCACATGAAACTAATATAAAATGTATAAAACAGTAATTGATTCAACATTATAACATGAAGAAGAAAGTTGGGCAATGAGATGTCAAGAAATAAGGAATGTAACTCATGTGGAGGTCCCGTGCCATAGTCGAACTGTTTTTTAAGGCATAATGTCTTAGTGTAGAGCTATGCGACTCATGCTGGTTCGAATCCCCTGCGGGAGAAGAAATATTCTTGTGTGAATTTCAGCCAATATGGGACCGGTGCACACCCAGCATTATGAGAAATTTGGCTAGCTGCAATAAACAGAAGCTCCGAGCTGAGACAACCAGCTATAAAAACGGCGGGACAGATAAGATGATTATATGTCACCCCTATATCATCCACCTGTGTGATGATTATATGTGGATGTGAGGCTAGCAGCCGATTGGTAAGCCAAGATCCTTCTAAGCCTGTCGCATCATGGAGTTTGGGAATTGCTGTCATAAAATGTTATAGAAGTAAAATATAAAGATGACGAAGAGAGGTTAGATACATGGAGAAGAATTAAAAGGCCTGTAAATTAAAGGGAAACAATTGAGATGGTTGAGAAATATAATGAAAATGGAAGAGGAGAAGGAATCTAAGCAAGTAAGGCTAACGGAACCAAGATGTTGGGGAAGAAAGAAGACCGGGTGAGGTTATATGGATGGTATTGAGGATATAGCAAGAACAAACAGGAAATGGCTTGGAGAATTAAAGAGAGTGTCAAAAGACTATAGATTTGATTGTGGCACTGTTGTGGCAGGAGGAGAAATATTTTAAGGAACAATATAATTTAAGAAATCCAATATTTGATATTTCTCACTTTTAATGAAATAAAACAATTTTAAACTGAAAAATATATATATATATTTTTTATATGAACAGTTGAAGGAAGGAAGGGTTACAAAATAAAATAAAATAAAATTGTTGCAATTTTCTTCTTGCAGCTTCAAATTTAATGGTAACTCAAAATAGAAACTGTTTTTTTTTACTTTTTTAATTACAGTGATTCAAATATGGTATATGCTGTATTTAACCTTATATTTTGTACTAGTTTTCAAAACTAAACTGAGGTATAACTTTGGTCTTATAGCCAGGGATCGGCAACCAATGGCTCACAAGCCAAGTATGGATCTGTAAGTATCCCATTCTAGCTCTCACATAAGTCAATTTTACGGCTGAAAAATGTATATGCCTAAGTTACTAATTATTTTATTATTTTATGTTGATATAGAATATTTTTAATTGAGTTTTTAAATGGATTTTACATTGATCTATAGGCCTATGCTTTTTATTTAGATACAAATACCCAAATAGGCCTAATATTAGTTAAGCACTTATCAACTCTTTAAAGACGCTAGTAAATGTCATAATACTAAATTTGGCCGGTAGTTGGCGTTATTCTTGTCACACAGATTTTAATAATTAAATTGACCTTCGAAGATGCTTTTGAAGGAAGAAGATATAAGATAGTAGAAACCATAAAGATTAATTAATGATATGCAACAACATTTAGAAAGAATTGAGAATGATGAATTCGCGATGAAGGATCTGCTCTTAGCGAGAAATCTATGATTGAATGAATATTTAAATAAACTACCTTCAATCCAGAAGTGAATAAATTACATTTTATTTCATATTTATTATTTTCTTTAATATGACAGTTGGAACTAAACATTAACTGCACAATAGTTAAAACAAACAGAATCTTCAGAAATTAGATTTCTTCAGTACCGGTATGTGGCAGATTGTACGTTGTTAAATCATAGGAGGAGAATAGACATCAGGAATGAACTCAAATATACAACCAATTACGGCAATGATCGACTTCTGAATTATAATTCTACAGGAAAAAGAAGAGATGGTGTCCCCAGTTTTTAAACTGGAACAGGCCAAAGAGCCTAAAACCTTGATGTCGATGATGATAATTATTTTCTTTTGCACAAAGTACAGTTAATTTTTAAAAGAAAAAAACTGTTGTTCTTGATCTCTAAATTTTGGGGACTTGATGTGAGCCTAAAACTAATTTGAAGAGCGTTATTAAGTAACAAAATTATAGGCCTAGTGATTTTTACAAAACAAATTGAATTTTGGGGAGAGAATTGTGTTCATCATTAATGATGATGTTTGTATTTAACCATGTTCTTTAATAGCCAAGTTCATTAATGTCATAATTCAAATCAGGGTGTGAACGTGCCAACAAATTTTGAACAGAGGGCCTCATTTTTTAGGTTTTAGATTTTTTTTTCCAATGCCGTAGATCTGCGACAGGGGACTCGTGACCTAAGATCCCTTCTGAAGGAATGCATATTCAGGAACTTTACGCCCTTAAAAATCCATTAACCCTGGCCGGGTTAACCTAGTTCACCAGGACTGATTAATCATTATTTATATGGGCCTACAATATAAGCCTATTTTAATTATTTTTAACCATTTAAATAGTACTACCATCTAACTATAATAGTTATAAATACAATTAAAATATGATGAAGAGGCAATTGTTATGTAAAATCATAACAAAACCAATCACAATGTTTACTGAGAAGGGGGGAAAAAAGTCTCAAGCATCATCTGCAGTAGACCTACATAAGGACTGAGGAGAATAATTAAGCCTACAGAATACTAAGTTTTATTTAATATCTTTGCCTGCATATAATAAAAAAAATAATAATATTATTATTATTAGGCCTATTATTTACTGCAGTTTATTATTATTATATTATTATTAATATTATAATTATATTATTATTATTATTATTATATTGTTGTTGTTATTACTACTATAAACTGCAGTTAGCTAGCTTGTTATATCCTCAGAAAATCCTTCCATTTAGCTCTAATTCTGCCAGGATCTCATATTCATATATCTCAAAAAGAAGGGTAAAAGAGACATTTTCATGATAGTTATTTTGGAAGATTGTCACGGTGTTACGATCCAGGGTAAAATATTGCAATTATTCAGGATAGAGGCCACAGTCTTGAGAGGCCACAGTTTCAATCTTTTAGACAGACATACCTTGTATGATATTCCATGACAAGCTTTCGAAATTAACAGTTACAAATTTACTTTCAAAAGCCTCCTCTATTCATATCATCTGTTCATATAACTCACTAACCCTTGACACTAGGATGTATGTAATTGCACCCAATATTTTCTGTTATCACCAGATTCACTTTGGCAGAAAAAAAAAAATGTTCTAAAAAGAAGTTGGTATTTTGTCATAAAATTATATCATAAATACCTAGAATTTTGAACTAGTTTATAATTGTGAAGATCTAAAGATGTTTGAAAAAAAAATATATCGGAGAAAATTTATCAAATTTAGTAACAAAATTAACAATAACATCCTGGTTTTTAAGATTTGCTTGTATCACAAATGTAGGCCTACATTACTTTACCCTACATAAAAGAAATTAAATTTTTGAAACGTCTCTTTAGATGGTGAAATTTTAAAGATCATTACAAAACATATAAAGGTCAACGTTCACCCATCTTATTAAATTAATAGAAAATGACGATAAGATCCTACTGTTTAAGGGTTAAGTAGGGACTACTGTATTACATATTCACCTATAACAAGAAAATCCTTGTTTTACCATGTATACGGAAAGTAGATAAATGTCTATCTTCATTTCAACTGTTCATATAACTTAATTAACCTATATTGAATAATTAGAACATACAGATATTTTTATAAATTAAACATGTTGACTGGATACAAATTCAAGGAACTTAAATAACAAAAAAAATCTATATACATTAACCCGTTATTTGGTAACGCTTTGGTATGTACATTGGTAACACAGACAAAAATTATCGCCGCATGATTTCGGCTATAGTGAATCCCAGAGGTTTCTTAACGACTGGTGGTGGTGGAGGTGGCGGAGGAGTGGTCCTGACAGTCAGGTCGAGCAGAGGTGCATCACAGTGTGTCATTTCATGACGTCGCAGGTCACAATTCCTGCGGAATAGTTTGGTGCATCCTCCACATTCGTATGGTTTGTGATCTGTGTGAGTGAGTAGGTGGGTCTTGAGGTTCGAACGCTGGTTGAAACTTCTGCTGCACACAGGACATTTGTGTGGTGATTCCTCCATGTGCAGGATCTTGTGCACGGCCAGCGTCCGCGATTGACAGAAACCCTTACCGCATTCTCCACATTTGAACGGTTTCTCTTTAGAATGAATATACCTGCAACAAAACACAAAAAACACTATTATTTTAAGTAACTATAGGCCATATGGTATATAGAACCTACAGATTTAATACTGCATTCACTAAGATCCCTGTCCCCAGTCAACTGTATCCAGTTCACATTTCTAGTTTTCTTAGATCAATCCAAATATCATCTTCCATTGTGGCCAAAAATTGATTTCCGACAAGGAATTGTGAAAATTGACAAAACAGTGTGAGATTTCCAAGAAATTAAACAAAGAAAATTCAAATGAGTAAATTGGACATGTTTTGAGAAGTGAAAATGGGATGGAATTCTTAAGAAATATCCAGAATAAGAGGAAAACACAGAATTACCTAGCAAAATACAGTGAGAAGGTGGAAGAAGTTAAGATGCTAGCAAGAAATATAATCTGTTAATCTTTCATGGAGGCACTATGCTCCTTGGAGTAATAATGGGAATTGAGTATTACTACTACCTAGGCCTAAGCCTTCCTACTAACTGCCATAAAGAATATAATAACGATAATAATAATAATAATAATAATAATAATAATAATAATGACTATGATAATGATTATTATTGTTATTATTGTTATTATCATTATTATTATTATTATTATTATTACTATTACTATTACTATTACTATTACTATTACTATTACTATTACTATTACTATTACTATTACTATTACTATTACTATTATTATCATTATTACTATTACTATTACTATTACTATTACTATTACTATTACTATTATATTATTATTATTATTATTATTATTATTATTATTATTATCATTATTATGTCTATCCAACTATAACTCTAACATTGAAAAGTCACTAAAATTTCAGCTTTGAGACCTACCTGTGGTCCCTGAGATGGTTCCTGTCTCCTGAAGGCCTTGCCACATATATCACATGAGTACGGCCGCTCATCAGTGTGGGTTCTCTCATGTATCAGCAGGTTGTACGACTTGGTGAACTGCCGGCTGCAGAACTTACAGATGAACTGTTTCTTTGGACGAGACGTGGCATTGCGTGGAGCTGCACTACCGCCTCCTCTTCCTGCCCCCGGTATGTTTTTGGCTATGATAGGGGGTGGTGGAGGCCTGGGGATGTAACATCTCGCTGCAGCTTGACCATACAACCAGAGCAACGCTGGTTCCGGAGGAAGACAAAACGGCGTGAATGCTGACGGCAGGAACTCCGGCTCCTGACCTGAACAAATAACATTATTATCATTATTATTATTATTATTATTATTATTATTATTATTATTATTATTATTATTATTATTATTATTATTCTACTGTGGAGTAGAAACATTCTGAATAAAACTGAAAAAACCTTATTTGGTAGTTCATTGGTGGAGAGTAGGCCTATAGGCTACTATATTGCATGGTGTGGAAACGTGGACACTTAGCAGAGAGGAAGCACATAGGAACTATTGGTGACAGAAATGGACTTTTGGAGGGGGCTTCTAGAAATTCAAGAAGAGATAAAATTAGAAATCAGAAAAATAATGGACGTTCAAAAAGATGTTCTACGAGTTATTGAAGAAAGAAGACTGAAATTTAGATGGGCGATATATATGTTGAGTGTTATTAATCCACCCGAAGATTATAAATGTTAATCAAAGGGGGAGGGCTAGCTTGGCCAAGTAAAGAGGATATCAGATGACAGGATACCTAAGATGATATTAATGTTGAAGCGGATAGCAACATAAGAAAAAAGAGGAGCCAAAATAATAGTGGATTCAAGGAGTGCATAGGAGTATGGTGTCTAGAGGATTACCTGAGAGGAGTAAAATTTACAATGGGTTGTATGTAAACTACTGTATTGTAGAGAAATTCCTAATAAAAATTATTATTATTATTATTATTATTATTATTATTGGTGGACTAATGGTTATGCTCCTTGCCTCTGGTCCCGAGGGTCGCGGGTTCAAACCCAGCCGGGGTCGATGGATTTTTTTAGGACGGAAAAATCCAAGGAGCAAGTCCTCCGGGAGGGACTTTAAGCCGTGGGTCCCGAGTCTGAATATTTTCTGGCTCGTAAAAAATCCTTAAGCCTGAATGAAAAGCCCTTAAGCAAAATTTACCGAATTTTCCCGTCCTAGTACTACCTTGGTATCCCAGATGTCAGTATGAGGCGGAACGCTGACCACGGACCACTCAAAATGACATACGAAAACAATTGTAACTAAATTAGTATGGTTAAAACTCTTCCCTGTAGGGGGAGAGCGCCTAAATCTCTGTAAAGGGAAAACATGGGCTTACAAAAAATTATTATTATTATTATTATTATTATTATTATTATTATTATTATTATTATTATTATTATTATTATTGTTGTTGTTGACTGACTCCACAGTGTATGTCTAACATGTCTACACGATACTGTAGTAGGCCTACAGGTACAAGTGGGCCTGTAAGTTTCAGGGAAAGTTAAATCACCTGGAAGAGTTGAACTAAGTTATGCCTAAAATACTAATTTTGCCATTAAGAGTATCGTTTAACGTTTCGAGCCAAAATCAGTAGCGACTTTGTGTTTTGAGCCAATGTTGTCAAGTAGACCTATTCCAGAAATTTCTGGAGATCTTCGAAACTTCCGGAAAAATACGAAAATAAGTTGTAAATCTGCTATCGTTTACAGACAATTTTCTGAGGGCAAAGGTGGCCTTCACTCATGACTTAATTTCGCATTTTTCGGGAAAAAGTTTCCGAAAATCTAAATTTCTAGAATACGTTAAAATGGAATGGGAGGCCTTATGGCCTTAACTCTGCCAGCTAAAATAAGCATTATGGCCTTATTATTATTATTATTATTATTATTATTATTATTATTATTATTTATTATTATTATTATTATTAAACTAGGACAAATTATGTAGGCTAAACTTAATTATGAGAAAAATACAATTTTTGGCCCCAAAACACAAAATAGCTAAGCGTGCCGATTAAGTCTCAAATATTAAATATATAGGCCTAGGCCAACTTATGGGTAAAATAGTTGACAATCAAATATTAATGTATCATGCCGATTCTCTAGAAAGAGAAGAGATTATCATTCTACCACTCACAGGTTCTGTTAAGAACAGTAATGCAATCACTTTGCATCTAGATTATTATAGAGCAGTTGTATGTAACATTGCTATATTGCGCTGTACTCCAAGGCTACACAGGTCAGGACAATAGGTAACTTTGCCTACCAGCCGGCTATTGGTCTCACATCCACTTGTGTTAATTATAGAGATGGATGTTCATCCATATAGTAGTGTCATGTGGTCAGTTTGTCTAGCTGTTTTCCTCAACGATTCAATAAAACAGGATGTCCTTTTAAAACATTTTCTAAAATATCCCATAGCCCATCATGGGGTCTCTTATTTTTTAGAGCTGCTACTTTTGTAGCAACCCAAATTCCTCACAATGTTGAGTGGATCAGTCACATAGGCCTACTGACAAATTCCATGAGAAATGTTCTTCCCCTATGGAGTTTCAATATTCGTTTGTCATATAGAAATGTCCCAAGGCAAGCTCAGATACGGCGCGAGACATATTCTATTACCCTGGCTACGTTAACTGTTAACTAATCCATTGGCACTATAGAACTCTTTAAGATCGTAGCCGCGCGGACATAAGCTCTCCTTTCATACTATCCTGAACTATAGGCCTAATGTTTTCCTATCATCCCCTGTATTATTTGCCTCCCTCAAATTATGGATGTTATTTTCCCTCCATTCTTGGGTTAGGCTACCTACGGGGCGTTTTCCTTATGATTTTATCGCCTACTGAGGTTATTACTTTAATTTCCTATACTGAATTTCCTCGACCCTCTTCCATTTCCCATTTGTGTCACATGTCCTGCCCTTCGAACGCCAATTTTCGTGTCTATTTATTTCCATTCTTGTCTACGAAACTTAACTGTTCTTATTACATCGGTTCCTATAAAGATAATTTCACTATGGTCCCTTACAAACACTAAAATTAAACAGGCCCAGGCATCTGAAGCAATGTGGTTACTTTGGCTGTATAAATTGTATAAATATAGTTCCAGGAAAGACTTGTTTTTATTATTTTAAAAAAACTGTAGCAACTGCAGGTAGTGAACCCTGACCACAGCACTTGGCAGTTTGACAGTTTACACTCACAAAAAAAAGGTAACACAATTCACAGGGAGTAATCCCTGGTGAAGCCATAAAGAAATAAAAGTGTTTATACAAAAAACACTGTCCTACTTGCTTTCTCCAAATACAATCATTTGTATGTTTTAATACTAACAACCTTCAGAAGTTTATTTTTAAATATTGTATCTCACAAACAACTTCAAGAGTTGTATTTCCTTGTCTGCTCTATTTATTTACTCTCTATTGTACAAAGAGGTTTAAAATAGGCTATCACGTAAGTCAATTTATCTGCCTAGGATTGGATGTACCAAGTTCAATCCCGGACGCAAGACAGGTGAAATTTTTGTTCACTCTTTTATGTACAGACTGGTCTTATGATTCTATTCCTTTCGGACTAGGAGACATGCCGCTCTTATAAAATAAGACCTTAATTCAAGAGATAATAAGTAAGTCAAGGAACGATAGTTAGATTTTTTTTAAATGCTACTAAAACAACTAAACTCCATGGGGCGACAGGCCTAGAAGGCCCTTGGCTTACCATCCGGCTGCTGGCCTCTCATCCATATGTGTTAATCACGGAAGTAGACTATCTCCAGCCAGTGTAGGGGTGACATGTGGTCGGCATGTTAGGTCCCCTAGTCGCTATAGCTGTTTTTCTCAACCTGGAGCCGCTACTTATTGTAGCTACCCAAATTCCTCACGATGCTGGGTGGGCACCGATCCCATGCTGGTCGAAATTCCATGAGAAAATGTCTTCCTCCATGGGGACTCGAACTAGCGCAAGTCCCGTAGCTCTGCGCCAAGGCATTTTGCCTTAGCCACTCGACTAACGGCGCGGGACTTTTTCAATACAAAAAAACACATCGGGATCGATGGTCTATGGGTTAAGTTCGTTGCATCTAGTCCCGAGGGTCGCGAGATCAAAACTGTTCGATGATTTTTAGGATGGAAAATATCCAAGGGACAAGTCTATCGGAAGGAATTTTAAGCCGCGGATCCCGAAATTGTATATTTTTAGGCTCGTAAAAAACCTCAAGCCTATATTAATGCCTCTGAGCTGAAATGAGTAGGTCTTTCCCATCAAAATAATATCTTAGTTGTCAACTATGTGTACCTTTGAAGCAATGAGATAATCAGTTGTCACACGTTGGCATTTACATGTAAATACGCATTACTAAATTATCTTTAGTTAAGTAGGCCTCTCGCCGGGGAGCATCCTTACCTCATGTGGTGACGTACGGGTAAACAAAGACTGAATTGAAGATTTTCAGGTTCGTAAAAGAACATCAAGCCTAAATTGGTGCCTCTGGGTAAAATCAATCGTCCTTCCTCCATCTAAGTAATAACTTAGTTGCTTACTGGATGTTTATTATTTTTATAATTGTTCAGTTTGGCCAGATAATCGTTTAGTATCTAATAGGCTATTATTGTGATTTTTGTATTTTAATATAACATATGTTTGTCCTGGTGAATGGAAGAGAAGGCCTCATGGCCTTAACTCCACCAGGCTAAATAAATAAATAAAAAATATCCAAGGCGATGTGCTGAACATGTGCCTTGCACACATCTGTAGGGAAATAAGCATAACTAAATAAGCTAAGCCAAGAAATACCCGTCAAGGTGCAGCCGTATTCCGTTTTATTTATATTAACTTCGGTCCTAGTTTCTTAGTTCCCCCCCCCCTTAGTAAAATGTGTGTTGGCTTCTAGTATTACCTAATAATTGGACCTATTGAAATGTTAGCAAATAAATTTAAATTAATAGCCAATATATATAATTGTAAAATATCAACAAATAAGTCAAAAGTAATGGCATTTATTGGTAAATATGGAATTAGATCAAAAATTGTACTGGATAACAAAAATAATAGAACAAGTATCACATTTCCAATATTTAGGATGTGATATAACTTAGGCCTATAGAGAAAATAAAGATATAGAAAATAAAGTAAATAAATCTCAGGCTATTTGTGGAACCATAAAAAGAACCTTAGGTCGGAAAACAAGGAAAGATACGAAACTTAAATTATATAAAACAATGGCTGTTCCTTTGTTGTTGTATGGACGTGAAAATTGGATAATGAAATCAAGGGATAAAAGCAGGATATAGACTGCGGAAATGCTGTTTTACGTAATGTGAAAGGATGCACAAGAGCGGATAGAATAAGGAATGAAACTATACGAGAAGAATTAAATAGGCCTATATATAATATTGAAGATAAAATCAGCGAAAATAATAAGAAATGGACAGAACACTTAATGAGAATGAACAACGAAAGAATACCAAAAAGAACCTTCCTGTATAATCCCAGAGGAACAAGAAATGTTGGCCGACCACGCAGAAGATGGACTCCACTTTTAACTTCGCCGAAACAGGCTGCATAGCCTAAACCTTGTAGTAGAAGAAGAAGGATCACTATAGTTCTTGGGGTTTCCTAATTGTATTTTAAAATAGGCTACTAGCATATAATGAATAGGCCTATATTTATTAATATTCTATCTTTTTTTGTTTGTTTTCAGATCTGAACATGCAGTGAGAAAACAGTGCTCCTCAAAGGTAAAATTAATAGCTCATTTTCTGCAGTATGAGTAGTATAATAACTTCTAGGGGACCTACATGCTGACCATATGTTACCCCTAACTGGCTGGATGATTGTGCACCTCTGTGAATGACATGTGGATGTGAGATCAGCAGCCAGATGGTACCCCAAGGGCCTTCGTCGTACCATAGAGGAATAGCAGTACGTTTAGTGTCATCTTCTCTCTAGGTTACAACATAAGTTAATTCTTTACAATAGGTCTATTTTCAATTCAAAGTTTTGAGTTTCTAAATAAGTTGCCGTCATTTCTCTCCACTGTAGTCTATCTTGCTATATCGCTGGTTAAGAGCAGTCTATCAAAAGCAACTTTCAAAATAATTTAAGTATAACCCTAGTTGACTATCCTGATGGTGGTCAGGATTTTTAAACCTCTGGGGCTCCATGGCCCTGGGGTCTACTCACCCTCTAATGAAAATTAGTAGGCTTACCAGATGCTAGATCTGGAGGTAAAGGTGGCCGTCACACAAGACTGATAACCTGGATGACATCTCGTATTGATTAAACCTATCTAATATGATGGGAGCTTTAACCTCCTACTCCTCGAGTCTCCTAATGGTATCACTTTAGGTCTATGTTAATAAAATATGTATCAGATTCAAATTTAACGTCCAAAATTATGTTTTTGTCCAATGCCATCAGATTGTCTTACACGATATTTCTAAACTTTTATCCAGGCATTGACGACCACTTCTGAGGTTGGGACACCGGGAAGGCTAAGTTACGTTACGCTGATGGTATGATAATAGGTGATGAATGATATGAAGCAATATAAGAGTCCTTAAACCTAAACTTAACTTAAATTCCAGATCGTGGACGACTAAGGAGATAATTCCATTTAATGAAAAATTACTGTGGTTTGACCGGGAATAGAACTCGGGGCTTTATTATTTGCAGCCAGAAGCTCTAATCGTAAGATCCCGAGGTTAGTCTTATCCGAAATTGTGATCATATTTCCCCATTTTTGAACGAATGTTCATGATTCTGTTACAAAAATTGGTGAATATTGAAATGTCTATGTATTCTATAGGCTACAAGTAGACCTAAATCTTGTACTCCTTAAGTCTGAAAATAAGAGGCCTCTGACTAAAATTTCTCCGCCCTTTCACGCCCAGATTCTGATTTCGACGCTAATGACGTAAGCTGTTAAAAGCGTCGTTAAATAAAATACCGGTACCAAATAGGCGTACTCATTTTTTATTTTGTTTATTTTTATTTATTTTTTTGCTGTTTATCCTGGTTTGTGCTACCTTGTCACGCAGTGGGGCCCGGGTTCGATTCCCGGTCGGGACAGGCTACTGGGTGAGATTTTTTCGGGTTTTTTCCCTCACCTGTAGGCCTAAGACTAATGTCAGGAAGCTTAGGGCTAAACGGTCCCCGAAAATCATCCGACCACCATCATCATCCTTATCATTATCATCATCATCCTTCATCGGTGTGGAAATCAACGGGAAGCTACCACACCTATAATTCCCAGTAAAGCTGCAAAACATACCATGAAAATGCTATTATTGCAGTGAAATACCTGCCCTCGGGCAGAATTACTATGGATGGATGGATCCTGGATTGTAAAAAGAAAGGCTGATCACGAGGAATAATATTGTACTACTGTACTACGAGGACCTCGCTATGAAAGTAGAAAGCGAATAAAAAACAATTTACATAATCTGAATAAGACGTTTGGTAACCCTACCTTTCACACGAGATTTTGTTCTTCAATAATAATTATCTTAAGTGAATAGAATGTAAAGTTCAATAGCTACGATTCATATAAATTAAATTACAGCCTATTTGAAATAGCATTTTAACACACCCGTTGACATGTAGGCCTACCAAACACAGTGGAGTAAGGACGTTCCGTCTCAACACGAATTTAATGGGAGTATGGCCAGGTATGAAAATATTACTGAAATTATCAGGCCTATTATTGTTATTATTACTGAATATAGGCCTATTATTTAGATAGTTTTATTTTGATAACATACTAGACCTATACAGATCTAACTATAGGCCTACTGAATAAATTACACTGGTCAACATGATTTCTGTCTCAAGAGTACCAATAGTTGTACTTAATACAGTTTTTTATCATGTTTTCAAATATGAATTCGGAATTTCTCCATCACTCACAGTTTTTTTATTTCAATTTCAATTAATGGATTTAAATAATAATTTATTTAATAAACTTTTTTCGTTCATTGTAAAATAAAACCAAATGAGCTAACTCAAATTGTTTCAGCTATGGAAAAGAGATATCAAGGCAAATGGAATCATAATATGCTGGCCGAATATTGTTGGACCATCAAGAGGGATGCTCCGTAGGCGAAATATAGCAGAAAAATCGTCATTTCTCTTACTTTCTAGGTGAGTCCGAATGTTCGAATATTGTGTAGTTATGAATGTAGAAAATATTAAAATGTTTGAAATTATAAATTTCTGTCTCTCGGAAACCTTGCGTGATGGAGAAAAACCGATATCATAGGCCTATTTAAATTCAGGAGAAAAAAATACTATCAGAATCACATATTTTTCTTTCTGAGACCAAAAAAAAAAAGTTTTTTTTTTGTTGCTCAGTGTTATTTAATGATAGATGCGTAACTGTCATTCGCAAAACATTCGAAATATTGTCATACTTCTCCTGCTCCCTATCTCTATAGATTAACATATATACTTAACCATAGGCTCTACTAATAGGCCTATACATAGGCCTATCTATGTATTTGTATTAACATTTTATTTTTATGGTAAATTGATGTAATAGGTTGTTTATCCACCCGCTCTCATACTGGATAACATTCCTTTGGGAAGTTAAAATATCTTGGGAACTATACCACTTAAAAACATGGGACTTTTCCTGAAAACTATTCGAGGTAGAGCTATGGAATTTTCAGGATATTTTACTTACTATGTGATAAAGCGTCTCCATGGGGAAAGAAATTTTCTCATGGTAGCCTATAGCTACAATAAGTAGCGGCTCCAGGTTGAGAAATCCTGCTATAACGTCTGCGGGACTCAACATGCTGACCACATGTCACCCCTACACTGGCTGATGATCATCTACCTCTGTGATTGAAACATGTGGATGTGAGGCCAGCAGCCGGCTGGTATGCTACGGACCTTCTAGGCCTGTCGCGCCAGGAGTTATGTGATAAAGCCCTTGTAGCATATCCAGTAAAATAGTCTTTCAAAAGGAATATTTACATAGATATTTTAAATATTTACACATGCATAGGTCTATTTAATATTTACATCGATAGTTTATTTAAAATATATATATTTCGAAATAATATAGGCTACTGCCATAGCCTTATTGCAGGTAGAAAAAATATATATAGCCTATATAGGCCTATATATACCATATGTCTACACGACTGTATTTGTAGTTGTTATATATTAGGCCTATAAAAAATGGGAGAACTGAAGCTGAATGCAGAAATGCAGCATGTGATGACCAGACTTCAAACTCGGCAATATTTTAAGAAATGTTTAAAAAATGTGCTAAATTGATGTAGCGTATGTTTAAAGCTAAATGTATCGTTAAAAATATTAATTATATGCCTACCATTTAATTATACAACGTAGGCCTACTTACTTCTTTACCTATGTGCCAAACTTTTAAGATAAATAAACCCATGGCTAAACTGTTTATTTTATTGCCTCCCACTTCTAAGAGTCTTTTCCATGGATAATCTAATGGTAACTCAAACTCTATTTCCACAAAAAAAAAACTGACTTAAGTCTACCTAAATCTTTCCCTGGATCCTTGATGTCATAAATATTTATTAGGCCTATATTTCATTTGTTTGCATGAATCGACAATGCCTTTTTTAAACTAAAGTAGGCCTATATAATAGGCTATTAGCCTATAATAAAGAGGCCCAGAGAGGTCGATATTAGAATAAAGTCGCACAATGCTACGTGAGTCATCACGTGCCGCTCCTTAGGCTGATAAAACATCCAGACGTTTCATTACTTAGTACGAGCATATAAACCACAAACCACATTCTGATTTGCTTGAACCATTAATCAAATTCTTATCTTATTAAATAACTTATTTGAAATGTTACCCGATGCTAATAGAATCAAAAATAAATTCAACACAACGACACGTGGTCTAGAGAAAGTGGCCAAAATTTATTTTTGTTTTAATTATTATTTCATTGTGTAGGGTAGAGATAGGTGTGCCCATTGCATACGATCTACGTTATTACCCGATTCATTTTTGATCAAACGAAAATGCTTGTAGTTTTCTTATTGTATTTATTTCATGTGTTCAGAAAGAAGGAATATTTTGCATTAGGCTATTTTTTATATGGTCCCTTGGCGCGGAGCTGCATGACTTGCGCTGGTTCGATTTTCCATAGGGGAAGAAATTTTCTCATGGAATTTCCACCAGTGTGGGGCCGGTACCCACCCAAAATTATGAGGAATTTAGGTAACTACAATAAGTAGCAACTTCAAGTTGAGTAAGTAAATCAGCTATAAGGGTTGCTGACCACAGGTCATCCCTATACTCGCTAGATGATCGTCCTTATATTTAAATGACAACTGAATGTGAAGCTAGCACTCGGTTGGTAGGTCAAGGGGCTTCCAAGGCCTGTCGCACCATGCAGTTTTAGTTAGAACTACGTAAGTCCTACTACAAAATAACTCCGGCCTAGAAGCCACATCGTTTAGCCTATCAGTTGACTGCTGACCTCACATCTACATGTGTTAAACACAAAGATGGACCAATATTCAACCAGTATAGGGGTAACATGCAGTCAACATCACAGATTCCCAACCGTTAGGGCCTATAGTTGGATTTCTCAAATGATGCCTTAAACCGCTCGCGTACTACACGGGGGGGATATAGACCTATAACTATTAGGCCTGGTTATTGGGGATTCTCTACTTTAATTTAAGTCCTGTAGAACAACAGTGCGCATTCGCCAGAGTTTATAAGCCAGCGATAACCCACCATCGAACCACATTTCGATTATTATTGTTGTTTCGATTATTATCGTTTTTTTATGTATTTAAACACGTTTAATATGTAATGACCTAAAAGCTAACTAACTAACTCACACTTAACCTAATTCAATTACTCTAACCTAGGGTGAATCCCATGAAACACCCTTTTTTTCACTCCTTAATAATCGCAACCATCGATAACCCACTGGTTTCAATTAGGCCTGTATAATGTATTCTCTGCAGAAAATAGCAAGCCACCATCACAATATGTGTAGGGCCTATTTGAATAAATGCTTAAAAATTCCAATATAAAGTTATAAAAATTGTTTGAAAAAATTCAAAATATTAAAAAAATGTTAGTAGGCCTAAATACATAAGGAGACTTATAATTCACAACAAGAAACTTAAAAATCAAGGGTAAATTATTCTAAAGAAGAGCCCAGCTTCTTTTTTAGAAAACTAAAAAAAAAAATCTACCACTAATTTCCTACCTATGATAAAAAATAAATCCTAGAAAAAGTATGTAGGTCTTAGGCCCTAACCATCAGTTTGTGTCATTATTTTGGTAGGCCTATTATCGGCTCCGGTGGTCTACTAGTTAGACTATGTTCTTTGCCTCTAATCCGAAGGTCGCGGGTTCAAACTTGGCCGGGACCGATTGATTTTTTAAAATAAAAAAAAGTAATAATTCCTCCGGGAGTGACTTCAAGCCGTGGATTCCGAATTTGAATAAATTGAAGCTCATAAGAAAACTGAAAGGGGTTTCTAAGAAAAAAATTAAGCTTAGCGACTCCAAGTAAGACTAATACCTTAGTTGCCTACTAGATATCTCATTAGGTCAGAATGCTGACCACATATATTCATGACATCTGTAGTGTAATAAGCGTAATTAATTACCTTGGTGTAGAAACTCCTAACAAATTGCAGGCTATGGCTAGACTCAGAGGTCCATAAGGCCATTAAGTAAGGAAAAATGATCCAATTTTCACTCTTATATTTATAGGCTAATCTTATTCAATTTAATAAAACAGACATCTAGTGTAACTCGATTGAGCTTCCCTATAAGGTAGTACATACGTAGGCTATTCCATCTAAAGCCAAATGTTGATATTTTTGGTTATCGGTACATCGTTATTCGAGAGAAGTAACTTATTCATTGCCAAATGTTGCTCGAAGGCAGTTGAGCTTTTTATACCGTTCGCTTACTTTTTACTCTAGTAGCGTCTATAGCGTTCAATTCTATAGCCTTTCAGTACTTCCAAACAGTAAGTTGGTATGGAAAATACTTCTAGAATTGACGGACTATTGACTGTAGGTAATGTAACATAAAACACAGTTGGCTGGTAATTCAAGGAATACAGGCTACAGTTAAAAACTGGATTTGTCCATATGGCTTTAAAAATAGTTACTTATGATAATAAGTAGCCTATTGACCCCACGTACACGTTTTTCTCCCATCTCAAATTTCTTGCAAAATTCCGATCCGATTGAGGGTCTTTCCACTTTTCAGCGGTTGCCCTTTTACCAGCCGGCTGCTGGCCCTTCACATCCACATGTGTCAATCACAGAGGTAGATGATCAACAGCCAGTGTAGGGGTGACATGTGGTTAGCATGTCGAGTCCCCCAGCCGTTATAGCTGGTTCCTCAACCTGGAGCCGCTACTTATTGTAGCTACCCAATTGCCTCACGATGCTGGGTGGGCACCGGTCCCATACTGGCCGAAATACCATGAGAAAATTTCTTCCCCCATGGAGACTCGAACCAGCGCAAGTCCCGTAGCTCTGCGCCAAGGCTTCCTACCTTAACCGCTCGGCTACGGCGCAAAATTCTCCTCCCTAAAATATAGATAGGCCTAATGTTATTTTCCCATCTCATTCTTGATCTACGTAATGAACGAGTTTCCTCTAATTTTTATTAACTATGCTTCCACGCCCTTCTTTCGTTCCCCATTCATGTCACATGACCTGTTCAAAGCAGTCTGGGAAACTTAACTGGTCTTATTAAGCCTATACAATAGGCCTATCTGGTTTCTCATAAATATCATATAATTCATTGTTATAGGCTCTAATAATAACAGGCCTATAGCATAATTCTTAGATAGGCCAATAGAATACTATAAAATCTTTTTTCCACTCCATCTATAGGCCTATTAGAGTTATCAATGAGCAGGGACGAATTTTCAGGAACTAAAAAGAATGTGAAAATCGCTTAAAATGCATTTATATTTTTCAACAGCAACTTTTTTTTACCAGATTATCTTTACAACATCTTTGACTCTCTAACCAGGCAATAGCAGAATAGTAACCAACTTTTGATTTTCGGACCCCTGGAAAGAGCAGTTACATTACCCCAGTCATAAGTAGGGTGAAAATGGTTAGTGAAACATCAAAAGAGTCCTTAAACCTAAACTTAATCTAAATTCCTGGACATGGGCGACCACAGGAATAATTCTTCATTTACAAAATATAGTTACAAATAAACTAGACTCGTTCTTTATTGTTGTTTATCATTTATTTTTGCCCATAACTAAAAAAGTAAAGTAAAGTGATCCCACAACAGGCCCGGAGGCCCTTGGGGTAGTAGGAGGTTAAGGCTCCCACTTTTTCTAGACAATCGGCACTTTATGTCAGCCGGGTTGTCAGCCCTGCGTGACGGCCGCCTTTGCCCCAGAACAAGCGTATGGTACTCATTTCAGTTAGAGGCTGAGTCGACCCCAGGGCCATAGTGCCGCCAGAGGGTTTGGGTCAGTTTAAATCCTGACCCCAACGGGACTTGAATCCTCGACCCTCCGGCTTGTAGCTCAGTTGCCCATAACTACAACACTGAAATGTTAGCAACTTTTTTTTTTAACATAGTCAATAAGGCAATATTGAAATATCACTCAAATGTAATGCGTTCACTGGATCGCCTCATGAAACAATGGAATGAAAATATTTTTCTCAGACCGTAATAGTTCTTCTAGTATAATACTAATACTTTATACGAACAAAATTGAACCATGCCATCACATTAATCATAAAATATACGAATGAAAGTGGACAAAATCTTTGCTAATCCGTTTCAATATAGGATCCTTTTAAGTTTACAGTGATATAAGTAAGCAGATTTTGAGTTTGAATTCCTTGTGGCAAATATGATATAAATGTCTTATGGTATGTATGCCCCATATGTAGGCTTACGATTATCTTTAAAAAAATCAGATGTTAATTGATATCTTTATCATAATGATGAGATTGGAATGACTTTCTCAGTGCTTGGGGAACATGAAATGAACTTTTGTCTTTCCTTTAATATATTTTTGATAAAATAGGCGTAGGCCCCTACGCCTCTGCAATAATGTTTGTAATTCTCCTAACGTATGTTTAATTTCATTAAAATGAACATTAAATTTATTTTATTTTAATTAAATTTAACTTCAGCTTAATCAGACTGTACGATAAAAATATCATAGAAAAAAGCTGTGTCAATCTACGGCCTACTGTTTGAAAATATTTATAGGCCTACTCTCCATCATTATAAAGTAATACGCATTTTTATTTAGAAACCCATACATTTGTGACCTGAAATGTACAAACGCTTATTATAGCCCATTTACGATATGGAATTCATGCTTAAAGTACGTGCATTGAATTTCTTCCATTCTGCAACGAAGACAATGTCAGACAACTCCAAAATACATACAGAAACAGAAGTCACAAAATAAATTAAGACAAATTTCTTGGAAGTTGGAATGATTGCCAACTTCCTTAAAGTGAATAATAATTAGTTTAGTCAATTACACTGTTGCTAAGAGTAAAATTTACATTATAGACAGATAATTTATAATCATCTTACCTTGAACATAACGATGCTGGCGACCGTCTTCAGTTGTAACACCTGCTGCCATCTATGGGTTAAAGTTTGCACTATTTGAAGAAACACAACACAGTTAAGCTGCTTGCTATCTACCAGTATACTATTTCTTCAACCGTTACTGCTTGCTACTGCTACTGTATTCCGCGCAGGCGCACAGCCACGCCTGTAGGAGAGCTATTTTCCTATTGGAGAATAGATAGGATTAGCCCTGCCTGAGAGCCCCAACTATCCGTATCATGCATCCCTCTGGTGGAGCTTCTGGTAATTAGCTCTGCTGATGAAGTAGCAATGGCGGACTTGCTTCCGTATCATCTTCCTTGTCCGAAATTTCCAAAATAAAACAACTATTACAATTTACTGATATATTTTCCCAAGACAATTATTTGTGCAGTGGAATATAATACTGTATTCACTGATAGTATTTGGAACTCCCTACAGTAAGAAGTTAGGGACTATCGGATATTAACTTATTTAGAAAAAAAATCAGACTAAATCTCAATTTTATATTATTATCTCAAAAAATGAATTAATATTTTTATTTTCATTTGGTCCTCTCTTTCTCTCTCTAATTTTAGCTTCTCCGTTTGTAGGTAATTTACTTTTGCTTGTTACACGTCACCCACGATTTAATGGGACAGGACTTGTCGGTCGGAAAATTATTTTTTTAACCTAGGATCACGTAAGTTACATACATTTTTTGACCACACAAGAACATGGAAGGCCTCCACGGATGAGTGAACTACTCAGTGCAGAGCCACCTCCAAGACAACACGAACCTTTAAGAAAAAACTCATTAGGCCTATTCACTCATACAAAACAAATCGAATATAGGCCTAGTATGACTTATTATGATGGCAAAATTGTGTTTCATTTTACTATTTAGGCCTTAAATGTCCTGACATATGTCTTGCATGTGAGGGAAACTCCGATAAACCTTATCCGAAAAATTCTCATTGCCGAATATGGAATCTGGGTCCACTGCTTTTACGACAACACGACAGCGGAGGACTTTTTTTTTCTCTTATAGGCAAATAGGCCTACTAATTTGATTGATTTTAATTTCAATTTAGGCCTAATTCATGTAACATAGGTCTAGGCCTATATAACTTATAGAATTATGAGTGTTTTTAATCAGCAAATTTAAATATTATTATTATTATTATTATTATTATTATTATTATTATTATTATTATTATTATTATTATTATTATTATCTGCCGCGTTGGGCTAGTGGTTATGCTCATTGTCTCTGGCCCCGAGGGTCACGGCCGGGGTCGATGGATTTTTTTTAGGATGGAAAAATCCGGGGAGCAAGTCCTCCGGGAGGGACTTCAAGCTGTGGGTCCCAAATCTGAAGATTTTCAGATACGTAAAAGATCCTTAAGCCTGAATAAAAAGGCCTCTAAGCAAAATTTACCGAAATGTCCCGTCCTAGCACTACCTTGATATAGGCTTAGATGTTAGTATGAAGCGGAACGCTGACCACGGGCCACTCCAATGACATCTATACGAAAACAAGTGTAACTAAATTAGTATGGTTCAATTTCTTCGCTGTAGGGGGAGAGCGCCTAAATCTCGTTGAGGGAAACATGGACTTACAAGAATATTATTATTATTATTGTTATTATTATTATTATTATCATCATCATCATCATCATAGTACATTCACGAATTTAGGTCATTTGTTGACCTGTTTCGGCCTCAAGAGAAACACCATCCAAAAGTCTTTTGAGTGGACGCCCTGGTCTTCTTCTTCCTGCAGGTTGATATCTTAACATTTGTTTGGGTATTCTGTGATCTTCCATTCGATGAACATGTTGCATCCATCTTGACTTATAGGCTAATCAGAAATTTTGTTTTCTAAAGGTTCCATGTGTAATTCTTCTAAGATGTCTTCATTTTTTTTTTTTTTTTTTGTGATCTAGTAGTGTGTATCCTGCAGTCCTCCGAAGTGTATCTCATTTCAGCAGATCTAAGTCTCTGTATAGGCCTATCCTTCTGTTTCAACGTCCATACTTCGCTACCATACAAAAGAGTTGGAAGAGCCAGTGTTTTATAAACTTTTAATCTTGAATGCTTTTGGACTAACTGTGGCTTGAAGATAGAATTTATTAACCTTAAAATTCTTAAAAATTTAGATATTTTTGCATTTACATCCTTTTCTTCTTCATATGAGATATTGCATCCTAGATATGTAAAATTATTCACCTGATCCAAAATGTTATTGTCCAGTACAATTTTAGGCCTACTTCTGACAGGATCTACACCTTGAAATGTCATAATTTTTTATTTTTCCGTAGATATCTTCAACCCATATTCTTCTGTAATTTGTTAAGTTCATAGAGACCTTTCTGTAGATTATCTTCTGAATTTGCTATTATTATTTGGTCATCTGCAACCAATAGGGTGTTTAATTTCTATTTTCTGATATTCTTATTCCAAATGTAGGCCTATATGTCTTGTTCCAGCAACATATTACTTCATTGATATAAATTGCAAACAGTGTTGGGGATAGGGGGCTATTATTATTATTATTATTATTATTATTATTATTATTATTATTATTATTATTATTATTATGTTATTGCACATAGACTCTTCAACGTCTAAGGTCATAACGCGTCTATTTATTTTCTTATTGATTCAATGAAATGGTAAATATGATGAAATGAGTCCCAATAACGAAATTTCAATCCATCATTTTCTTGTTTACTTAAGAAAATCAGATAAAACCCTCATTCAGGTTAATCGGCACCGGGATTTGGATTCGTACATCTCTTGAATTGGAGTCAAATAGCCCTACTATATCTTGACCCAACTCTCTTCAGTTTTATGGGGTGGCGTCAACTTATCCAAAACACAACACAAAATTCCTAATGACATGTAAATTTTGACCTACAAACTTTTAGAAGCTGCTAAATCAAACAAGAAATACAGCGTCAAGTGATGAATTTGTTTTGTCCTCATACACGTAAGATTATATTTATATATCCCAAGCCTACACTTGCTAAAATCCTTAATGTTATTACAATATTAACTTATTTCCCTTTTGGACCTACTAGTTAGTCTACAAATTTAAGATTCTTCACCATCATCATGATGAAAATTTTATGTTTATGCTCAGTTGATCCTGTTCCTACATCTCAATAGAGATTTTCCAGCGTTGTTCTGTCTTTGTGTCTTTCAGATTTAACTGGAATGGTACCTGCTTTGGTAAACGGTTTGAATCCATTCCTAAGTAGGTGATTTAATCAATTCTTTTGATATAGGCCTATGTAGATATCTTATAGGCCTACTAGTTTATGTTTTGAACTTTTACTCCACGCGAATGTCAACAATTATTTTTTATCCAATCTACTTAGATTTAAAAGAGGATGTAAAAATATCAACTACTTTAAAATTTGGTTTTATGTATAGAATTCAGAATCCAGTTTTCACTTCTATAACTTATTTTAGGCAGACATTTGCTGTTACATATACTTACTTACTTACTCACTGGCACTATCGAACCGTAGGTTCATGGCCGCACGGACATAAGCTCTCCATACATCCCTATCCTGAGCTAATGCTTTCCAATCATTCCCTGTATAATCTACTTCCCTCAAATCATAGTTAATGTTGTTCTCCCACCTCATTTTTGGTCTACCAACTGGGCGTTTTCCCTCTGGCTTTCCTACAAGAAGTTTCCATGCACGTCTTTCATTCCCCATACGCGCAACATGTCCTGCCCATCGCAGTCTACGGGACTTAACTGTTCTTATTATATCTGGCTTCCTATAAAGACCATGTAGTTCATTGTTATGTAGTCTTCTCCATTCACCTGTCTGTTCATCTCTCTTTGGTCCAAAAATTTTCCTAAGAACTTTATTCTCAAATACTCGTAATCTCCTTTCCTCCCTTAAAGTAAGAGTCCATGTTTCGCACCCATATAATATAACTGGTAGAACAATAGTTTTATATATTTTCAGCTTAACGTTTTTTGAAAGGAATTGGGACATCAAAGTCTCTGCAATGCATAATAGCATGCATTTCCAGAATTGAGCCTATGTTTAATTTCTTTGTGCATCTCATTCCTATTTGTGATTATTGTTCCTAGGTATTTGAATTCAGCCAATTCCTCAAAATTTCCCTCATTTGGTCATTAGCTGTCCATTTCCATTATATAATGTATTTCTACGTGTGACCATATATTTAGTTTTACTGATATTTACTTCCAGTCCTAATTTCTTAGTGTTACTCAATAGTGTGTGCGTGTTGGCCTTTAGTATCTCCTCGCTATCGGCCAGTAGTACTACATCATCAGCATAAACTAACAGCTTATTAATACCATTGAGTTTGTAAGCCTTCCTCATTCTCCAAAGATTTAATGGCATGCTCTAGTACAAAATTAAATAGTAGAGGAGATAGTGCATCTCCTTGCTTTAACCCATTCTGGATTTCAAAAGTGTCTGAAAACTGTTTGCCTACACGCACCCTACTCGTTGAGCCATTTAGACACATTCGTATAAGTCTAACTAACTTTTTAGGAATTCCAAACTCCAGCAGGATACTATATAACTTCTCCCTCTTAATTGAATCATATGCTTTTTTGAAGTCTACATATAGTTGATGTACAGTACCATTATATTCCCATTCTTTTCTAAAATCTGTCTTATACTAAAAATCTGATCTGTTGTAGACCTGTTTCTTCTAAATGCACATTGATGATCTCCTAGAATGTCATCAATATAGGGAGCAAGTCTGCTTACTAATATATTTGTTAGAATTTTGTACGAAGTTGAAAGTAATGAGATGCCCCTATAGTTGTTGCAATCAGTTTTATCTCCTTTCTTATAAATTGGTACGATAATTGATTCCTTCCATTCATCTGGAAGAGCTTCTTTTTCCCAAATCATACTAAGCAACCAGCGTATCTTGTCCATCAACTTTTCTCCCCCTGATTTTTATCAGTTCTGCTGGGATCTCATCTGAGCCTGATGCTTTATACATCTTCAATTTTTCAATTGCCATTTCAAACCTCTAATGCACTTGGCTCTGCGACTAGCATTTCTGCTGTCTGTAACTTATCCTCCTCAATGTCCTGTTCTGTATGTACATTTAATAGCTGATTAAAATAACTTTTCCATCTATTTAATATACTCTTGGAATCTGCAATCATATCCCCATTTTCATTCCGAATTATGTTTGTTCTAGCCTGAAACCCTTTCTTCTCTATACTAATTCCCTGATATAATTCTCTAATGTTCCTATTTTTTGCATTCATTTCAAGATCGTTAATCTTCTCTCTCTCAAATATTCCCTCTTTTTACTCTTTAGTAACTTGGTGGTTTCCCGTCTAACACTACCCAATTGCTCTAAATTTACCTCATTTGGCTCGTGTAACCATTTAATTTTTGCTACTTTCTTTTCTTTAC
>JASPKZ010008427.1:0-376833 GCA_030220185.1 Diploptera punctata
GAGAGAGTGAGAGGAGCGAGAGAGAGAGAGAGAGATTGAGGAGAGAGAGAGAGAGAGAGAAACCAAACATCATGCGTCGGAAATTAGAAGACACCCTAGGACGATTAAAGTGAAGCCGGATATCATAGATCATAGACATTATAGAAAATAAAAGATTACTGTGGTATGGCCATGACAAAAGAATGCCAGAGCAAAGATTGCCTAAACTTATTATCCCAGTGGAAAGGAAGAAGAAAGGAAGACCAAATAAAACCTGGATAGAGGATGTGCAAGCGGCTATAATTGTCATAGGATTGGATGGACAGAGATGAATGGTGTTCGGTTTCCGGAAGACAGTGTCAGCTGTCATGATACCGGTTGATGATGATAATGACGATGGCACATTTACAGCTGGATTGTGACTTAAATAACAGGTTTAATTATTTGTTTATGTAATGGGTGAGCAATCTAGGCTACAAGTATAGGGAGAATGTAGGGATGTGTGTGTGGGGGTGGGGTGTTCTCGTCACGTGCTCGCGGGAACATTACACGCATTGATACACACGCATCGAAGCGAGGTCGTATATTCCACTTAAGGAGCACAATTTGATTTTCTGCGTAGGCACATTATTCTTCCTCCTGCATATCTCTACATAAAATTCACATGATGGAATCCTGATCCTAGGGTAAGAAATAAAAATAAAATCCTTTTAAATAGTTGTTAAAGGGAAACTTAGAGATTTTATAGTATAATGACTCGCTTGATTTTAATCCTCCATCCAAGTAATACCTTGGTTTCCTATCAAATGTCTCCTGAAGGCGATATACTAACCACATGTCACTCGCTGTCATCTATGGGAAAATAATCGTAACCAAATTAGTATGTTTAAGAAACTTCCCAAACTATTTTGAAGTTTTACAAAGTATTGGCAGTTCCATCTCTTATCTATGGATGTGAAACCTGGACATTAACAAAGGCAGACAGTAAACAAATAGACGCTGCAGAAATGAAGATGTTGTGAGCAATAGCAGGATACCAAAGGACCGATAAAGAGAAAAACGAAGATATAAGAACAGAACTTAATATATTTAATCTTATTATTAATGTAGCGCAGTGCCTTAACCACTACGCTACGGTGTGCCGCCATATACTACGTGTCAGTTATATTATATGAATGCGAAACATGGACTCTTACTTTAAGGGAGGAAAGGAGATTACAAGTATTTGAGAATAAAGTACTTAGGCACATTTTTAGGCCAAAGAGAGATGAACAGACAGGTGAATGGAGAAGACTACATAACAGTGAACTGCACGGTCTTTATAGGAAGCCAGATATAATAAGAACAGTTAAGTCTCGTAGACTGTGATGGGCAGGACATGTGGCACGAATGGGGAGTGAAATACTTGCATGGAAGCCTCTTGTAGGAAAACCAGAGGGAAAACGCCCAGTTTGTAAACCAAGAATGAGGTGGGAGAATAACATTATCTATGATTTGAGGGATGTAGATTATACAGGGAATGATTGGAAAACATTAGCTTTAGATAGGGATGTATGTAGAGCTTAAGAAGTTACGGATTCGATAGCGCCAGTGAGTTAGTTACTGCGTATGAGTTCGAATATGAGTTCTTCAACGTGTGAAAATAATGGAACCTACTGCACAGATGCTTCACTACATATTCCATAGGAAGTAACTTTCTGGAAGACCTCACAGAGTTGGCTGGAGATCGTAATACATACTAGTCCAGGCATCGGCTCTGACGTTTTCACGACAGTGTTGCCGATATGGATATTCAGTAGGAAGGGCCGCTTTATGTACATGGTTAGCAGAAATACAACTGACAACATCTCAGCAATTTTCAAATCTTACTAGCACGCTATAGCGGCATCAATATCAGTGATTGGTTGTAGCAGACGTTCACTCCCAATTGAACTATTGCCTTATTGGCAGTAGAGGGCGAGATTCCCTTTTTATCCCTCGTACAAACTAAATGTCAGAGCTGAGATCCAGTGGCTGGACTTTAGGTACTCTACTTGTCAAGATGATTCCAGTATCCACCCAGTATCCTGAAGAATTTGTACAGCCGTACAACTTTTCCCTTATGTTCTCTTCTGATCTCTTAAAAACCAAGTAGCAGAGAATTTCTTTAAAGAACCGAATTTATGAAATCTGAAACAAGACTGCTTTATATTAATCCAATAGTTAAGGTTTTCAGTACATTATCGCGTTTTTGGACGGCGTCTTTATGTTTCCGACAATAAGGAGACGTAGAGGGAAAGTGAAAAGGAGAGGGGAATGAGGTAAAATTTCATTTCGTTGTTCGGTGCACTATAACGTGTAACCCGTATAACCTTTGTGAACTCCTCAAAGCCATTTTCCATCCAATTAGTTTGAACCAAGTTCTGTAAGCTATTTTAAACTTGAATAAACGAGAAGAAATACTTCGATAGAGCTTGTAAGAATCGTACACTGCCTTTATACTTCAGATAATATAATGAACTTGATACAGTTAACCCCCCAGATCTTTAAACGTTACAAGCCGTCTGTATTTTTTTTTCAATCTCTTTAGCGCAATAAAAAATACACTAGTAATTAAATTTTACTTAGGGTACGGATATCTCCTCTACTATTTAATTTTGTACTAGAGCATGCCATCAAATCTTTAGAGGATGAAGAAGGCCCACAATCATTGGTATTAATATTAAATACACAATTGATCTTCTTGGTGATACAATATTAAAATATATATACAGTCAATATACCCATTTCACCAATAAATGTTTAAAATGGTCAACAAGTTTCTACAGCCAAGCTGTCATTCTCAAGACCAGATATTGACTGTCAATATCTGGTCTTGAGAATGACAGCTTGGCTGTAGAAACTTGTTGACCATTTTAAACATTTATTGGTGAAATGGGTATATTGACTGTATATATATTTTAATTGGTATTAATAGATTGTTAGTTTATGCTATTTAACTCATGCCCCAAATAGGAGTCAATGGCCAATCATATTTCAATGATTTTTTATTTGCAACCAATCACAGTCGTATTTCGCCTCGAATTTATTAACCGATGTCTATCATATTAAAGAAAACTTCTCCTTTTTTAACATTCTGAATAGGTCATAGCATTATTTTGCAGTGACTGAATCTCTAAGAAATACGGCTACCAGATTGTATATATAGTGCATGAATGTCAGCAGATAGCGCATGCGGGAAATAATATAAACCATTTGTAGCAATTGATTATACCATAAAAAAAACACTGTTTGCACTTTCTTAAACGAATTATTTTCCAGGAAATGACGTTGCAGAAAAATATAATTGACATATTTACATCATAGGACATCAGAAATTAATTAATACCTATAATTTTCGTTATAAATTTCTCCACTAGGGTGCATTCTTACAATATTACGATCCTTTGGCAATAAATAATATGATCTGGTTGCAGTGATGAACAAAAGAAGCAAATGAAGCGTACCAATCGTTTCTCATTTGTTTTCAAAAATCGCCGTTTACATTAAATATATCCATCCATAGTAATTAGGCCCGAAGGCAGGTCCTTCGCTGCAATCATAGCATTTTCATGCTATGCTTGCAGCTTTACTAGGGCATTGTATGTGTGGTAGCTTCCCGTTGCTTTCCACACCGGTGAAGGATGATGATGATAATGACGATGATAATGATAAGGATGATGATGATGGCCATATGATTTCGGGGACCGTTTGGGCCTTAAAGTTTTCCTGACATTTGTCTTACAGGTGAGGAAAAACCCCGATAAAAACCTCACCCAGAAAAACTGCCCCGACCGGGGATCGAATCCGGGCCCGCTGCGTGACAAGGCAGCACGCTACCTCGAGATCACAGCGGTGGACATTAAATATATATAAATATTGTAAAATAACTATAGTCAAATAATGATTTGTGAGTAAACAGCTTAATTTTATTCGTTAAATAGTCCTAACAAATGCCACTTTTTGATTTCCAAATTCTCTAGATAAATTCACTCCTCACTTCGTGAGTCGTGAATTTATCGATAATTTGGAAATCACTCGTGGCATTAGTTATGATGATGTAGTACTATTGGGCGAAAACGAGGAGATACTAAAGGCCATCACGCACACACTATTGAGTCAGACTAAGAAATTGGGACAGGAAGTAAATATCAATAAAACTAAATATATGGAAATTTTGAGGAAATGGCTGAATTCAAATACCTAGGAACAATAATCACAAATAGGAATGAGATGCACAAAGAAATTAAACATAGGTTCAATTCTGGAAATGCGTGTTATTATGCATTGCAGAGACTCTTGATGTCCCAACTCTTTTCAAAAAACGTTAAACTGAAAATATATATAATTATTTATTCTACCAGTTATGTTATATGGATGCGAAACATGACTCTTACTTTAAGGGAGGAAAGGAGATTACGAGTATTTGAGAATAAAGTTCTTAGGCAAATTTTTGGACCAAAGAGAGATGAACAGACAGGTGAATAGAGAAGACTACGTAACAGTGAACTACATGGTCTTTATAGGAAGCCAGATATAATAAGAACAATTAAGTCTCGTAGACTGCGATGGGTAGGACATGTGGCACGAATGGGGAACGAAAGACGTGCGTGGAAGCTTCTTGCAGGAAACCAAAGAGAAAACGCCCAGTTGGTAGAACAAGAATGAGGTGGAAGAATAACATTATCTATGATTTGAGGGAAGTAGATTATACAGGGGATGATTGGAAAACATTAGCTCAGGATAGGGATGTATGGAGAGCTTATGTCCGCGCAGTCATGAACCCACGGGTTCGATAGTGCCAGTGAGATAGTTAGTACGGATAATAATTTTCCAGTCAAAATAATATTGTTAAAAAAATTTAGTATCTCTAGTTATACACGTTGAGGCTAGTGCAACACGATAATAGTAGGTGCACTTAGAAACAAATCATCAATTTTCTTTTTCTTCCTTTCATGCGATAGACCTAGTGGTCTGTTACGGTCTCAATCCAACGTTTGTAGGGTCTGCCCAAAGATCTCTTGCCTGGTGGCTGGTAATTTAAGATTTGACGTGGTATTCTTGTTCTGCTCATTCTTCTTACGTGAGATTTCCAGTTGTTTCTGTATTTTTTTACATATTCCATGACTGATTCTCTTTGCAATTCTCTGAGAATCTCAGAATTCCTTTTCTGGTCTGTTCTTGAGTAACCCGCAGTAGTCTCATAAATTTAATTTCTGCCGCAGTTAGTCTTTGTTCATCTACACTGCGAATTGTCCAGGCCTCACTGCCGTAACATAATATGGGGCTGGCCAATGTTTTATAAATTCTAGTTCGTCTAACATTCTCAAAGTATCATCATCATCATAATCATGTTTGGTGCTACAGCCCTGATTGCCTCAACTATGCGCCTGCATCCCTGGACTCCCATAACCTTGAGATCCAGTCCCACGCTGTCTAGCCGTCTGATTGTTCAAAATATAACTGTTGTTAATACATAAGGCGAGTCTGTTGCGTCATACAAATGAAAGTTGAATTCTTATAATTTATTTACCTTATTTATTAAACAGAACCTCATAATATTATTTCATATTATAATTTTATAATAGGCCTATACCTGTTCTGCTTTGCTTGTTCTCTATCTATCTTCGGGTTTTTATAGCTGCTGCCATCTTCCCGTGCCAAACCTCCAAAGCCTATGATCTTGGACATCTTCGATGCTTAGCCCTCTAGCTTGCATTACTGTCTTTATGTTTTCCTTCCATGTTAACTTTGGTCTCCCTCTTTTCTTCTTTCTGTTCGGATGCCATTCATATAGTTGCTTCGGCCATCGCTCATCTTCCATTCTTAAAACATGTCCTAACCACTTTAATTCCTTCTCCTCGATTCTTTCAATTATGCTTTCTTCTGCTTCCATTATGTTTCTAATTTCCTTATTTGTGACATGTTCTAATTTAGACTTTCTGGCACTTCTGCTTAAATAATCCATTTCTAGAGCTATTAGTCTATTCTTGTAGTACTTATTGATTGTCCATACCTCACTTCCATACATTGCAATAGATTCCACCAATGTTTTACAAATATACGTTTTTGTGTCTTTCCAAATATGCTTATCCCACCATATAGAATATAGCGATGATATTATTTTGCTACTCAGTTCAATTCTATGTTTTATGTTCTCTTTGCCTATACCTTCAATGTTATCCATAATTATTCCCAAGTATTTAGTTTGTTTCACTTGCTTTATTTGGATTTCTTCTTCCAATATTAAATTTTCTCTTTCATTGCTATTTATTGCCAGATATTCTGTTTTTTGTAAATTTACTGTGAGACCCCATGATTCATATGTGTTTTTCAACCTTTTTATCATGAATTCCGTATCGAATTTGTCTTGCGCTAAAACCATTTGATCATCGGCAAATTGTAATGTCAGCAAAAATCTGTTGCCTATTGGGATCCCCATACCTTTGCAGCTTTGTTTCCTTTTCATTAATATAAATTCTACATAAATACTTTGCTTTGCTTGTTTGTTATGCAAAGAAATTGTCCTCCTGTCTTTTGTGTCCAATTGTTGAGCTATATTCGTGGTAATCAAGAATCATCATCATCATCCATGCAAGTATTAGTCCATGTGGCCTGTTACGGTCTCAAAGAGGGATTTTCCATCCAGCGCTTTTTTGGACGTCCCAGCGATATTTTGCCTTGGGGGCAGTAACGAAGCATGGCTTTTGGAATTTTATGAGATGACATTCGTTGAAGAGGGACATTCAGTTGTTCTGGTAGTTTTGTGTATGGTGGAGAATGGGTTCTATGTCCAACTCTTTCATAATTTCCCCATTTGTGTTATGGTCCCACCTTGTATAACCTGCTGTACGGCGCATAAATGCAAGATTAAAATGTTTGGATATGTTGATGAAGTTTCGGGCTTTTTTGTTTCCTCTGCGAAAGTAGTTAAATCTTTCACTCTAGAATGTGTCTTCAGATATTCCATACCAAATAAAATGCGAGGAAACAATAGAGTGTGTTTGTCATTTCAGAAGAGCAAGCCAGTTATTTTTTCATACAGGTAGGCCTATACGTCCTACCTGATACATCGTGTTAGTTGTCTATTTTTTTACATTGAACTGTCTGTTTAATCAACACTAATAAAATTCATATCAAATTCCGTTGAGGTAAATAGTCATAAGATAAAAACTTAAAATATGTAACTTTTTGGCAGGTGCCGTCGTCCTCAACTATGTTAAAATTTTATATTTAAAATATTATCTGGAGGCCTTTCGGAAGTTAACTTCCATCATCAGCAGGATGAGCTTCTGCTACTAGTTGTTGTTGTTGTTGTTTATGATGATATAGACTCGAAGTGTATGTAGCAACAACAACAAGAACTAGTAGCAGAAGCTCACCCTGCTGACGATGGAAGTTAACTTCCGAAAGGCCTCCAGTTAATATTTTGAATATAATATTTAAACATAGTTGGGGATGACGGCACCTGCCAGAAAAATACATATTTTAAGTTTTTATCTTATGTCTGTTTAATATTCAGATTTGGCGTGGATATTCCTACCGATTTTACTTTCAATTTCTCTTCAATGTAAACTAGTGAAAACGCCTAAGATGTTTAGCTGTTACTTGAGTAAACTGGCAGTTACTGTACTCTTTATTTTAAATTCTTAGAGAAAGGATAAATACACTTTACACACGTCTCAACAAATCTACATTTCCAATGTCAGCGTTTATTCAAATATTGCATATTGCTTCTTGTGAGGATTTTGTAGAGGAGGTTGTTGCCGAAGGATATGTTTTCGTTCCTAACAACCAGATGGGGGAGGGTGGATGCTCGTGCAGGAAGAATCAATTTTGAAAGAGGACGACTAGGTAGCTCAGGTACATTTGTACAATTATTTAATATAATAATAATAATAATAATAATAATAATAATAATAATAATAATAATAATAATAATAATAATAATAATCTATCTATCTATCTTCGGGTTTTTACAGCTGCTTCCGTCTTCCCGTGCCAAACCTCCAAAGCCTACGGTCTTGGGCATCTTCGATGCTTAGCCCTCTAGCTTGCATTACTGTCTTCATGTTTTCCTTCCATGTTAACCTTGGTCTTCCTCTTTTCTTCTTTCTGTTCGGATGCCATTCATATATGCTTGGGCCATCGCTCATCTTCCATTCTTAAAACATGTCCTAACCACTTTAATTCCTTCTCCTCAATTCTTTCAATTATGCTTTCGTCTGCTTCCATTATGTTTCTAATTTCCTTATTTGTGACACGTTCTAATTTAGACTTTCTGGCACTTCTTCGTAAATAATCCATTTCTAGAGCTCTTCCATTATGTTTTTAACGAATTAAATATAATATGTACATTATGTTTCTAATTTCCTTATTTGTGACACGTTCTAATTTAGACTTTCTGGCACTTCTTCGTAAATAATCCATTTCTAGAGCTATTAGTCTATTCTTGTAGTACTTATTGATTGTCCATACCTCACTTCCGTACATTGCAACAGATTCCACCAATGTTTTACCAATATATTTTTTGTGTCTTTCCAAATATGCTTATCCCACCATATGGAATTTAATGATGATATTATTTTGCTACTCAATTCAATTCTATGTTTTATGTTCTCTTTTCCTATACCTTCGATGTTATCCATAATCATTCCCAAATATTTAGTTTGTTTCACTTGCTTTATTTGGATTCCTTCTTCCAATATTAAATTTTCTCTTTCATTGCTATTTATTGCCAGATATTCTGTTTTTTGTAAATTTACTGTGAGACCCCATGATTCATATGTGTTTTTCAACCTTTTTATCATGAATTCCATATCAAATTTGTCTTGCGCATAAACCAGTTGATCATCGGCAAATTGTATTGTCAGCAAAAACCTGTTGCCTATTGGGATCCCCATACCTTTGCAGCTTGTTTCCATTTCGTTAATATAAATTCTACATAAATATTAAATAAAATTGGTGATAGACTGCACCCTTGTTTCAATCCCTTTGAGGTTTTTATAGGATTAGACGTTATATTTCCCATTTTAACATAAAAGGAGTTATCTTTATAGATTTGTTTAATAATTTCTATTAGGTTTCTGTCAATATTGTATTTCTCCAATACTTCCCATAATTTGTTCCTCGGAATTGAGTCATAAGCTTTCTCTAAATCTATCATTGTCAAATGGGTTTCTTCTCCAACTGCAGTCCGTTTTTATTAACTGTTGTATTGCAAATATATTGTCAACACATGACCTTCCTGGTCTGAATCCATTTTGATCTTCTCCTAATTTGTCTTTAACATCTTTTTGTAACTTTGTTTTTAATAACTTCGTAAATATTCTATATAATGTGTTATTTATACTTAGTCCTCTGTAGTTTTTTGCGTCTCTTCTATCGCCCTTCTTGTATATTGGTACAATGTAGCTTATTTTCCATTCATCAGGAATCTTCTGTATTGCAATGCACTTATTAAACAAGTCCCTCAATCTACCTATTAAATTTTTTGGGCCATATTTAATTAACTCATTGGGTATGTTTCCCGGCCCTGGTGCCTTTTTATTCTATAGGGTTTGAATTTCTAATTCTATATCTATTGTATCAAATTCCAGGGCGTTCATTTCTATAGTTGGATTTTCTGTTGTTTCCATAAACTCATTTCTAGTTTCTGACAGTAAAGTTTTGTAATGTTTTTCTGCGTCTGATTAATAATAATAATAATAATAATAATAATAATAATAATAATAATAATAATAATAATAATAATAATAATAGCTTTATTTTACCTGGCAGAGGTTGAGGCCTTAAGGCCTTGTCTGCCACTCAACCAGGTTTTAAAAAGTAAAAAAAAAATAGTCTTACATCTAAATTACAATAAACATAAACGATTACACGTTATAAATGCAATACAATTATTATTTATAATGCATTTTGATTTACTATAGATTTAACGAATTAAATATAATATGTACAAGATATATAAAAAAAGAGAACAATTATTGACATAGTATAAATTTAAATAAATAGAGAAAAATTAATTATTAGACAACAGATAGGCCTAACTGTATAAGTTAAAAGTGCCAAGTGTGCGGCAACCCCTGATATCTTGAGGAAGGAAATTCCCGTAGCGGACAGAGGCCACTGTGAAGGAAGTAAAATAAGAGGAAGTACTATGAAAAGGGATTGTTAGCAGACTGATATCTTGTGACCTAGTGTCAATATTTTGGTAAGAAGATAACTTCTCAAATCTCGTCGCATTCGCTTCAGATTTAAATATAAATGCCTTTATTGAAATCTGAAATGAATGGGTAATTTCAGCTTTTCTCTTTCAAAGCTCTAAACTTAAACAAAAACACGATGATAAAAATTATTCTTAAATCATTTATTGTGTTAGTAAACATAAAAAGAGACATTTATGTCCTGAAAAGCTTGTGCAGTAGTTAAAAGTTTCTCTTCAGATATTTATTTAGACCTACGTATATTGTGTTTGTGTGTAGATCTGGTTACTTTACTCCCAGTGGGAGATGTTCCGTCGCCTGCACAGGACCGAAGGTTATGTTACATGTTCATTGTAAAAAAAATCTCTCTGCCTCGCTCTCTATTTCTCTTTTTTTCTCTCTCGCACTCTCCTTTCTTTCCTTGTAATGAAAATTTTTCAAATAACATTTGATAGTGTCACGTACCCATAAAAGACTATACCATCTGGTGAAACTTTATAAAATTTAGGATGGTGTCGCCTGCGACACGAACACGCGCCGAACTTAAATCAACATCGCAATTCACTTGTCACTTCTGTATTTATGGATATATGATAAATATATCTTGGTATTATAGTTTTATACCAGTTTTTATTGAAGGAGTAATAAAAAATAAGCGAATTCCTCATTACATCGAATTTCTGATCCTATTTTGCATGTTTACGGAATATATATTTCAATTGTTAATTAAATCTCACGTATGTACAATACACACTTGTGTTGTGCGAAAACAAACTCGACAATCTGTAGAACCATTATTCATTTTCGGCTGATTTTTGGAGGTTATTTTTTCTTTTTATTTCAATATCATATATCGGAGGAAAAAGAAGAGGGAGACCTAAGAAGACATGGATAGAGGAAATTATGAAATTGATGAATGACAGAGGACTGCAGGATGGACTGGAAGAATAGAGATGAATGGAGGAAGAGAATAAAAACTTAACATTGAACATAGGGAGATGTTATATAAACTTCTTATTCTTCCTTCTATTTGATAGACCTAGGGGTCTGTTACGGTCTCAATCCAATGTTTGAAAGGTCTGCCCAAAGATCTCTTGCCTGGTGGCTGGTAATTCAAGATTTGACGTGGTGTTCTCGTTCGGTTCATTCTTCTTACATGAGATTTCCAGTTGTTTATATATTTTTGTACATATTCTATAATCGATTCTGTTTGTAATTCTTTGAGAATCTACTTCTTCTTCATCACGGTTTAGGCTTATTTACTAGCCTGTTCCGGCATCAAATTGTTACTGTTTCCATCTTTTCTTTGGTCTTCCAAAACTTCTTCTTCCTTGTGGTGAATAGCTGTATGCTGCTTTTGGTATTCCATTCTCAGTCATCCTTGCCAAGTGTTCTTTTCAGTTTGTTCTGTATTTCACTATTGTTGTGTTTAATTTCTCTACTTTTAGTTGTCTTATTTCTGTGTTATGTTTTTGTCTGTTCTTTGATATCCTGCTATTGGTCTGAGGAATTTCATTTCAGCAGCTTGTATTCTGCAGATTGTTGTGTTGTCACTGTCCATGTTTCGGATCCATAAGTAATAATAGGCACTTCCATTGACTTGTATAATTTTATTATAGAGTATTTCCTGGTTTTATTTTTCAAAGTTCTTTTTAATGTTCCTGTTATATAATTAAACTTATTTAGTTTGTTATTTATATCTGTTTCCGCTGTGTATGATATTTCGCAACCTAGGAAGTTTTATCTTACCACTTGTTCTATTGGTTTATTTTCTAATATTATCTTTTTGAGAACTGGATGAGCGGCCTTGAAGGCCATTGTTTTTTATTTTTCTGATGATATTTCCATGTTGTATTATTTTCATATTTCATTTAGTTTATATAGCAGAATCCCAGAATTCCATCTGTTCTTGAGTAACCTGCAGTGCGTCTCATAAATTTCATTTCTGCCGCAGTTAGTCGTTGTTCATCTACACTGCGAATTGTCCAGGCCTCACTGCCGTAACATAATATGGGTCTGGCCAGTGTTTTATAAATTCTAGTTTGTGTTGTATACATTTAAAAACCTTACTAAATAAAACCTTACTTGTTGGTTTGCTTTTTTCTCTGTCCAATTTATTTTTGCTAATCTCTCCATAACTACATTTTACATTTTACCAAAGAAGCGATGAGCTAGCTACTTATCATCGCTGACATCCGTAGGGAAATAAGCGTAACTAAATTAACTTGGTTAAGTAACTCAATCAAAGAATAATTCTTGTCTCACATGGAAATATACAGGTACAGACAGACAGACAGATAGACAGACAGAATGTGTATTACCCTTGGCAAAAATCAGAACTGTGGCGGCTCCGTGGCGCAAGTGGTTAGACGATCGCCTCTCACCACTGGGGTCCCGAGATCGAGTCTCGGTCACTCCATGAGGGTTTCGTGGTTGGCGAAACAGAACTTTGGTAGGTTTTTCTCGGGGTTTCTCCCGTTTTCCCCTGCCACAAGTTTCATCCTACCATTTCTTCATACCCATCTCATCCATTTCGTTTCATTTCGTTCATCCGCTCCTTTGACGGTGCGTCAGGGACGGTCGACTGGGACCTTTGTATTGATTTAGTGTGATAGTGACTTAGCACCGTCCAATGTGCTGTATTCTAGTACCCACTGGGTCTCGCTTGGCAGCTAATACCTTTATGGGTATCGAGTTGGGGTTGTACATTAAGTGACCCTAACAATATCGTGATGACAATAATAATAATAATAATAATAATAATAATAATAATAATAATAATAATAATAATAATAATAATAACGACAACGACAATCATAATGATAACGATAATGATAATGATAATGATGATGATAATGATGATGATAATGATAATGATAATAATGATAATAATAATATAATGATGATGATGATAATAATAATAACAATAATAATAATAATGATAATAATAATAATAATAACAATAACAATTTATTTATATACAGAATTTTAATGTTTAAACATCTTTCTGTGCCTAAAGTTTTATTTTTCTTCTCCACTCGTCTCTCTCCATTCAATTCATGTCCTCCAGTTCTCTTGCTCTCATTCCAGTTCTTATTTCCTGCATCCACGAGTTTCGAGGTCTTCCTCTCCTCCTTCTTCCAGGTGGACACCATTCCAATGTTTTCCTGGGTAATATTTCTTCTTGCATTCAGCAACAACAACAACAACAACAACAACAACAATAATAATAATAATAATAATAATAATAATAATAATAATAATAATAATAATAATAGCTTTATTTTACCTGGCAGAGTTACGGCCTTAAGGCCTTGTCTGCCACTCAACCAGAGGTTGGTAAATAAATAGTGGACATTGTCACACTAGAATAGGGCATCCGAAACTACACCACCGGCAAGCAGAGAGGGGGACCTTTGTAGTCCACAGACTCTATAATTATAGGGGATTCTTCTATCTCATTCCTCGACCCGATCCTGAGTTGAATATGAGTTGAGGATGTTTATGTATTTTTTATTTAAAAATCAGAACTACACACCTACACCTATCGAAAAGCACCAAGAGGGCCGCCAGGCTTAATATCCCCAACCTACGGATGAATCGCTATCGAAAGTACCATTTGCCATCTCAACATATGTACTGCAGAGAATCTTGTGCACAATGTAGCGATTAAAAATTGTACACCACCACCATCTCTCCTGGCACCGAGTCTACAATTAAATTAAAGTTGTAATTGAATAATTGCCCCGAAAAGAGATCTTCTTCTTCCTTCCAAGTATTAGGCCAAGGCCTGTTACGATCCAATAGAAAATTTTCCCTCCAGCGTTTCATAGGACGGCCCAGAGATCTTCGTCCTCTTGGTATATAATTATAAACAACTTTGGAGATCCGATTTGAACTCATACTTTCGAGATGGTGTTTCCAATTTAGTTGGTACTGTTTAATATATTCCAATATTGACGTAGTCTTTAATTCTTTTAAGATATCGGTGTTCCTTTTCCGATCTCATCTGGTGTAACCCGCTGTTCTGCGCATTAATCTCATTTCACAAACCGTTATTCTGCTTTCATGTTGTCTTTTTAGTGTCCATGCTTCACTACCAAAAAAAAAAACCTGACCAGAGGCAATAAGATGGCAGCCCCATCACTGGTCTTGCCTTCCTTTGGCCAGCAACCATTCGAATGGACTATTATTATGCTTTCAAATCTTATACGAGAATTTCCCGGAAGTTGTAACTAACAAACATTCGAAAATTGAATTTTAAATGGATTAGTGATCTAACCGGAGGATATATCTATATGGTGGATGTAAAATTATCCCTACTCTCTTCCAGCCCTTTTTATGTATTTTTAAAAGTTGGCATTCAAGCGAATAGTGATCTATATGTATCAAAATGGCGGAAGCAGTTAGTCGAGTCATGAGTAGCTGTACAGAAAAACAATTATTGCACTTGTGTAAATTCATTGCACAACAGTTCCGTGAATTCTCTTAGAGAAGGTGAATGAAAATAAAGAAAGATACAAAGAATGTACTGTAACAAAATAACATTAAATGGAAAATAAATATTGAACGCTGATTCAGGTATATCTTATTGTAGCATTTTTAGTTAAATATGGGTTAGATAACACTGAGAAACAAAAATAAACTTTGTTTTGTCTCAGAAGCAAAAATTATTCTGACTATTTAACTCATGCCCCAAATGGGAGTCAATGACCAATCACGTTTCAATGATTTCTGTATTACAACCAATCAGAGACGTGTTTCACGAAATAATTATCAACGTTAGGATTATCATATATTAAGCAAAGCTCCTCCTTTTTAATATTCTGAACAGGTCTGACCGTTATTTTGCAGTGACTGAGCCTATAACAAATACGGCTACCAGATTGTATATAATAGTGCTTACATGTCAACATTTGTAGCAATTGATTATACCACCAAAAAAAGAAACCACTGTTTGCACTTTCTTAAATGTATACGACATCAAAAATGAATTAATATAGATATGATTGATGTGTTTCATTTTTTCTCCACTAGAGAGCATTCTTACAATATTGCGTTCCTTTGGCAATAAATAGTATGATCTGGTTGCAGTGATAAACAAAAGAAGCAGTAGAAGCGTAGCGTAGGCTACCTATCGTTTCTCATTAGTTTTCAAACATCACCGTTTACTTTAAATATAAAAAATATTTTTAAATAACTGTAGTTAAATAATGATTTGTGAGTAAACAGCTTTATTTTATTCGTTAAATAGTCCTAACAAATGCCACTCTTGATTTCCAAATTCTCTAGATAAATTCACTCCTCACTTCGTGAGTCGTGAATTTATCGATAATTTGGAAATCACTCGTGGCATTACTTATGATAGTATTTTTTCTCCTGAATTCAAATATGATATCGGTTTTTCTCCATCACGCAAGGTTTCCGAGAGTCAGGCATTTATAATTTCAAACACTTTAATATTTTCTACATTCGTAACTAAACAATATTCGAACATTCGGACTCATCTAGAAAGTAAGAAATGACGATTTTCTGTTATATTTGGCCTGTGGAGTATCCCTCTTGATGGTTCAACAATAATCGGCCAGCATATTAGGATTCCATTTGCTTTGATATCTCTTTTCCATAGCTGAAACCATTTGAGTTAGCTCATTTGGTTTTATTTTACAATGGACAAATGGACGAAAATGTTTAATAAAAATAATTATTTAAATCCATTAATTGAAATTGAAATTTTAAAAAAAACTGTGGATGATGGATAAATTCCGAATACATATTTGAAAACACGATAAAAAACTGCATTAAGTACAACTATTGGTACTCATGAGACAAAAATCATGTTGACCAGTGTAATTTTCCACTTTATGAAGATAGATCACTTCTGCACTCAATTCTGTATTAAATTGTTAATACCTAGTTAGTAGCATGTTATTTTGAATTCAAATTGGCTGTATAATGTTTCCAATAGGATGAGAGATTAAAATGTATGTGGTATAATAAAGGTAATAGCCTCAAAATGAACATTATGCGTTTTTTTCGTTTTCCCAACAATTTGTAGTTTGTAGGTTAGATCTGTTTTCGGGGCAACTTTTCAATTAAAATATTAATTTTCGTGGTGAATCGAACCCGACCACTAGATGCTAGCACCTGAGCCAGCACGGTGAATGGATTAATTAAAAATAGAGTATTTAAGAAAATTCATTCTGTACAGTTTTCACGTATTGTTTTTCATTAGTGTGTTTGGAGCGAACAATATTGTATGACACTGGCAAATAAACAGGAAATTAACAAATCGATTCAAAATCAAAACATAGTTTTACAGTAACAATTACTGTGAAAATAACAAACGCGATTAAAATGTTACTTTTATTTATTTGTATTCCATTTCGTTTTTTAATGTTAAACAACATGTGACGGTGTTATTATGAATTTGGCAGGAAATTACATAGGAGTGTGGGATATAATGTACAACAATAACATAGAGGCTTTACTCGCAGATTTAGGGATATTGACTTTCATATAAATAATGCCAGGCGGATGCTTCATTATTTAGTTTCATAACTGGGGACTACTGCAGTTCTATTTATTTGTATTTTAAGTTTACATTACAAGTAGGAATGGACACTTCACAAACGAAATACATTTTCAAGAAATTCCAGCATTATATATGCCTACTAACTAACTAACTCACTCACTCACTCACTCACTCACTCACTCACTCACTCACTCACTCACTCACTCACTTACTCACTCACTCACTCACTGGCTCTATCGAACCCATATGTTCATGGCCGTGTGGACATAAGCTTTCCATACATCCCTATCCTGAGCTAATGTTTTGCAATCATCCCCTGTATAATCTACTTCTCTCAAATTATGGATAATGTTATTCTTCCATCTCATTCTTGGTCTACCAACTGGGCGTTTTCCCTCTGGTTTCCGTACAAGAAGCTTCCATACAAGTATTTCATTCCCCATTCGTACCACATATCGTGCCAATCTTAGTCTATGAGACTTAACTGTTTTTATTATATCTGACTTCCTATAAAGATCATGTAGTTCACTGTTATGTAGTCTTCTCCATTCACCTGTCTGTTCATCTCTCTTTGGTCCAAAAAGAATTCCTAAGAACTTTATTCTCAAATACTCGTAATCTCCTTTCCTCCTTTAAAGAGTCCATGTTTCGCATCCATATAATATAATTGGTAGAATAATATATGTAATATTAGACTATAGTTATTTAGGTTGGCAACCCCGAAATGTAGGAAGTTGAACTTTTAATCATTGTCGCAATTGCTGTAAGTACGACAAAACGTACTATCGCACAAAAATATATTTTAAAATTACTACAACTTAAAGTTATAGGCACATATTTATAATTTATATAATTATCTATTCGAACAATAAAACTATATTGACTTTACTTTTAAACTATTTTATAATTTGGTGATAATTATATCATGGGTATGTCATGACCAGACTTGTGAATCTTCCTTGGAAAATATCCATGTGTTGCTTTCCCACAGACCAAGGTCCTCGTTGACATAGCTTACACTTTTCATAGCGTGCCCTCCCATTTCCTCAAACATGGGTTTCTCTCTACAATGTTATCCTATCATTCTCTCCTCTCAACTTCTCGCCCTACACGTGCCCAACAAAGTACATTTTCTACGCTATCTTCTTTTATAGGCAATAAACGCACAATGTAAATATTGACCACACGACTTCAAATTGAAAATTTCTCCATATCGTAACAAACTGAATGCATATGTTCGTGGTCGAGGCTTTATCAAGTAGAGAGCACTGTGTACGGATACCCCATGTCAAGTAACTGCCTCTACCCCATTTCAAACATTATGAGAAATAATTTGGCTATATGTATTAGCCTGTATATTATTATTTTAGGGTTGCTAAATTCTATTTTCAAGCCACAGTTAGTCCAAAAAACTTTCAAGACTAAAAGTGTATAAAACACTGGCTCTTCCAATTCTTTTGTATGGTAGGGAAGTATGGATATTGAAACAGAAGGATATACAGGGACTTAGATCTGCTGAAATGAGATACCATCGGAGGACTGCAGGATACACACTACTAGATCATAAAAACATGAAGACATCTTAGAAGAATTTACACATGGAAACTTCAGAAAACAAAATTTCTGATTATAAGTCAAGATGGATGCAACATGTTCATCGAATGGAGGATCACAGGATACCCAAACAAATGTTAAGCCATCAACCTGCAGGAAGAAGACCAGCACGTCCACTCAAAAGACTTTTGGACGGTGTTTATTAAGGCCGAAACAGGTCAATAATTAGCCTAAATACACTGTTAATATTATTATTATTTTTTTATTTATATAAGATGTTCAATGTTTACACATCTTTCTGTGCCTGAAGTTTTATTTTTCTTCTCCACTCGTCTCTATCCATCCACTCCATTTCCTCCAGTCCTCTTGTTCTCATTCCAGTTCTTATTTATTGCATACACGAGTTTCGTGGTCTTCCTTTCCTTCTTCTTCCAGGTGGACACCATTCCAATGTTTTCCACACCAATTTAATTGCTTGTATCTTATATAATCTACTATTGAATATCTAATATTCATTTTCCTTCGTATGTCAGCATTTCTTAATAAATAATAATAATAATAATAATAATAATAATAATAATAATAATAATAATAATAATAATAATAATAATAATAATATTGTATGGACACCTCATATGAATGGAAGAAGAGAGAATACTAAAGAAAATCCTTAATTGGAAAGCTAATGGAAGAAGTGGAAGAGGAAAACCTAGAGAACGTTGGATGGATGGTGTGAGGAGAATTATGGAAGCTAGAGATTTGAGGGAAGAAGATGCTCTAGACAGGAACCCCTGGCGATAAATCACTTTGGGTTGAAGGAGAAACACTGTATTGTGGAATATTCCTAAAAAAATATTATTATTATTTACCTACCAAAAGAATAGGTGATGCAGGAACTGCATAAACTAAGCGAATGCCTTGGTGAGTAGAAATTATGGTCCGTTTTGCGGTATTATGGAATAAGGCATATCTTTCTTTTGTTAATTAAATCATACATACAGAGTGGAGGTTATGTTCTTTGAGAGCGCCGATTGGCTCACACAAATATTGCCGCACTGATTACAGCTAAGAGAAAATTCAAATAATTTCAGTGCTGTGCTTTTCAAAATGCATAACCTGTAGTAGAAATATACTAGTCACGTAAAATGCATAGTACCTCACTGATCAGACTTCATGCTGCTTATGTATGCAACCAAGGAATCGAAAACTGTACACAAAGAGAGATGCACTCATATGGGTATCTAGACGCCCGGGTTTATCCTACTTATATGTGAGTTTTGTTGGGGAACGCCGTGGAGTAGCCGGTTAAGAGAGTTCGCTACAAGGCGGAAGCTAGAATCAGGGTTTTTAAACTGGTCTAAACTTTCTGGGGGCTTTACCTGTGGTCGATTCAATCTCTAACGGAAATGAGTATCAGATGTTTGTTCTGGAGGTTACACGCAGCAGGCCCAAGTTCGACTCCCAGTCATGACAAGCTTCCTGGGTGAAGTTTAATCCCGGGTTTTTCCTCACCTGTAAGACAATTATCATCGGCCGCGGTGGACTAGTGGTTATGCTCCTTGCCTCTGATCCCGAGGGTCGCGGGTTGAAACCCGGCCGGAGTCGATGGATTTTTTTAGGATGGAAGAATCCAAGGAGCAAGTCCTCCGGATTGGACTTTAAGCCGTGGGTCCCGAGTCAAAATATGTTCAGGCTCGTAAAAGATCCTTAAGCCTGAATGAAAAGGCCTCTAAGCAAAATTTACCTAATTTTCCCGTCCTAGTACTACCTGGGTTCCTAGATATCGGTATGAGGCAGAACGCTGACCATGGACCACTCAAATGACATATACGAAAACAAGTATAACTAAATTAGTATGATTCAAATTCTTCCCTGTAGGGGCAGTACGCCTAATTCTCTGTTAAAGGAAACATGGGCTGACAATACAAAAAAAAACAATTATCAGGTAACTTTAAGGCCCAAAAGTCCCCAACATCATCTGGCCATCATAATCATCATAATAATCATCTTTCACTGCTGTGGAAAGCAACGGGAAGCTATCACACCTATAAATCCCTAGTAAAGCTACAAAGCATAGCATGAAAATGCTGTGATTGCAGAGAAAGACCTGCCATAAGGTAGAACACTATAGAATTCATCATCATCATCCTTCACGGATTAGGTCTTTGCCTGTTCCGATTTCACACCTGTTCAGCCCAGGAGAAGGAAAACTCCGAAAATAAACCTGGGAAGAGGACTCTCGTCAGCCGAGGAGAAGGCAAACTTCTAAGGGAAAGGGACCCCAACAGAAAATCTCCAGTCCTCCAGGTTGGGGGTTGTGCGTCGGACTGGAAACCCACCACGTAAAACGATCTTTCTCGAAAGTCTCACACGATTAAGCCGAAAGTAATTGTAAGACGATTGGATTACGGAAAAAAGGACAAACTATTAGGTAGGAAAGATTAATTTATGTGATAAAAAGTTTGTATGTAATGTCTCAAATTATAATAGATATAGACACATCAAAGACCGAAGCTATTTTAATAAATAGAGGTGTAAGACAAGGGTGTAGTTTATCACCTACTCTTTTTAATCTATATATTAATGACATCATCCAAAATTGGAAAAGTATTGTTAATATAGGTATAAGAATGGACCGTTTTAAAATATTAAACGTTTTAATGTATGCTGACGATGTGGTTATTATTCAAGAAAATGAAAATAATTTGCAGTGCTCTTTACATCAATTAAATCAGTTATGCCAAGAATATAATTTCAAAATATCAAAAGAAAAAACAAAAATAATGGAATTTTGGGGAAACGATCATATAAGATCAAAAATCGTAGTAGACAACAAACCTCTGGAACAATAACAAATTTTGATTATTTGGGTTGTAATTTTACTATAAACACAAAAACTGAAAGAGACATACATATGAAACTGTCGAAATTTCAAATGATATGCGGAACTATACATAAAACATTAAAGAATAAAACAAGAAGAGATACTAGATTGAAGTTTTATAAAACATTGGCAGTTCCTGCATTACTTTATGGGAGCGAAACTTGGGTAATGACAAAAATACTGCAAAGTAGAATACAAAGCGCAGAAATGAACTTCCTTAGAAGAACAAAAGGCTGCGCAAGATTGGATCGGATAAGGAATGAAGATATAAGAACAGAGTTACATATATATACATTGGATGAGAAAATCAGAGAATATAGAGAGAAATGGTTTACACACGTGGAAAGAATGAATATATCAAGATTACCAAGAGCAGCATACAACTACAAGCTAAGAGGTTCAAGGAATGTAGGAAGGCCAGTGAAAAGATGGATAGAACAACTGTGAGGCGGAAGTGGCAATTTGCCTAGCCCGTGAAGTGAAGAAGAAGAAGAAGAAGAAGAAAACATTAAGAATCGAAACCTGGCAGATAGAATTGTACACATAGATTGAGATAAGTTACCAGAGGATGGGAGAAAGACACCTGGAAGGCCAAAAAGTAAATGGAGGGATTCTTAATTCTGGATGTAACATGGTATGGATTTAAAACAAAGGGAAGAAGAACAAATTTAGTATTGTTAATATGTTACTAGTTCCATATTTAAATGTCTGTACTTTGTATATAGGATTTTCTTGATGAGATTGAGACTGATTTTGTTAATACAGTAGGCCTACTTTATTAGAAAGAACCAAATCACCAATCGTTTGTTTTAAAAAGCGTCGACGTGTTTCGGCAGCAAAGCTATCATTCTCAAGACTGAGTAATAATTAAACTAAAACATACTCCAACTTAAAGAAAGCACGTCATCCAAAATCTTACGTCACGCACTCACGTAATTTATGTTGGTCAGGCAACCGTCTTTTCATTGTTTAAGGAAAACTAAGAACGCAAGATTATTATTATTATTATTATTATTATTATTATTATTATTATTATTATTATTATTATTATTATTATTATTAGGGTATATTAGATGATGTGAAGAATTCGAGTATATGGGAGTAAAATTAAATAAAGAGGATAAACAAGAAAGTGATATTAAGAACAGAATAAATAAAGGTAGAGCAATAACAGCATTGATGAATGGAGTCTTATGGAACAGACATATAACCAGGAAAAACAAGTTACAAATATATAATTCAATAGTGAGAAGTACTGTCACATATGGAGCAGAAGTTTGGAAATTCAACAAAAACTAGAACAAAAAACTTATGTCGATGGAAATTGATTTCTTGAGGAGAGCAGCAAGATGTTCAAAATTAGACAAAATAAGAAATACTGTCATAAGAGAAAAAATGAATATTGGTTATTCAATAGTAGATTATATAGGTATAAGCAATTAAATTGGTATGGACACGTACGACGAATGCAAGAAGAAAGATTACCCAGGAAAACATTGGAATGGTGTCCACCTGGAAGAAGGAGGAGAGGAAGACCTCGAAACTCGTGGATGCAGGAAATAAGAACTGGAATGAGAGCAAGAGGACTGGAGGGCATGGATTGGATGGAGAGAGACGAATGGAGAAGAAAAATAAAACTTTAGGCACAGAAAGATGTGTAAACATTACAATTCTGTATATAAATAAAAAATATTATAATTATAATAATAATAATAATAATAATAATAATAATTATTATTATTATTATTATTATTATTATTATTATTAATACTATGGAACACTAAAAAGAACTTTGAAAAATAAAGCCAGAAAAGACTCTTTAATGAAATTATACAATATAATAGCAGTTCCTATTATTTACTTACGGATCCGAAACATGAGCAGTGACAACACAACAATCTACCAGAATACAAGCTGCTGAAATAAAATTCCTCAGACCAATACCGGGATATCAAAGAACAGACGAAAACACAACACAGAAATAAGACATCTAAAAGTAGAGGAATTAAACACAACAATAGTGAGATACAGAACAAACTGGAAAGAATACTTAGCAAGGATGACTGAGAACAGAATACCAAAAGCAGCATATAACTACAGTGGAGGAAACTGGTATAAAGCCACTTGTTAAAAGGGTTAACACAAGTTTATTTACTCTTTCTTTGCATTTTTCTATATTAACTTCGGAGGCGATTGAGTATAAAACACACACAAATAATGTCAAAATTAATTACCCATTTCCGTCCAAAAAAGTACATGAAAACTGAAACCACTCTCACATATGGGTGGAAATTAGAATAAAGGCACTTTGTATATTTCACAGATTAAACAAAAAAGACTGAGCGCAAAGTTTACAACAAAGTTCTAAAATTTAGTTGAACTTCCATTGTTGTTAATTACTTGGAAGATTCTCTTTGGCATTGACTTGATGAGGGTGTTTATTTCTTCCACTGAGATTGAAGACCACTCTTCCTGAATAATATTTTTCTGCTCAGTCACTGTCCCAAACTGCCGTCCATTGCCATACACACGCCTTGCCAGGATCCCCCATAAGTTCTCAATCGGATTTAAATCAGGATATCTGACTGGCCACGTCAAAAGTGGTATTTCTTTCTTCCTGAACCACTCCTTTGATTTAGCAGACACGTGAATGGAAGCATTATCTGGCTGAAAAATTAGATCTTCGCCTAATTCCTCATACATTCGTATCAATTAGGACTCCAGAGCTCCTCAGTGAAGGACTCAGAATTCATCTTGGTGCGTATCCATGCTATTTTTTATCTTCCTTTAAAGCAGAATGCTGCCCAAATCATAACGCCTCCACCACCGAAGTTTCTACTCATTCTAACTTGCTCTTCAGTACGGAGGTCGTTCCAGTAATACTGAAGGCCATCAGGCCCGTCCAGATTAAACTTCTTCTCATCACTGAACATTACTTTATTTCATTCTGAGGTCCAGGACATGTGTTCTTCAGCAAAAGTTATTCTAGCTTTCATATGTGAATTGTTCTGAGGTAGTTTACTAATACTTTTTTTGAATTTTAGGTTCTTGTCTTCTGACAGAATTTGTCTTAGTCGTCTGGCTGTTAATGACAACTTCAAATCAGCCTGGATTTGAGAAGAAAACATATTCTTACCTTTTGCTTTACGTAAAATGAGACGTTTAGTGCGCTCAGACAATTTTCTTGTCCGTCCATATTTCCCGTTTTTTTCATATTGTGAGCCCAGTTTGGCAAAATTATCAATGACACATCTTGAAGCCTCAATTTCGTAGGTATTTGTCTATTGGAAAGGCCCATCTCCTTGAAGGCACTAACTCTTGATTTCTCTTTCCACGTGGCATTGTACGTACTGCTGACTTGTAACTGATGAACGATGCTCACAGACACGTCGTCTCCATGTAATTGCAGTGTTTTGTTTACATTTATGTCTCTGTAAGAGCCAGAAGTTGACCTGCCTTTATACCGATTTCCACCCCTAGACAGCGTTTTCTTAGATTTTACGTATTATTTACATATATCCATCCATAGTAATTCTGCCCGAAGGCAGGTCCTTCACTGCAATCATAGCATTTTCATGCTATGCTTGCAGCTTTACTAGGGAATTGTGTAGGTGTGGTAGCTTCCCGTTGCTTTCCACACCGGTGAAGGATGATGGTGATGATGATAATGATAAGGATGATGATGAAGATGATGGCCATATGATTTCGGGGACCGTTTGGGCCTTAACGTTTTCCTGACATTTGTCTTACAGGTGAGGAAGAACCCCGATAAAAACCTCACCCAGAAAAACTGCCCCGACCGGGGATCGAACCCGGGCCCGTTGCGTGACAAGGCAGCACGTTACCTCGAGACCACAGCGGTGGACATTTACATATATAATAAATACAAATTGAGGAGACCTGTATGAAATTATGTCCAAGATAATTATATGTAATCTATGACACACATACGGTATTTGCATAAATATTTCAGGTTGTTTTACTACTAAAAGTTAGTGGCTTTATACCAATTTTCTCCACTGTATTCACCAAGAGGAAGAAGAAGTTTGGGAAGACCAAAGAAAAGATGGAAAACAGTAGCAATTTCGAGCCAGAACAGGTTGGTAAATAAGGCTAAACCGCGACGAAAAAGAAGGATATTATTATTATTATTATTATTATTATTATTATTATTATTATTATTATTATTATTATTATTATTATTATTATTATAATATTACCTCTGTCATTTTACTTGGACAAAATTGAATATACTAGAAGAGATTTTCATTAATTTAATCTGCTTCTCCGATAGTGATGCAGACCTGGTTAGTCGCATTCATATGTAGGATTGTCAATAATATGAACTTCATCTAATATCATCCTTTGACGTAGCATTACACCGGATATGTTTACATTTGACTAAAACGAGACATAGTATGAAATAGAATGTATACATATTGTGAGAAGAGAGAAATTATTGATTGTGTAACAAATGCATTAATCCGGCAATGACTAGAGATAATATGTTTTAGTATTTTGCATCAGTTTCCCCTCGTCCAGTGGGACGCATATTACCGGTTGAATTATGTCCAGTGTGTGTATAACATGGTCACGCCACAAAGTTTAAAAAAGTGATTTAAATCATGTTACAAATCACGTAAAAAACCTGCACAAAACATGAACAATGAAAATAGTTTGCTGGTTGAATCAATAAACCAACCATTCATGTTTTTAATTTATGACAAATATACCTTTTAATTAGGGGATTCGTAATTTATTTATTACAACATGCTACTGAATTTATTATTATTTTATTATTTCAGGATTGTTTATGTTATTTACACAGGTAGGCTATCCTCAACCAAAATATACAATTTTTTTTCTTCCACACTTCCCGGTCTTGCGTGTCTGCCTCAATCATATTTCTCTTCTTCATGTTGTCTTTGAATTCCCTTTATCCACGTTGGATTTGGTCTACCACGTTTTCCTTTTCCAGGAAGTATCCATTTCAATACTTCTTTGTTTGTTTCTATGTCCCTTCTTCTCATTATATGTCCATACCATCTTAGTTGGATTTCTTCAATCTCTTGTACAATATCTTTTTCTGCATTCATTTTTTCTTATTATTTAATATCCGACATTTATAAACCCTAATTCACTTAAGGTACATTAGAGTTACAGTTTGTTACAAAGTTGTGAATCATTATATAATTTTATCTAATTTTCTTCTTCTTCTTCTTCTTCTTCTTCTTCTTCATCATCATCCAGGGATTAAGCCTGTTGGCTAGTTCCGATTTCATGAAAACTAGAATTGTTAAAATTGTTCAGATCATCTTCTGTGTCGGCGTTCAAATTTCTTCTTCCGTGTGGTTTTATAATTCAGCAATAATTTTGGAAATCGTCCTTCTGGCATTCTATCAACATATTCTTACCAGGCGTTCCTATATTTAATTATTCGGTCTGTAAGTTTGAAAATATTTAATTCCTTTCTTATATCTTCATTTCTTTTCTTATCCAGCAGAGTACATCCTGCTATATTTCTTAAAAAATCTCATCTCAATTGCTTCCAATCTTCGTTCTAGTCTTTTAGTGACAGTCCAACATTCCGATCCATACATCAAGACAGGAACAGCCATTACTTTATAATATTTTATTTTTTTTCATTAAAGTTTTTTATGAACTTTATTTATAAAAAAACATTAACAAGTCTGTAGTTCTTTTCTGTCATAAGCACTTCTGTCTCACCTGTGGGATAAATGTCAAGAAATATTAAGGCCCAAACGGACCCCAAACATCATCGAATGTGATAATGATGATTATGATGATCAGATGATGTTCGGTGATCGTTTGGGCCTTAAAGGTTCCTGACAATTACAGGTTATTACTTAATATATATAAATAGCACTGGTCAACATGATTTTTGTCTCATGAGTACCAATAGTTGTATCTAATACAGTTTTTTTATCGTGTTTTCAAATATGTATTCGGAATTTATCCATCATCCACAGTTTTTTCAATTTCAATTAATGGATTTAAATAATTATTTTTTAATAAACGTTTTTTTTGTCCATTTGTCCATTGTAAAATAAAACCAAATGAGCTAACTCAGGAGATTTCAGCTATGGAAAAGAGATATCAAGGCAAATGGAATCTTAATATGCTGGCCAATTATTGTTGGACCATCAAGAGGGATGCTCCACAGGCGAAACATAGCAGAAAATCGTAATTTCTTACGTTCTAGGCGAGTCCGAATGTTCGAATATTGTGCATTTACGAATGTAGAAAGTATTGAAGTGTTTGAAATTATAAATTCCTGTCTCTCGGAAACCTTGCGTGATGAAGAAAAACCGATATTAAATGAGATGGTCCCCTATATAGAGGTCTCTACATGACAAGGGTGCCGGCCGACCATGCCTGACGCACCATCACAGGGGCAGATGGAACGAAATGAACCGAAATGGACGAGATGAGTATGAAGAAATGGTAGAATGAAATTGTGGCAGAGGAAAACGGGAAAAACCCCGAGAAAAACCTGCGCAAGCTCCGTTTCGTCCACCACGAAACCCACATGGAGTGACAGAGACTCGATCTCGGGACCCTAGCGGTGAGAGGCGAGCGTCTAACCGCTTGCGCCATGGATATTACTTAATATAAATAGATAAAATAAAAATATAAAGCTATATACATTTTTCCAGGAACGAATTAAAATTTGAATTTTCAATTTTAAGTATGGGTTCTTCCATCAGTAGAGACCGGTACATGTTACTGAAGAGCAGATGCTATAGAAACCGCACTACAAACTAGTTGGTTAATTTTCTCGTCCAAGGGCTGGAAGTCAAAAACAAAATTAATATCGGAACTATGTACACAAGTGAAATATTGCCACACAAGTGTAACATTGTGGAATCCTGGACGATATTAGTTTCCATTATGTGCTATAATGTAGACACAATGTGTAGGGTCAGCAGTTAATATAGAAAGGGTTATTTTAATTCTGAACTTGTTAACTATAATAACATGAAAATCAATACAGAAAAAACCAAAGTAATGGCTTTTCGAGGAAAATACCCTGTTCGTAGTAAAATTTGTATAAATAATCAATTGAGTTGGTGTTTACTTGATGAAAATCCATATTTATTAATTAAATAAAAATAAAACTAAGTTTAATTTTATTTAATTAATACAATTTGTGTAGATTGAAAAATACTGGAAAGAGTAAATTCATTTACCTATCTTGGATAACACTGGCTCCTGGATAACGCTGAGTGGTGCAAGGGCGAAAAACGAGTTTCCGACGCTTGAAATTCGGGACTGGCCAACTAGGGAAATAACCCTGATAGAAAACATCGGTCCTTCAGAATAGCTGGAGGTTGGACACAGGGCTGACGCCGTAAAAATATAATCGTCACGAAACCAGAAGAAGAACAGTATGCCGGACGGAACGTTTCACGACGACATGGCAAATACATAAAATATATGAGAATTGGAACATTAAATGTTTTATGTTTATATAGACCTAGTGCCTTGAAAGTGCTACTGGAAAAGTAAGATGGGAGGATAGTATAATTCAAGACATTAAGATTTTAAAAATAAAAAACTGGAAGAATGAAACTCAGGATAGGGTAGCCTGGCATAAGCTTGTGAAGGCGGCTAAGGCCCACAAGGGGCTGTCGAGCCATTGATGATGATATTGATGGATATACATTAACATATTTGGATGAAATAGACATCAAATAAATTTATTATTTTTAATAAAACCATGGGAATAATAAATTCAGTAATAAAACCTTCGCTAGTCCAGAGAGATACCAGAGTATGGTTATACAAAACCTTAGCAAGATCTGCACTTTGCTATGGCAGTGAGGCATGGATTTTGAGGAAATGATAAGAGAGCAGGATAACTTCTGGTGAAATGAGGTACTATTTTATAATTTTAACCTTAACGGTGGTTCAGTATGAATTTTACAAGTATAGAAAAATATAATAGAATTAATGGGGTAATAAGAAGAGATTTTGGTAAACAGATGAGGACAGATACAAAACTAAGAATACATAACATCACATCAAAAGCTGCTCTAAAATATGGAAGTGAATTTTGGATTTTTAATAAAATAAATTCTCATAAACTTAGAGTAAGCAAATGCGTTTCTTACGATCACTGTTGGGAGTTAATAGACTGGATCACCAAAGGAACACTATTAACAGAGAAAAACTTTGAGTACCGAGTTTAGATGAAGATATATATATATCCATCCATAGTAATTCTGCCCGAAGGCAGGTCCTTCACTGCAATCATAGCATTTTCATGCTATGCTTGCAGCTTTACTAGGGAATTATAGGTGTGGTAGCTTCCCGTTGCTTTCCACACCGGTGAAGGATGATGATGATTATGATAATGATAATGATAAGGATGATGATGATGGCCATATGATTTCGGGGACCATTTGGGCCTTAAAATTTTCCTGACTTTTGTCTTACAGGTGAGGAAAAACCCCGATAAAAACCTCACCCAGAAAAACTGCCCCGACCGGGGATCGAACCCGGGCCCGCTGCGTGACAAGGCAGCACGCTACCTCGAGACCACAGCGGTGGATATATATATATATATATATATATATATATATATAGATGTCTAATACTACTAGGTTGTCTGTTATAATATTTCTGGTTTTAGATGAAGATGTATAACTGGAAGTAAATATCAATAAAATTAAATATATGGTCATACATAGAAATACATTATATAATGGAAATGGACAGCTAATGACAAATCAGGGAAATTTTGAGGAAGTGGATGAATTCAAATACCTAGGAACAATAATCACAAATAGGAATGAGATGTACGAAGAAATTAAACATAGGCTCAATTCTGGAAATGCATGCTATTATGCATTGCAGAGACTCTTATCGTCCCAACTCCTTTCAAAAAAACGTTAAACTGAAAATATATAAAACTATTTTTCTCCCAGTAATATTATATGGATGCGAAACATGGACTCTTACTTTATGGGAGGAAAGGAGATTACGAGTATTTGAGAATAAAGTTCTTAGGAAAAATTTTGGACCAAAGAGAGATGAAGAGACAGGTAAATGGAGAAGACTGCATAACAGTGAATTACATGGTATTTATATAATGAGAACAGTTAAGTCTCGTAGACTGCGATGGCCAGGACATGTGTCACGAATGAGGAATGAAATATGTGCATGGAAGCTTTTTGTAGAAAAACCGGAGGGAAAACGCCCAGTTGGTAGACCAAGAATGAGGTGGGAGAATAACATTAACTATGATTTGAGGGAAGTAGGTTATACAGGGGATGATTGGAAAACATTAGCTCAGGATAGGGATGTATGGAGAGCTTATGTCCGCGCGGCCATGAACCTACGGGTTTGATAGTGCCAGTGAGTTAGTTACTTGGTTAGTTAGATAGTTACATACATAAGGACTTTATTAAACAAAAAGTAAGATACATACAATGTTATTTACAAATATGGATCGCACGGGCAGTAAGCCTTATGTGCTGTTGACAGTCCGTTACAATAAGTTGATGTTTGAAAACAAAAAAAGAAAACACAATAATATTACAATTAGATAACAATACAATTACATTATACATTAACTTAGTTATGTATAATTATTAAGAATTAATGGTATTGCAATTTTCTAACATATTTATTTATTCCTGAATAAGTGTTGTTCTTATTTTCCGCGTTTTGTCCAGAAATCTACCCAGGTTTATCCAATTTCCTGGGTTTACCAGTAACTCGTAGCATGCCAATCTTCCACGATTTGAATTTAGAAATCTTTCCGGTAATAACTGACGCCTCCAATATTCTAAATCGTTACATTTTCCTAATATATGTATCTAGTCTTTAAAGCTCCCGCACATTGGACATATTCGCATATCCTGATCGTCGCTAATTTTTAAAAATTTCCATACCCCTAACCTGAACCAAGCAAGCCTGATCTCTCTTTAACTAGTTAGATGAAGATATATATATGTATATATTTGTCTTTTATGACATTTCTGTTTTCTCCCCTGGCATTGGCGGAATTGTAATCCATTTCTTAGGTTGGGGCACCTGGAAGGCGGAGTTACGTTACCCCGATGATATGATGCGTGATAAATGATAATGAAGCTCCAAGATAGTTCTTAAACTAAACTTAATCTAAATTTCAGACCATGGGTAACCACAGGAATAATTCCCATTAAGGAAAAATTCCTATGGTTTGACCGGGAATCGAACCCCGGACCTCATGAACTGTAGTCAGAAATGCTGGCCATTAGCCCACGAGGCTGGTCGATATAGAAACATACCAATAAGAATGGAAAAATCATCTGAGAAGAATGGAAATAAATGTACTTCCAAAATTGGCTTTTCAGTATACTCCAACTGGACATAGGGAGCAAGGAAGGCCAAACCATTGCATTTCTGGAAAGATCAAAACCACCTTCGTTAGTATGAAGATCTTGAAGAAGATTTCTGGGTTGTTGGCCGTGGTCTTGAGGCTTGAAGTTCCCCGACGTTTCGCCAGAGACTATGCCCGACATCCTCAAGGTTTCAAGACAACCTTGAGGCAGTCTCGGGAACTTTAAGCCTCTGGGAAGTAGATCTTGGTGGAAAAGCCCTGCGGCTAGCTAAATTAATTCCTTTTGGTTCTCCTGGATGTCCTGGATAGGAGAACCCCGGGTTCCTGCCAAAGCATTTGCCCCGGTGTGATTTAGAGTTGCGTAAAATTACCGAATAAATATATAATTAACGAATTAAATCATTCTAACCTGCGTGGTAGCAGCTGTGTGAGTGTTTAAATAATGTTTAAGCAGTGTGTATTTAAAAATGGCGCCATCTGCCAATGAGAGGCGAATGACTTTTTAGAGTGTGTATTATTGTATTATATTATGTGGATATCGGTATTAAATGCTTCTCAAGTTGTTTTTAATGCTTATTATAAGCGAATGGCTGTGTTTTTATTGATTTTAATTGATATTAATATATTAATATCGCGAAAATTATGTCTGCCAATCGCGTGGCAACCTATGGGAGCCACGCCTATTTTGTGGACTTTGTAAAATTTCGTTGATGAGTAATATATATTTATATTATATTGATTTTTGAGTGTTTTAAGTGTTAAATTAAATATGTTAAATGTATTTTCGATTAATTTCGGTGTTTTAATATGCATAAAATGCACGTGAGTTTGGTTGGCCAATCGGATGGCAGTGTGAGGTTGCCACGCCTATTTCGTGGACTTAGAAAATTTTCACGTTCTATTTTTTAGTGAATATTGGAATAATTTGTATATGTTGACCCTTTGAAGTTCGCGCTCTTGTAGGGAGAAAGACCGTAGAACCAGCTCCATGTCAGAAATGAAATGTTTTTAATCCGCTTTACCCGGCTCGATGGAAATTGGGAATTAAATTTACTGGTGGGAACTAGGGGCCTACTCCGGCATTTGCCTTTAACGCTAAGGAAACCACAGAAACCTTTAGCAGAGTAGTTGTCTGAAAGAAAAGTATATAATTACATTGATATATGTTCTAGTATTTGTCTATGACACAGGATGGAACCCAACGGCCATCCGTTGTGCCACGTGTCATAGATATGAATATTTAGAGGATTAGGAGTTTAATTTAGTTGAATGGCCCTAAATTCTGAATTTGGAATATTTATAGGAATAATATTTACTGGTGACTTTAAGCCTCAAAACCACGCCCAACAGCCCGGAAATCTTCTTCAAGATCTTCATAGTAACTCCGGCTGTGAAAGCCTAAGTCAATGCATCTTCGTTAGGTTTACCGTCACAGTCACATGGCCCAAAATGCATTTGTTCACGATGAAGATGATGATAATACTGTGATTTTCACCCCAGCAGCACAGTGTTTAGTTAACTTATAAAATTTAAATATGTTTACTCATACACTTGGTAACACGTGGCCAGTGAAATAATTTAGGCCGGATGTATAGTGTTATGTTAAGAGATTAATAGGGATCGTTTTTAGTATTTAGAGACTGACGACATCCGGATGTTTGTGCGTAAGCTTAACCTGACACTCATCTCCCTAATCCATATCGATTAATAACTTCCCATAATTTATAACGCCACCGGTATTAGCATTGCAAATGATCCCGCTACTTAAGCAAACGCAACACATTTTATTTTTTGAGTTTTTTTAACACTATCAAGACTAAGAGTTTTCATCCTTAACAGGGGTTTTATGTGGGTGGTTTTCGGGTACAAATATGGAGATGGATCATCATCATCAACAAGGATTAAGCCCAATGGCCTGTTCCGATCTCATTATAGGTCGAATTAGTCCTTTCATCTCTTCAATGGTCTTCCCAACATTCTTCTCCCTTTTTGGTTTATAATTATACATTCTTCTTGGTATACGCTGTTCATTCATTCGTAATACGTGCTGAAGATAAGCATTTTGATAATATTTTATTCTTTCACAGAGATTAAATATATTAAGTTCTGTTCTTATATCTTCGTTTTTCTTTTTATCGGTTCTTTGGTATCCTGCTATTGCTCTCAACATCTTCATTTCAGCAGCCTCTATTTGTTTACTATCTGCCTTTGTTAATGTCCGGGTTTGACACCCATAGATAAGAGATGGAACTGCCAATACTCTGTAAAACTTCAAAATAATTTCTTTTCTAGTCTTATTCAATAAAGTGCGTTTAATTGTGCCACATAGATAATTGAATCGTATTTTAGTGTGTTTATCTAAATTTCTGTCATTGCCTAAATTACATCCCAAATAATTAAAATTCTGAACTTGGTCTATAATTACATTGTTTATCAATATTTTTATTCTTATTGCACATTTTCCTTTCAGAGCTAACATTTTTGTTTTAGATGTAAATATTCTTAAATTGTATTTTAGAGAGATATTATTTAAAGTATAAAGGAATTGTTGTAAAGCATTTTCTGATGCTGCCATTATTACTTGATCGTCTGCAAAAAGCAGAGTTGTCAATACACTATTTATATTAATTTGTTCTTGCCATTCATTTATGACATGGTCCAAGTATAAATTAGTAGTAGTAGGACTTTATTAGACAAAAAGTAAGATATTTACAATATTATTTACAAATATGGGTCGCACGGGCAGTAACCCGTACGTGCTGTTGACAGTCCGTTACAATAAAGTAATAATTGGTAATAGTATGAAGAGAAACAAAAAAAAACAATAACATTACAATTACATAAAGAAAAAACAATAATATTACAATTACATAATAATACAATAGCATTATACACTAATTAAGTTATGTATAATTATTAAGAATGAATGGTATTGCATTTTGATAACATATGTTTATTCATGAATGAGTGTTCTTATTTTCGGCGTTTTGTCCAGAAATTTACCCAAGTTTATGGAATTTTCTGGATTTACCAATAACTTGTAGCATGCCAATCTTTCCCGATTTGAATTTAGAAATATTTCCGGTAACAACTGACGTCTCCAATATTCTAAATCATCACATTTTTCTAATATGTGTGTTTCATCTTCAAAGTTCCCGCACATTGGATATATTCGCATATCGTGATCGTCGCTAATTTTTAGAAATTTCCATGCCCCAAGCCTAAACCAAGCAAGCCCTGATCTCTCTTTAAATCCTAGGTTGAGTATATAAGATCCTTTTCCCCAAATGTGTTTTAGGTCAAGTATAAATTAAATAATACTGGTGACAATGGACACCCTTGTCTTACTCCCCGGTTTATTTCTATGTTTTGTTTACTAATTTTATCTCCGCAGTCTATTTTAAAATTTGTTTCTATATACAAACTTTGAATGACTCTTATAAGGTGTTGAGGAATTCCTTTCATTTCTAGTATGTATGGAGATGGATAATAATTAATTAACGTTAGTCTAGCTATGAGACGATTAACTCAAGGATGTAGAGTGGAAGGTATGGCGACCCAATTACACTGGTCAACATGATTTTTGTCTCATGAGTACCAATAGTTGTAGTTAATGCAGATTTTTTATCGTGTTTTCAAATATGTATTCGGAATTTCTCCATCACCCACAGTTTTTTTATTTCAATTTCAATTGATGGATTTAAATGACAATTTTTTAATAAACGTTTTTTCGTCCATTTGTCCATTGTAAAATAATACCAAATGAGCTAACTCAGGAGATTTCAGCTATGGAAAAGAGATATCAAGGCAAATGGAATCCTAATATGCTGGCCGATTATTGTTGGACCATCAAGTGGGATGCTCACAGGCGAAATATAGCAGAAAATCGTCATTTCTTACTTTCTAGGTAACTCCGAATGTTCGAATATTGTTTAGTTACGAATGTAGAAAATATTAAAGTGTTAGATATTATAAATTCCTGTCTCTCGGAAACCTTGCGTGATGGAGAAAAACCGATATCATATTTAAATTCAGGAGAAAAAATACTATCAGAATCACATATTTTTCTTTGTGAGACAAAAAAAAAAGTTTCTTTTTTGTTGCTCAGTGTAATCAGCATTTTCCATAATTTCGATGCTTTATTTATAACTAAAACATACCCTGCTACGCGTAAATAAATTAAATGTGTTTTTATGATTAGTTGAATAATTAAGAAGAAAAATAATTATAAATTTGTACCGCAATTGTTTTTAAATACCCTATACTGATTATCGGGCGTTGCCCGGGAATCTACTTATCCCGATCTTCTTGGCATAAATGAGCTGAAATAAAAAATGGTCTTTGTGAGTTATCCGTAAAATAATACCCGCCGTGCAATGCTAAGCACTGGGCCGTCCTATGAAACGCTGGAGGGAAAATTTTCTATAGGATCGTAACAGGCCTTGGCCTAATACTTGGAAGGAAGAAGAATAAGCAATGCTAAGCTTGCAATTTTGAAATTAGATAAAATGCAAGATTACTAGCTTATATTTTACCCAACTTCAAAATTTCTCTTACTTCTTCTTCTTCTTCTTCCTTCCAAGTATTAGACCAAAGCCTGTTACGATCCTATAGAAAATTTTCCCTCCAGCGTTTCATAGGACGGCCCAGAGATCTTCGTCCTCTTGGTATATAATTATAAACATCTTAATATCTCTTACTTTAGAAATTTTAGTATTCTGTATTATTTTACAAGATTAGGGGCCTACTGTCTCATATATTTTATTCAAATTCAAAATTTCTCTTATTTTAGTGTCCTGAATTCTATTACAATATTACTATCTTTTATTTTATCCAATTTCATAATTTATCTTAATTAGTTTTTTTCTATATCTCCTGGTTTTGAAATAAGATTACTAATAGCGATGTTAAAATAATGAATACTGGAAGGAACCAAGACAAGTACTTTAATTTAGATTAGGACGGAAGAGACCATGAGATCGGCCAAGAACTAAGCTAAAAAGAATGTCGAGAAATTAAGAGTTGAATAAATGGAAATAATGTAAGACGAGATGTGGAATGACCGTAATAAATGGAGGCTTTTGTCCAAAATTCTAGCCCCGATTCAAGGGCACGAGACTTGAAGAAGAAGAAGAAAAAGAAGATATAATCATCATCATCCTTCATGGATTAGGTATTTGCCTGTTCCGTTCTTACATATACTCAGCCCAGCCAGCGCTTTCTTGGTCTTCCCACCGATCTTCGTCCTCTAGGATTATACATCAGTGCAATCTTTGGTATCCTATTCTCTGTCATTCTTTGTAGATCTTCTATCCAATTGTTCCTGTGTTCGTTTATTTGCTGAAGAAGTGGTTGTGCTTTTTGTTCCTCTCTAATATTCTCATTTCTAATATGTTCTTCTTTTGTACAACCTTTCACAGCCCGTAGGAATGTCATTCCTGCTGCCTGAATTTTTTTTTTTTTCCCCTTCAGGACCCAGGCCTCACTTCCATACATCGCCACTGGTAGTGCCATCGTTGAGTAGTATCCTTTCTTACTTTGTGCTTCAGTGTTCGTCTGATTGTTTGAGAAATATGTTGAAATTTCTGCATTTTCCTATTTATATCTTGTTATTCTTCATAAGTTATATCGCAGCCCAAATACTGGAAGTGTAAAATCTGTTCCAACACTTTATCTTCTATTACTATTTTTCTTCTTACTGGGTATTGTCTATTACTTTAGTTTTTTTTATTTTGAAATTATAATATTATATTTCCTACATATATTATTTAATTGATAGACTGCTTTTTGTAGCCTGACCTCTTACTTACTTACTCACTGGCACTATCGAACCCGTAGGTTTATGGCCGCGCGGACATAAGTTCTCCATACATCCCTGCCCTGCGCTAAGCACTGACAAACTTAATATCTCGGACAGCGGACAGGATCTTCCTTGTGACTAAAAAACCCGTTCCAAATTCAGATAATGCAAAGCTTCCTGATTCCTGACTATCTTCTCCTGGCCACCTAACTTCCTGTAAAGCGACTATATCCAAGGGCGATTTATCTAATTCCTGCGTTAATATTTCTAGTGCCCCGCTATTGTATAAAGTCCTAATATTCCATGTTCCTAGGAACATGTCCCTGTGTTTGAGCCTTTGGCATGGGTTCCCTGAAGAAGTCCCCGCCCGGAGAACCGAATGGGGCACTATTTGACGTCCGGAAAATTTTACCCCAGTTGAACCCATGACTGCGTTTCTTGACGGTTGTATTTTTACGGTGAAAGATCATCACTATTTCGACCAAGGTACTTTTTTCGTCTGGCTTATCACCTTCGACCAGTCCGGCATGTGTAACCCTATCGGCAGCAATGCTACCGCCTGCATAGCTCTCAGGATCATTTAAGCACGCAAGCCACTCCACCACGACAAGGTAAAGATACCATGGAGACTGACGTCTCTGTAAAAAATTAATACTATATTTTAATGATTATTTTAAGAAGATATTTTGAAAAAATCATCAGTTGAAACTGAGTTTCTTACGATATTTTGAAATGGCTGGCGGAGTTGTTCATCCATTGATTTAAAAGTGAAACAGTATGGCTGGCAAATACATTATTCACATCACCTGTCATCGGTGTAAAGTAGCGTACATAATTGACGTAGGCATCAATCAATCATTCTTCCGCCAACTTTTACGGTTTCGTTATCGGAAACGTGGCTTTTATTAGGTGGATTCAACGCATCTTTACCAATATTACAAGGTGGTAGATCGAAGATCCATTTCGCATTTTCTGCCCGAATTCACATCGTCAAGTGTGATGAATGTTGTTACTAAAACATTTTTATGCGTGAGTGAAACTTCATTAGAAATCTAAATTAACAGCCATCCTGGTAGCGTTCATTTATATACAGAGCGTAAACAATTTCTGTTACAAGTAAGATAAGAACATTATTTTAAGGAAGTGTAAATATTGATCATGACTTGTTAGGATTAGTCAGTGCTATAAGTGTAAATAGGAACCTAATAGCCTAATTTTTTAGAACTTTCAATAGTAGATTACTCATAAAATGTCAGAATTAGTCCGTAACTTAAGTGTAAATAGGAGCTATATCTTCTTAGATTAGTAATGGATAGAATATTAACTTAGCGTGTAAATATAGATTATAGCTTGATAGGATTAGTCAATTTAAATGTAAATAGGAACTATATTTTGTTAGGAATAGTAATGAAGAATGCACTAATTTAACCCTTAACTTACAATGTATCTTATAAGAAACATTGATTTAAATTATTTGTTATAGTTTATTAAACAGTAAAAATAAAACAAATTATCATAAATTACCTAAGATTGTGTCAAATTACGTTAAAATACAGTAATAACTTACTTTTACATGATTTTATTTTTCTTTGCGGTCCGAAACACTTGAATGGTGGGCACATAAATTATTGTTTCGCCAATTTAAGGGTTAAGTAAGTGCTAATAGGAACAATATCAAGCAACTGTAAATATTAATCATAACTTGTTAGTGATAAGAGGAACCATAACTTGCTTACGATAATTAACAGAGAGCATTGTTTGAAATGCAAATAACAACCACAACGAAATAGAACAATTTAGCGTCACAATAACTCAAATTATATTTTAAGGAATCGAAAATAGAAAAAAAAAATAATGTCACACTTTAGAACTAGTAAATAACATTATAAATGCATAGTCAGGAACATCAACACACATAAAATGATAGAGATATTTTAATATTGCTAAACCAAAGCATGTAGTATTGCAGAAAACTGTAGTGGAGCATGCTGTCATATGAAGACTCTTAAAAAAAAAGTTTGTATCATTATATTCTCTACTTTTTTATCATTCCAAATTCTTTAAAAATTAAAGTAATAATTATATATATATATATATATATATATAATACACTTGATGTCAGCCGGGTTGTCAGCCCTGCGTGACGGCCGCCTTTATCCCCAGAACAAGCGTCTGGTACTCATTTCACTTATAGGCTGACTCGACCCCAGGGCCATGGTGCCGCCAAAGCGTTTGGGTCAGTTTAAAAATCCTGACCCCACCGGCACTTGAACCCTCGATTTTCCGGCTTGTAGCGCAGTGCCTTAACCATTACGCTACGGCGTGTCCCCATGTATATATATATATATATATATATATATATGTTATAATTAAATGTTTGACATTGAGCAATGCAAGCTTAATATGACATGCTAAGAAAAATAAATGCCTGGACGGGATTTGAACCCGGATATCTGAATTGGTACTTCAGTGTGTTATCCATTACACCACCGAGTAAATGTATTACAAACTTTTATTTCTTTTAAATATATATTTTCCATTATTTTGAGATGTAGCGAGAACTCGGTCTTCACTGACATCTGGTAGCTAGCTATAATAACAAGTAAGCAAATTACTTACTTACTCACTAGCACTATCGAACTCGTAGGTTCATGGCCGCGCGCACATAAGCTCTCCATACATCCCTAACTTGTGCTAATGCTTTCCAATCATTCCCTGTATAATCTACTTCAAATCTACCTCAAATCATAGTTAATGATATTCAGCCACCTCATGCTAGGTCTCCCAATAGGGTGTTTTCCCTCTGGCTTTCCTACAAGAAGCTTTCATGCACGTCTTTCATTCCCCATTCGACAAGTAAGCAAATTAAAGAGAATATTTTTACTTTATAGCAATGACGCTTTATCGATGTTATAATTACATTTTTGACATTGAGCAATGCAAGCTTAATATGACATGCTAAGAAAAATAAATGCCTGGACGGGATTTGAACCCGGATCTCTGAATTGGTACTTCAGCGTGTTATCCATTACACCACCGGGAAAATCTAATATGAATGTTTATTTTTCTTAAATATATATTCTCCATTATTATGAGATGTAGCGAAAATATATATTTAAGAGAAATAAATGTTTGTATTAGATTTGCCCGGTGGTGTAATGAATAACGCTGAAGTACCAATTTAGAGAGATCCTGGTTCAAATCCCGTCCAGGCATTTATTTTTCTTGTAAATATACCTACCCCGAGGGCAGGTCTTTCACTGCAATCATAGCACTTTCATGCTATGCTTTGCAGGTTTACTTGGGAATTATAGGTGTGGTAGCTTCCCGTTGCTTTCCACATCGGTGAAGGGTGATGATGATAATGATAAGGATGACGATGATGGCCGGATAATTTTCGGGGACCATTGAGCCCTAAGCTTCCTGAGATTTATCTTACAGGTGAGGAAAAACCCCGAAAAAACCTCACCCAGAAGCCTGTTCCGACCGAAAATCGAACCCGGGCCCGCTGAGTGACAAGGCAGCACGCCATCTCGAGACCATATAAACCAATTATTTTTCCAGTTATGTGTTATGGATGCGGAAATTGTCTCTTACTTCAAGAGAGTAGACAATGTTACGAGTATTTGAGAATAAAGTTCTTAGGAAAATTATTGCATGGAAGAGAGACGAACATACAGGTGAATGGAGAAAACTATATAAGTGAGCTACATTTTCGAAGGGGGAATTAAAGAGAGGCTTCGAAACTTCTTATGGGTAAACCAGAGAGAAAGCACCCAGTTGATAGAACAAGAATGATATAATGAGGTGGGAAAATAACATTAAACCATTCAGCGTTCTGTCTCATAGTGGCATCTAGGAAACTTAAGTAGTACTAGTTTGGGAATATTCGGTCAATTTCACACAGAGGCCTTTTTGTTCAGGTTTAAGGATCTTTTACGAGCCTGAAAATCTTCAGACGCTGGACCCACAGCTTAAACGCCCTTCCGGAGAACTTGTCCCTTGGAATTTTTCATCCTAAAATATACATCGACTATGATCAGATTTGAACCCGCGTCCCTCGGAACTAGAGGCAAGTAACATAACCACTAGCCTATCGCGGCCGACTTTATTGTGTAAAAAGAAAACATGTGAAGTATGTGGCGGAAAAGTGAATAAACACATTGGGGGGGGGGAAAAAACAATTGGGTAGCACTAGAAGTATCCATATTGTATTCCGTTACCAGATTTATACACGGTGCTCCGAAACTGTTAGTTCAAATTAATACAGAAGGTAGATAACATCAGAACAATTACACTGGTCGACAAGGTTTTCCTTCACAAGAAATCTGATTAGCGATTCTAGTGCATTTTTCATAATGAATTCAGATATGTAGTTACAATTTTTCCATCAGGCACAGTTTTTTTTTTGTGACAGCTACTTTTAAAAAATTTATTTTAGCATTTTCTTTGACCTGTCATAGGAATCTTTACCTTATTTGTAGAGTTGACTGTACCAGTATATGCAGATATGACCTTAACTCATAACTCTGATTCTGACCTAGCTCAAACTGAAAATGATTCAGATGGAAATAAAAATGATCTTACATAAAATATGCCCGAAAATCACTATCTACCACTTTCTAGGTAAGTCAGAATGAGTTAGAGTTAGAAGGAATTTATTAAAATTATAAAAAAATATAAATGAATATCACAGAAAACTCTTGCCTGATGGGAAAAAACTGAAATGATATTTAAATTCAGGATGAAAAATACTTCTAAAACCTCATATTTTTATTCTTGTCAAAGAAAAAAAGTTCATTTTTGTCGACCAGTGTTATATTTTGATAAGGAACATATGGTCTCAGAAGTCAAGTTGTAATGTTAGAGAACATTTTGTTAATGGTGCTGGTGTAAGCTGTTGTGTCGGCCGAGCTGGCCCTGTAGCCTAGCCACTCAGATCACCTGACCTCACGTGTCTGAATTTCTTCTCCTGGGGCCATGTGAAGCAACTGGTGTATGAAATCGTAGTGGAAACAGAAGAAAACTTCATCATCATCATAGTACATTCACGAATTTAGGCCATTTGTTGACCTGTTTCGGCCTCAAGAGAAACACCATCCAGAAGTCTTTTGAGTGGACGTCCTGGTCTTCTTCTTCCTGCAGGTTGATATCTTAACATTAGTTTGGGTATTCTGTGATCTTCCATTCGATGAACATGTTGTATCCATCTTGACTTATAATCAGAAATTTTGTTTTCTAAAGATTCCATATGTAATTCTTCTAAGATGTCTTCATTTTTTTGTGATCTAGTAGTGTGTGTATCCTGCAGTCCTCCGAAGATATCTCATTTCAGCAGATCTAAGTCTCTGTATATCCTTCTGTTTCAATGTCCATACTTCGCTACCATACAAAAGAGTTGGAAGAGCCAGTGTTTTATACACTCTCAGTCTTGAATGCTTTTGGACTAACTGTGGCTTGAAGATAGAATTTATTAACCCTAAAATTCTTAAAAATTGAGATATTTTTGCATTTACATCCTTTTCTTCTTCATATGAGATATTGCATCCTAGATATGTAAAATTATTCACCTGCTCCAAAATTTTATTGTCCAGTACATTTTACTTCTGACAGGATCTACACCTTGAAATGCCATAATTTTTGTTTTTTCTGTGGATATCTTTAATCCATATTCTTCTGTAATTTTGTTAATTTCATACAGACCTTTCTGTAGATTATCTTCGGAATTTGCTATTATTATTTGGTCATCTGCAAACAATAGGGTGTTTAATTTTCTATTTTCTGATATTCTTATTCCAAATGAAGAAAACTTCGTTTCTAGAATTTCCGTTGCTGCTGAGATTATTGCGGACATGCTAGGGATCTTCGAACGAATACGACAATCAATGATCATATGATGTACTGTGTGCTTACAGGCCAATGGTCGTGCATTCAAGCAATTCCTGTGATGCTACTGCTGTAATTATCATGAGTAATGCCACGAGTGATTTCCAAATTATCGATAAATTCACGACTCACGAAGTGAGGAGTGAATTTATCTAGAGAATTTGGAAATCAAGAGTGGCATTTGTTAGGACTATTTAACGAATAAAATTAAGCTGTTTACTCACAAATCATTATTTAACTATAGTTATTTTAAAATATTTATACATTTAATGTAAACGGCGATGTTTGAAAACAAATGAGAAACGATAGGTACGCTTCATCTGCTTCTTTTGTTTATCACTGCAACCAGATCATACTATTTATTGCCAAAGGAACGCAATATTGTAAGAATGCTCTCTAGTGGAGAAAAAATGAAACACATCAAACTGTATATTAATTCATTTCTGATGGCGTATGATGTAAATATGACAATTATATTTTTCTGGATTATTACCAGGGAAAAATACATTTAAGAAAGTGCAAATAGTGGTTTCTTTTTTTGGTGGTATAATAAATTGCTACAAATGTTTTTATAGTAACTCCTGCAAACGCTATGTGTTGACATCTATGCACTATATATACAATCTGTTAGCCGTATTTCTTTACAGGCTCAGTCACTGCAAAATAATGGTCAGACCTGTTCAGAATATTAAAAAGGAGGAGCTTTCTTTAATATGGTAAATTTAACACTGATAAATATTTCGTGAAACGCGACTCTGATTGGTTGTAAAAGAGAAATCATTGAAACGTGATTGGTCATTGACTCCCATTTGGGGCATGAGTTAATAGTCATAAGTAATGCCACGAGTTATTTCCAATTTATCTAGAGAATTTGGAAATCAAGAGTGGCATTTGTTAGGACTATGTAACGAATAAAATTAAGCTGTTTACTCACAAATCATTGTTTAACTGTAGTTATTTTAAAATATTTATATATTTAATGTAAACGGCGATGTTTGAAAACAAATAAGAAATTTGAGGTTATGTTCATTCACTGCTGCTTGATCATATTATTTATTGCCAAATAAGATCGCAATATTGTAAGAGCGTACCCAGGTAGAGAAATAATGAAACACATCAAACTGTATATCATAATCAACATTACGAGTTATTCATTTATTTTTTTAGTAAACAACTCAGTAAAATCAAGAAATCTTTTCATTATTTGCTATATTCAATGTATTTGTTGGAGAAAAATAATGCTTTGACTTGTTCAGAACATTAAAAAGGAGGAGCTTCCTTTATCACAAAAGCAGGAGCTGATAAAGAGAAATCGATAAAGAGCGAGGTGAAACACGATTGTCATTAGTTGTAAAAAACATTCATTGATACGTGATTGGTCATTGACTAGCATTTGTGGCACGAGTTAAATAGTCATGTTAAACTACCTTCTGTGTCAATCGTCCAAAAATTGACTTCTGAGACCATATGTTCCTTATCGAAATATATTTGTTTTGATGTATCTCCTATATTCATTTGAACAATGAGTTTCGCAGCACTCTGCATACTGCTATTTGTACTATAGCTTGGCAGCGAATGAAATACAACCGAACTTCTTATGTGCTTACAATTATATGTCGTAATGTTCCCCTTCCTTCCGACAGCGTTTCTTTAAATTACCCTTGATCTCTTGATATGGTGGTTGATGCTGATTGGTGAAATAAGTAGAAGAGGAGAACACGGGACTGCTTAATGGGAAATGTACAGTCAAGATAAGAAAGTATTAGCACTACATTTTGTTCGTTGCCAAGCTTCAGAAAAACCTTTAAGAAAATTCTTTGTTGAAAATATTTTAGGAGGATCGTAAGAATTTAAAGCTTTCCGGGAAATATAGATCACTTGTGTCTAAAGAAATAATGGCTACGCCAAATCCTTTCTTCCTTCAGCTCTTTGCAACTCCCTCCTGAAAGCACAATTCCCATTATGTGCGAAGATAAGTGCATGAATTTCCACTTGATACATTGTTACTCTCAGATATTTACAAAGTAACATAAGTGAAATTTGTTATCGCACCCACCTCTTACACGGTTAAGCTATTCAATTTGAATGGCAAAGCGTTTTAAACCAGTAAATGAAGCTGTTGAAAAACAATTTGATAGCTTCACCACTCTTAAGGAGTAACTTATCTAACTCCTTGTACTATTAGGATAGAAGGGATGTAATCAAACCGAATCACGTCCATACATCTTCAAAATATAGCAGTTACCTAAATCTAAAGGAATGGAACTATTATTATTATTATTATTATTATTATTATTATTATTATTATTATTATTATTATTATTATTATTATATGATGCTGAAGTCTGGCAAATTCCTGCCAAGGAAACGAAAAGAATTTTAAGTACAGAAATGGATGTTTTAAGAAGATCAGCTGGAACATCTAGAATGGATAGAATACGAAATAAAGAAATAAGGGAAATTATAGGTGTAGAAGAGGAGCCGGACATCATTGACTTTATAGAAAAGAAAAGATTGCAGTGGTATGGCCATGTCAAAAGAATGCCAGAGCAAAGATTGCCTAAAATTGTTATGGAATGAATGCCAATGGAAAGGAGGAAGAGAGGAAGAGCGAAGAAAACTTGGATCGAACGGGTACAAGGAGCTATGAATATCACAGGGTTGGAGGAAGATCAATGGAATGGACTAAGAAGAATGGCGTTTGGTTTCCGGAAGACGGCGGCAGCTGCCATGATACCGGATGATGATGATGATGGCGATGATTATCATTATTTTCATAATAATTCAAAAAGATGGATAATCTGAATTAGACATCGAAAAAGGAATAATAGAGACAACGAAAGCTATTGACATATCACATTCTATTTTATGGAGTAAGCATATACTCAAGAGGACTAAATTATTAATATATAACACAATTGTGAAGAGTATTTTATTATATGGTGCGGAAACATGGACGTTGAAGCAAAAGCACAGAAATAAATTTTTAGTCACAGAAATGGATTTTTTAAGAAGATCGGCAAGGATATCAAAAAAAAAAAAATACAACAAGAGAAATAATGAATGTAGAAAAGGATATTGTACAAGACATTGAAAAAATCCAACTAAGATGGTATGGACATACAATGAGAAGAAGGGACACAGAAACAAAAAAATAAGTATTGAAATGGATACCTCCTGGAAAAGGGAATCGTGGTAGAACAAAGCCAACGTGGATGAAGGGAATTTAAGACAACATGAAGAAGAGGAATAATGAAGAAGCAGACACGCAAGACCGAGAAGCGTGGAAGAAAAAAATTGTATATTTTGGTTGAGGATACCTGTGTAAATAACAGAAACAATCCTGAAATAAATAAAATAAATTATTACCATATGTTAAATTTACCGATGTTAGGAAGATCTTATGACAGAAAAGTCACCAATCAAACATTTAAATTTGTTGTTAGCATTAGAAGGAAAAATTAATTTTTTTTAGCCCAGTTTTGTCTGTGTGATATTAGTGGCGTTGTTTTCTTTTCTAAAAAACCACAATTACTTCTTCTTCTTCTTCTTACTTTCCAGGACTAGGTCAATGCGACCTGTTCCGGTTTGGAGTCCATAGTTTCCTTCACCGTCCCAATGATCTTTTTTCCATGCTGTTTGTAAGTGTTGATCGTTTTGGGTAATCTTGTATTGTCCATTCTGTCTAAATGTTCCCTCCATCGTCATTTGTGCTCTTCTAGTTTATCGAGTATTGAAAATATCTCCAGTTCATTTCTTATTGACTCATTATGTAATTTATCCTTGCGTGTACATCCTTTATGGATCTTAAAAATTTCATTTCAGTGGCTTGAATGTGTGAGACATTTTTTTTGTAAGTACCCAAGATTCAGATCCATATAAAAGAACAATGAAGAGTTTCTGCCGCCTTAAAACCAGATATTCGGGGCAGACAGAGCTCTGTAGGCTTGTAAGGCAGTCTGTCTAGGAGAAAGACAACTCGAAATTAAACTCTGGTCCTCTAGGTTGGGCTGGTAACTCACCCAAAAAATATATATATATTATTCAGAAGTCTCAAATGCAATTACTTAAGACTATTAAACTCATGCCCCAAATTGTAGTCAATGACCAATCATGTTTCAATGAATTTTGTTTTACATCCAATGACAGTCGTGTTTCACCTCGCTCTTTATCGATTTCTCTTTATCAGCCCCTTCTTTTTGTGTTTAAAGAAATGATCCGCCTTTTTTAAATATTTAATAGGTCCGACCCATTATTTTTCTCTCCAACAAATTACATTGAATGTCACAAATGAACAGATTGCCGTGATTTACTGAGTTGGTTACTAAAAAAGTAAATGTTAACCTATATTGTTGATTATAATATATCAGTTTGATGTGTTTTCATTATTTCTCCACTAGGTGGATTCTTACAATATTGCGATCCTATTTGGCAAAAATAATATGACCAAGTTGCAGTGAATATACATAACCTCACATATCTGATTTGTTTTCAAACATCGCCGTTTACATTTAATATATACATATTTTAAAATACTGGTAACTATATTTGACAAAGTGCTTTGTGAGTATAACAGCTTAATTTTATTCGTTAAATGGTCCTAACAAGTGCCACTCTTGATTTTCCAAATTTAATCGATGATTTGGAAATCACTCGTTAACATTACTTATGATGCACTGGTCAACATGATTTTTGTCTCATGAGTACCAATAGTTGTACTTAATGCAGTTTTCAAATATGTATTCGGATTCTTCTCCATCATCCACAGTTTTTTTTAATTTGGTTCAATTTCAATTAATGGATTTAAATAATCTTTTTTAATAAACGTTTTTCTCCATTATCCTTGTAAAATAAAACCAAATGAGCTAACCTCAAATGGATTTCAGCTATGGAAAAGATATAGGAAATGGAATCCGAATATGTGGCTGATTATTGTTGGACCATCAAGAGGTATGTTCCTACAGGCGAAATATAGCAGAAAATCGTCATTCTTACTTTCTTCTAGGTGAGTCCGAATGTTCGAATGTTGTGTAGTTACGAAGTAGAAAATATTAAAATGTTTGAAATTATAAATGCCTGTCTCTGGAAACAATAATAATAAATAATAATATAATCATAATAATAATAATAAAATAATTACATAATAATAATAATAATAATAAATATTAATACTAAATAATAATAATATAATACATTATTTATTCTGGCAGAGTTAAGGCCATAATGGCCCTCTCTTCCTCTTCAACCGCACAAATACAAAATAATTATTCTACAAATATATTTATATACTATCCTAATTATAAACAGTTAAAGATAAAATAAGGTTGTAGCAATGTAAATGTCATGTACAAACAACATTTTATAAGGTAATAACATATAATGATACGATAATAAATAATATTAATAATAATATAATAATAATAATAATAATAATAATATAAATATGATACATTTTATACGGTAAAGCAACTCATTTACTATATATATATCTTACAACTGGATAATAATGAAGTCGATTTAGAGCAAATATAAATTTAGATTTCTTTTAAAAGATGCCAATGTCCGGCAACCCCTTATTTCTTGTGGCAACCATGCATGATTGAGGAAAGCTGATATCATATTTGAATTCAGGAGAAAAAATACTATCAGAATCACATATTTTTCTTTCTGGGAAAAAAAAGTTTCTTTTTGTTGCTCAGTGTAATGCTTATAATTATTTATGACTTCAATGCATAAATTTGTTATTTAAATATTAGCAATAATTTAATTTCGAAAGCAAGGTTTATTTGTACTTTTTTACGTATCTACCTCGTTGAGGGAATACAATATTACATTGATTCACTTTATACTAGTAAAGAGTGTTGTTGATAAATTTTGTTGTCATATTTTTTGTCGGAATAAAACCTGATGCTCTGACTTTCCTGATAAAGGCAATAAATGTGACGCTAATGTGCTGGATTTCCATTAAGCTGAAATCTTGTTTCATGTTTGTTTCTTGAACGCAGACAAAAAAGGAAGCAACAGTTTCTTCATATACGAGGGACTCGAGAGCTTTCCTTTAAATTTGATTATATCAGCTCTCGGGCATGTCCACTAGACCACTCTTAATCTAAACTTGGAACGTAGATTCTCTCCCTAAAGGAGCAACTTGCATGTGAAATATGTTATGCAGTCAAGTCATCTCAACTATACCTTCTGCTAGCTACCTAATAGTGTCCGTTTGTTCAGTGATGCATCTGTTGTTTATGTAAATTTAGTCTGTAATGTTCTTGTATATGCACGTTCAACGTCTACAGTTCAAGGTAATAACTGGGGATGAGACAATGAAGCAGTGTGTGTGAATATATCAGGGCACAGATGTTTAACTTCACCTGTTTTCAAGAGCCATTTTTATAAAATACTAGCTAATACCCGACAAGCGCTTCTACTCATAAATAAATTAAGGTTAATGTGTTTTTATGTTTAATTGAATAAGTGAAAGGAAAAATAATCGTAAATTTATATTGTAATTATTTTTAGATACCCCGTGCTGATTACCCGGCATTGTCCGGGAATCTCCTTATTCCGATCTTCTTGGCATAAATGGGCTGAAAGACGAAAATTAATGTGTTTTTATGTTTAGTTGAATAAGTAGAAAGGAAAATAATTATAAATTTATATTGTAATTATTTTTTTTAAACCTAAGATAGAGAAATAAACAGGTGAGTGGAGAAGACTACATAACAGTCAGCTGTAATACATTATCTTACGTATCTTGTAAATTTCATCTTTGCTGAATTATTATGAAAAACTCGTGAAAATTGTTATAATATAAATATACTTTTCCACATTTAATTCTGGCTTTAGATTTTAATTCATGAAGTGAATGATTTATTTCTCCCAAGTTCTATGTGTGCTTGTGTTTCAAATTAAAGGTAGTGAATGGATATGAGCGAATACAATAAAATGAAATGAAATAACTGCATTATTTCAGTTGAAGTTTCAATTCCCAATGAAAATTAGATTATGTTAACTTAATTCTCCTGTGTAGCTATAGTTCTGCATCATGCATACAGTACTCTAATAATGCTCACTTACTATTTCTCTTTCTGTGTTTAATATGACTGGAATTGTATAATATACAGGGTGTTACAGGATCTCACCAACAGGAAATTAGGAGATAAAACCAATTGCAACAACAATAGGGACATTTTATTACTTTCAACTTCGTACAAAATTCTAACATTATCATCATATTCCTTCCATGTATCAGGCCTGGTGGTCCGTTACGGTCTCTTGCCATCTTTTGAGTGGTCTTCCCAAAGATCTCCTTCCTCGGGGATGATAATTAAAAATCTGTCGAGGGATGCGAGATTGATCCATACGCTGAATGTGTTGTAGCCAATTATTTCTATGTGTAGTTATATGGTCCATAATCGAAGTGATTTGTAGTTGTTGATAGAATTCGAACAAATGTATTAATATCCGGAATGTAGGTCTACTGAGAGATAATAGGTGATCATCAGTGTGGATTTAGAGAAAATAAGATATTTTGTATAAGACTGATTCTAGAAAAGAAATGGGAAATACGATGACATTATACATAGAATTTAGAATTCCTAAAAAAAATTGACTTATTTAAATATGTCTAAATGGTCCAAGGAAAAAGTTTTCAGGTTCTTTTGAAATTTACAATGGGTTAAAGCAAGAAGATGCTCATCTGCTAATAAATTCTGTATTAGAGCATACTACAATGAAACCTGTTTAATTCGGAACGTGAATAATGCGGAAATCTGTCCAATGTGAACAAATTTATTGGTCCCGGCAAAATAATAGTAATTTTACGTGTATTAATGTTGTATAAAACGCCGTAGTGTAGTGGTTAAGGCACTGAGCTACAAGCCGGAGGGTCGAGGGTTCAAGTCCCGTTGGGGTCAGGACCCTCTGGCGGCACTATGGCCCTGGGGTCGACTCAGCCTCTAACGAAAATGAGTACCAGACACTTGTTCTGGGGGTAAAGGCGGCCGTCACGCAGGGCTGACAACCCGGCTGACGTAAAGTGCCGATTGTCTAGAAAAAGTGGGAGCCTTAACTTCCTACTACCCCAAGGGCCTCCGGGCCTGTTGTGGGATTACTTTACTTTACTTTACGAAATCTGTCCAACGCGGAAACGGAAGGAAATTTCCACACAGTTCATGAAAGAAAATGTTTATAAGGCGGAATGATAGAGACATAAATTAGTTCCTTCTTCCTTGTATCTTGTAAACCCATGTTTCCCTTAACAGAGATTTAGACGCTCTCCCCCTAAAGGGAAGAATTTGAACCATACTAATTTAGTTACACTTGTTTTCGTATAGATGTCATTTTGAGAGGTACGTGGTCAGCGTTCCGCCTCATACTGACATCTAGGGAACCAAGGTAGTACTAGGATGGGAAAATTCGGTAAATTATGCTTAGATGCCTTTTCATTCAGGCTTAAGGATTTTTTACGAGCCTGAAAATCTTCAGACTCGGGACCCACGGGTTAAAGTACCTCCCGGAGGACTTGCTCCTTGGATTTTTCCATCCTAAAAAATCCATCGACGCCGACCGGGATTGAACCCGCGACCATCGGGACCAGAGGCAAGGAGCATAACTAGTCCACCGCGGCCGATTAAATTAGTTTCCATTTCATTGAATTCCCGTTAGGCGAATTAACAATAATTGATGATCCCTGCTGCTGAGTTAAGTTGAGTTTATACCTGTATTTGGAATTTTCTTTCGGCATCACTGCACACCCGTTTTGCGAAATACAAATATTTAGCGTGTGACATCTGTCTTACAAATAACCAGTGCGCTGTAAATCTTAAATTAGTTTAAGATCTGAGACCGATTGTTTACGTATCTTTTACAGGTTGCGTTCTGAATTTACGGATGGCTAAATCTTATGCATCATTGCCATTAAACGAAAAGGTGAAAGTGATTGAAGATAAAGAAAAACAAACTATGAGTACGCGAAATAATGATTAAATTTAAATCTGGAAAAATCCAAGTTTATGAGATTTTAAAACTAAAGAAAAAAATGAATGAATGGACGCAAGGAAATGGTCAAATGAAGAGGAGAGACAAAAAAAAATCCCAATTTCCTGATCGATGATCCAAAGTCAAGTTCTAGGTGTTGCTATATCCCTATGGAATAACGATTTCAAGGCATCTTCAGGTTGGTTGTGGACAGTTTTAAAAGACGACATAATGTAGTGTGGAATAACATTTGCGGGGAATCAAAGGAGTAGTGAGTGGAAACCGAAACTGCTTACTTTAATTTCAGGATACGCGCCTAAGAATTTTTTAACGCTGACGAAACGGGACTGTTATTTCACGCGTTACCTCGTAGTCGCTCGTACGTACTATACTTCACTTTCCAACGGCAGCGGATCTACAATTAATTCAAGGCACATAAAAAGACATAGGCTATACGATGCTCTATAATCTAAGATTCGTTAATAAGTTATGTTTTTATAATGCGGAAAAAAGTGGTCCCATGAGATTCCGGTTTGAACAAGTTTTACTGTATTACATTTTTAAGATGGTATTAATCAGGTGTTGATGCGTGGTCGTGATGTAGTTTTATTAGGCGATAACAAGGAAATACTAAAAGCCAATACATACATTATATTAAATATCACTAAGAAATTGGTGCTGGAAGTAAATATCAATAAAAGTAAATATATCATCATCACGAGCTTCAAGGATTGGACCAATTGATCCGTTGCGTCTCCAGAATTTATAGCTGTTCTCTCCATTGCTTCCTTAGTCTTCCAATTCTTCGTTTACCTGTGATCTGTATCTATATGACTGTAATGGAATTCTTCATGGTTGCATGCGTTTTAATGGAAATGTAAGTTTGATCGGTATTCGTTAATAATATCTAATATATTACCGATATTTAGTTCTTGACGAATTTATTCGTTTGTTTTATGGTCAAGGAGAGGATATCCTGCAAGAGATCTAAGTAATTTCATCTCTGCTGCTTCAATTCTCCTCCTCTTTTCTGAATCGTATAAATATGTAGGTAGTACTAACGATCTCTATAGTTAAACATATTTTGGACCTGTCCACCGCTGTGGTCTCGAGCGGCCCCGGGTTCGATTCCCGGTCGGGACAAGTTTCCTGGGTGAGGTTTTTTTCGGGGTTTTTCCTCACCTGTAAGACAAATGTCAGGATACTTTAAGGCCCAAACAGTTCCCGAACATCATCTGGCCATCATTATCATCAATATATTCACCTCATTAGATTAAGTTTAGGTTTAAGGCATCTCCTGCCGCATCGTTACCCATCGTCATCACTCATCATATCTTTGGAACAGCGTAACTTCGCCTTCCAGGCGCCCCAACCTCAGAAGTGGGTTACAATACGCCAGTGCCAGGAGAGAATACCTGAAATATTCGAATGATAAACAGGTGGCACGGAAAAAAAAAACATATTTTGGACCTTTGAATAAGCAGTGCGTTATGATGGAAACTTAATATAAAATTAAACTCGTATAAAGTAGTTCCTATGCTGACAATGCTAGTGGTCTGGAAATCGTGAACCACATCGACACCTGTCAAAATGTGTCGAAAGGAATAAGAAAAGAAATCATATCGAATTTATTTCTTTTATCAAATACAATAGGTTCCAGAGAACATCACAATTTCAAAGAAAAAAGTTATTAAATGTAATGCTGAAACTTTCATTGTGTAAGTCTTCAAGTTTACTTTTTGGAAACTTTTAACTTTACAAGGGATCTGCCCGAACTCGAACAAGAAAAGTTAAATAAAATGTTGTAGACATAAAAAAAAAATATTATCAATTGTGAATGTAAGTCCCACACTGCATACGAACAATTTATGGAATGATGCCTTGGTGCAGATGTACAGGACTTGCGCTGGTTCGAGTCCCCATGTGGTAAGAAAATTTTCACGGAATTTCGGCCAGTATGGAACTGGTGCTCATCGAGCATCGTGATGGATTTGCATGGCTACAATAAGTAACAACTCCAAGTTGAGAAAAACAGTTGTACCAGCTAGGAGACCCGATATATTGACCATATGTCACCCCTTTACTGACTATATGATCGTCCACCTCTGTAATGAACACATGGATGTGTGGTAGGCAGCCGTATGAAAGACTAAGGCCTTTCTAGGCTGTTGTGCCATGGAGATTTTACGAAAGTAAATATATTTCATTCATTTATTTAGGCCTATTATTGCATTATTGTCCACCGCTGTGGTCTCGAGATAGCGTGCTGCCTTGTCAAGCAAGGGGCCCGGATTCGATCCCCGGTCGGTGCAGTTTTGGGTGAGGTTTTTATCGGGGTTTTCCTCACCTGTAAGACAAATGTCAGGAAAACTTTAATGCCCAAACGGTTCCCGAAATCATATGGCCATCATCATCATCATCCATACCACTATCATTATCATCATCATCCTTCACCGGTGTGGAAAGCGACGGGAAGCTACCACACCTACAATTCCCTAGTAAAGCTGCAAAGCATAGCAGGAAAATGCCATGATTGCAGTGAAAGACCTGCCTTCGGGCAGAATTACTATGGATGGGATTGCATTATTCGTATTATGTAGGAGAAGAACGGACAAAATTCCAGTCTTGACGAAATAGAGTGAGTGAGGGGAAAAGCTTTAATCCCCCATTCACTGGTGCAACAATTTGATAGCTTGTCAGTCTCGAACATTCATTACTAGGTCGTTCCTTTTTGTTGTTACGTTGTAAATTTAGCTATGGTTTTCTTCTTCTTCATCATCATCATCATCATCATCATCATCATCATCATCATTACCACCATCAACATCAGCTACCGCCGTCTTCCGGAAACCAAACGCCATTCCTCTCTGTCCATCCATTGATCTTCCTCCAATCCTCTGATATTCATAGCCGCTTGTACACCTTCTATCCAAGTTTTATTTGACCTTCCTTTCTCCCTCTTCCATTGGGATCCATTCCATAATAAATCCAAATCTTTCCTTTTGGCATTCTTTTGACATTGCCATACCAGTGTAATCTTTTCTTTTCTATAATGTCTATGATGTCCGGCTGCTATTGTACACCAATAATTTCCCTTATTTCTTTATTTCGTATTCTATCCATTCTAGATTTTCCAGCTGATCTTCTTAAAACATCCGTTTCTGTACTTAAAATTATTTTAATTTCCTTGGTAGGAATTTGCTAAACTTCAGCACCATATGTTAGAATTCTCTGAATTATGGTTTGATATAAGCCCATTTGTAATTTTCTATTTTTTGTAATATTTTTGCTCCACGAAACAGAGTTTAAAGCATTTATTGCTTGTTTTGTTTGTGCAATTATAAATTTAATTTCCACTGTGTTATCACCTGAATGGTCTAATTTTGTTCCTAAATAAGTGCATTTAATACTAGATTTTAGTTCTTCTCCATTGTTGAAATTTATATTTTCCATTTCTCCTCCTATACACAGATATTTAGTTTTCTCTCTATTTATGTAAAGTCTCCATTTTTCATATTATTCTTTTAGTTTTGTTGCCATATATTCTATGTCATCATGCTTTCCTTACTGACATATATTGTGTCATGTAGAAGCGATGCTAATATTATTCATGACAGTATCGTCATCATAATGGAGGGAGACGGTCGCCGTTCAATGGCGACAATACAAAGTTAAATACTACTTTTAAGAACTCTACACTGTTTATGATGTTCCGCCATTTGTCTCTATCTTGTACATCATCCTCCATTATGCCAATTCTAAAAATGAGAGAATCCGACAATTAGAAGTGGAGATTTAACTGAAATCCGAAATTAAAAACTGAATAAACAACTGGACCGATTTGATGATTTTTTTCTGTGTGCGTTTGAGTGAGTTCCTGGATGGTTTAGATTCACAATTGGACCCTTTACAACCATTAGGTATAGGAATTCACCTGAAGTGAAAATTTAAAAATTGCTCTAGCGGTCACAATTTAAGATGTTTCACAACGAAACTCAGTATATCCTATTAAAATGAACCGAGATAGTGATACCCACAACAGACCCGGAGGCCCTTGGGGTAGTAGGAGGTTAGGGCTCCCACTTTTTCTAGACAATCAGCACTTGATGTCAGCCGGGTTGTCAGCCCTGCGTGACGGCCGCCTTTACCCCCAGAACAAGCGTCTGGTACTCATTTCCGTTAGAGGCTGAGTCGACCCCAGGGCCATAGTGCCGCCAGAGGGTTTGGGTCAGTTTAAAAATCCTGACCCCAACGGGACTCGAACCCTCGACCCTCCGGTATTGTACAAAAATAAGCAAAATCCGACAATTAAAAGTGGTTTATCTGAAATACGAAATTAAAAACTGACTAGCAATCCGCATGTTTGGTTCGTCTCAGCATATACGAGTACCATACAATTTAATTAATCTTTAATACTTCATTTATTTAGCCGTAGCCAACGCACGCCGGTTATTAGCTGTATAGCAAACTCGACTAATTTCGTGATACTAAAGTTTTAGCTTATTATGCCTTCCATCCGTAGTAATTCTGCCCGAGGGCAGGTCTTTCTCTGCAATCATAGCATTTTTATGATAATAATGGCCGGATGATTTTCGAGGACCGTTGGGCCCTAAGCTTCCTGACATTTTTGTCGTACAGGTGAGGAAAAAAAACCGAAAAAACCTCACCCAGGAGCCTGTCCCGACCGGGAATCGAACCCAGGCCCGCTTCGTGACAAGGCAGAAACGCTACCTCTAGACCACAGCGATGGATATATTATACCTTAATATTATGAAAATTTCTGGTTAGAGTCTTAGGAATATTTAAAGTTATGTACATTTGAATTAAATATACAGGGTGTTCCTAAATTAGACCGACAAACTTTGGGAGCAGATAGTTAACCTTCATTGAAACATATTTTGTTAAGGAACCTATAGGCTGTGACTCTTTGTTTCAGTGCAAGAGGGGTCTCAGAGGAAGGGATGGAAGGAAGTAGGTACGTACAAATAACAAGTAATTTTGTGTCACGTAATTCTGTGTGTTAATCCAAATACTTTACAGACAAGCAGAAACAAAACGTACTTAATTCTAAAATAAATAAATAAAATAGAATATAATAAAACATTTACTCCAGTGTTGCATTATCAGGATGGATCCACTTTATTTTCCCATCACAAAGTGCTGGAACACACGTACATTGACAACCAGACAAACAGTGCATCAATGTGCCTTACTTTGTCGAATCCTTCCAAAGATGCCAAGGGTTTGCCTTATTTCAGCTGCTGCGCTGACAATGTGTGCTACAAGATCTTCTTCAGAGTCAATATCGGTTTCATAAACCATTGCCTTCATGTAGCCCCACAAAAAGAAGTCTAGGCAGATCAGATCAGGCGAGCGTGCCGGCCAGGCAGTGGGCTTGCCACTACCTATCCAACAGATCGTGCCAATGGGTGGTGTAAACAAACTTGCTGTAATAGGTCCGAATGCTACTGAGCTCCGAAAGTAAACAGACCAAGCGATAGTAGTAATGATAAACCTTTCTTGGACTGAAAGGAGTGTTTATCCGCTTCCGTCAATCCCTTCCTGTAAGATCCCTCTAGCCCTGAAACGAAGCGTTTCAGTCCAGAAGTTCCTTAACAAAATTTGCGTCAATGAAGGTTATCTATCTAGTCCCAAACTTTGTCGGTCTAATTTAGAAACACCCAGTATATGCTGAGTTGTGGAATATATAATTTATTTTATTACCAATATGACAAATTATATATATATATATATATATATATATAAATGAATGTTTGTTTGTTGGTTTGTTTGTTCGTACTTTATGCGCGGCCATACCGTTGATCCGATTGTGATGGGTCTTTTTGCAAAATGTTCAGGAGATTCTCGGGATGAACATAAGCTATACGAGAGTTGTGATACTCAACTCCTACACCCTTAAGAATCGCCCTTTGTAGTGGAAAATGTGAAATAAAGTTCCTATTTTGACGCTTAAATGGCTTACGCTGCCTAAACCATAACAAATACACAAAATTAATGTACACAGAATTGAATATCTCAAAAGGCTCTACAAAAATGTCCGCGACAGCATATGTTTATCTCTTATGGATAACTCACCATAACGATTTTTGTCTTTCATTGATGTCAAGAAGATCGAGACATGTACGTAGATTCTTGTGCAAGCATAGCAGCACATGGCGGGTATTCTTTAACGGATAACTCACAATTACGAATTTTGTCTTTTAGCTCATTTATGCCAAGAATATAGAGGTAAGTAAATTCCGGGCAAAATCAGATAATCAGCACGGGGAATCTTAAAATAATTACGAAATACATTTATAATTATTTTTCATTTCACTTATCCAACTAATCATAAGAAGTACATTAATTTTTTGTCTTTCAGCTCATTTATGCCAAAAAGATCGGGATGAGTAGATTCCCAGACAACGCCGGGTAAACAGCACGGGGTATCGAAAAATAATTACGATAAAAATTATTCCTTTCACTTATTTAACTAAACATAAAAAAACATTAATTTTCGAATGTCAGCTCATTTATGTCAAGAAGATCGGGATAAGTAGATTTCCGAGGCAACGCCGGGTAATCAGCACGGGGCATCTAAGAAATATAAACTTATAATTATTTTTCCTTTAACTTATCCAACTAAACATAAAATCACATACATTTTAATTTATTTAGGCGTAGCAGCGCACGCCGGGTATTAGCTAGTATATATTCCGGAGGTTTGAATTCGTGATAGTATTAGAGTAACTTGGTTAGGGTTTAATCACTATCTTTGAAATCTCATTTTATAAACAGCCAACCCTTGACACTTTTCATGGAACCACAGATCACATTGTATCCGTCTACCTTTAGTGTTGAAGAATATCTACTCAAAAATGTTCTTCAAAAACAGACAAATATTAATTCTAACAATACATGAAAACACTTCTTCTACAAGTTAACAAAGTAAGAAAGACTACCCCCCACTAAAACACAAATTAATAAAATTAAGCTAATAATGAATAATTCCAATAAAATACACCCAAGGAACACTGTTATCACAAATATGAGAGCACAGCAAGAAAGTAGACTTTCTGCCATTTATGACACTGGAAGATATCACTGTTCAACAGTGGTTTTGTTGCCCTTGATATAAGATTAATTTCGGATATATTTATGCTCACAATTAATGAAATTATCAATGATTTTGGAAGATTTGCTCTGGTTTTTTATTAAATCTTTATTTTCATTTATACTACAAAAAATAGGAAAATATGAAAAAATATAACAAATATATTTATAATATCAATTTATTTTTGAAAAATTAGAATGAACTGACGTAAATAGAAAGAAATATATCGAAAACCCATGTTATACTTCAGTGAAATGCCTTTTATAAGATTTTCTTCTATAATTTTTTAGGGGACAATCTCTTTTTAAAGACCAGCAGTAATCTGCCATCATGTGACGGTCCCATCTACCCTGATACCTTTACTCCATTACTTTTAGATCCTAGTGAAAGCGTTCGTCGCTATAATTTCCTAAATTATCCGGAAATCTATTCAGGTGACTGTGAAGAAAATGTAACCTTATACTCATATTTGCTCCCAGAATCTTGAAGCTTATCAACATGTTTTGCACAATTTATTTATAATTTGGTGCTTTATAGTTATCTAGGAAATTTTCTACTACCAATACAAAACCCTTCCAAGCTTCACTTTCCGGAACAGTCATAACTTTAATAAAATTTGCATCTTTCATCAATTGCCGAATTTGAGGACGATCAAATATTCCTCCTTTTAACTTTTACATACTGAGCTTAGGAAATTTTCTACAAATGTATTTGAAACATTTTCCTTCCTTGTCCAACGCTTTGACGAATTGTTTTATCAAATCCAGATGCACGTCGTGAGTACTTAAATTTTGTCAAATAACTGAGATCACGGCCGATGTGTGGAGTGAGGGGTGTGAGAGTGGGGATCACGTGATGTTTGTATACACGAAAAAAATGTACAGAAATCAAATCATGACTGGAAACAAATTTTATTAGTAACAAGCCGCTTACTGTTTAAGATATAAGATATGCAGAAATCATAAAAACTAGAGCACATTCAACACTTTCATGAATATATTCGTAAACTGTGTACTTGAAAACATAGAAATTCGCTGAAAAATCCAGGACAATAATTTTTTTTTTGTAGAGCTGTATAATTTGTTTTTCTTGCCAGTAAAACTTGGTTACAAACGAAAGAAATATATAATGAAATTATCCGTGTCACGAAATTAGCCCAGACAGTCCATGACCTAACAGCAGTTTGTAAGTACACTCGGAAACACCGTGTAATGAGATAGTGTACAAATATTTGTAGTTTTGTGTACAAGTTGAATACAAAATAACTGGTGCATAGGTGTAATATTATTTCCGTGGATTGGCTGAGAAGCAGTTTACAATGTACAGGTGCGAGAGATTGTTCCGGTGAAAGCGGCCGAACAAAACCACAGGTTGACAATAGGCCCAACCGCTTCCCAATGGATGCGTAATTCCGTGTAACTAATTCTCTCACGGAGACGGACATTGCACTGTTAAGATCGTTCCGGATGGGTAGTTCTCTTGTATTTCCAACAAAGCATCCTATCAGCAGAATCTAGCGCAGGACGCTATCTCAAGAAAAAAATACTAACTCAACAATCCAATACATTTTTTTTGATTGCGGATGAGCCCATGTAGGACTACGCAAAGTACTTAAAGGCGTTTCCTTTGAGCCCAAATTTCTTTCATTCTTTTGCGATGAGCTTGTTTTCTATCATCTGTCCAAGTTGTTCCAGTTTTTTTCTTCGGTTTCGTCTTGGTCAACTTGCCACTTATTCACCTTAATTCTAAATATATATGTGTTTGGGATATCTTCTTTAGTAATTCCTGCCAATTTTAAGTCATTTTTGACTCCATCAATCCACTTCATAGTATCCACTGGAGCTTTACTTCTGTTTTTGTAGAATTCCATTATCTGTTTTGTAAGCCTATTTGAGTTCATTCGTTTAATATGGCCATAAAATTTTAACCTTCGTTTTCTAATATCACTATGAATGTCTGTATATATTTTTGTTTCCTTTTTACTTCTGAGTCTAAATGCTTCACCTTCACCTATGACTTTTGGACCTAAAACTTTTCTTATAATTTTGCATCTTTTTTCACTATATTTTCGAGATCTTTTTTCTGTTCAAAATTAATGTTTGTGCTCCATAGAGGCACTCTGGTTTAATTACAGTGTTATAGTGTCGTAATTTTGTATGTAAAGATATGAATTTTTTATTTTAAGTGTTGTGAGTAAGCCGAAATTCTGTTTCCATTTTTTGGCATCTACTTTTATTGGCTTTGGTTTCAATTCCAATTTCCTGAATTATTTCACCAAGATATTTAAATTGTGAAACTCGTTTAATTTTTCCATATTTGGTTAACAGGTATTTTGGTGCTTGTTTATTGCAGTAAATTTATTATATATTCATCCATCTTTTGGTTCTACAGCCCGAGTCGGACCCTGACCTCCCTAATATTCCTCCTCCGTTCTCCGCATTCTAACCACCGTCTTCTAATTCATTCTCCCAGAAGTGTAGTTGCATCTGCACATACTGCGTCCTCCCCCGCTCCCTCGGTCGTCCCACTGTCCTCCTTCCTCCAAGGAAGATGCCTTAGATGACTAGCCTAAAAATATTCGGACTCGGACCCACGCCCTAATGCCCCTCCCGGAGGGGCATACATCCCTATCCTGAGCCAATCTTTTCCAATTCCCCTGCATAATTTACTTCCCTCAAATCATAGATAATGTTATTTTCCCACCTAATTCTTAGTCTACCAACAAGACGTTTTCCCTTTGGTTTTCCTACAAGAAGCTTCCATTCACGTCTTTCATTCCCCATTCGTATCACATGTCCTGCCCATCGCAGTCTACGAGACTTATATATCCCTAGTAAAGCTGCAAACATGGCCAGGAGTCAAGGAAAGTGTGGAGAGTGCTGTGTTTGCAGTGAAATACCTGCTCTTGGGCACAACACTATGTGTGTAACTTTACAAAATTTATACTTTATAGTATGTACACTTCAATTACAATTTGAAATTTTTTAATGTATTTACAAAATGTATTTCATCAATTTGAAAAATTAATTGTCTGTATCACTTTGTCCTTGAGGCAATCCTCTAATGAGGAAAGTTGTATATAATAATAATAATAATAATAATAATAATAATAATAATAATAATAATAATAATCTTTTACTTTTTTCTTCGTTTATACTTGTTTTCCTTATTGTTTTAACTTTTTATTTGTTTGTTTTACCTGTTTGTTAACTTTCTTTAATTCTCACATAGACACAAGGACATGACACACACACCCAGACCCAAGGTGGAGATTTAAAATCCCCTACCCCCCCAGGAATCGAACCCGGGTCGTCTGAGTGGAAGGTAGGGACTCTACCGACGGACAGTTCTTCAATTGCTAATGTGGGTTGGAATTTCTATCAGCATTAATTTCATTACAAACCATTATGTAGAAAGAAGAAACATAGAAAGACCAAGAGAAAGATGGATCGATCAATTCAAACATAAGATCGGACAGACCTTAAAGTCTAATCCTTAATGCTTATAATGAAGATTAATTTAATTAGGTTTCTTATTTTTTCACGATTTCGTTAAAATATGGATGACATGCGGCACGAATGGGGAATGAAAGAGGTGCATTCAAGCTTCTTGTATGAAAACCAGAGGGAAAACGCACAGTTGGTAGACCAAGAATGAGGTGGGAGAATAACATCTATGATTTGAGGGAAGTAGTTTATACAGGGGATGATTGGAAAACATTAGCTCAGGATATGGATGCACGGAGAGCTTATGTCTGCGCGGCCATGAACCTCCGGGTTCGATAGTCCCAGTGAGTTAGTTGGTTATCGTTAAAATATAAGCAAATTGAATAACTTGACGATAGGTAACCTATATGTTATAGGGTCTTTAGAAAAATCAATAATTATTACAATACTGAGATGTGAATATACTATAGTGGACTCGGTATTTTAGTTTCCAGACAGCATCGAAGGCAACTGTTTCCCTCTGGTTTTAAAAAATTCTGTCAGACAGAGCCGGGGATTCGTTAGAGGCTTCTAAAATGCCGTTCCGATCACCAAAAACTGTAAACAGTTCTCTGCCAATCACGTCTTCGCATTATAATTAAAGTTTCCATGTCAACTCCACGTGGATATAATTATCTTAACAGCGTTGCAACTATTGCCTTTGCAGTATTATTATGATATAGTATGTTAGTGCCAGTGAATAAAACGTGACAACGCCGCTTGATTTGCTAAATACTTATCAGCACAAAATATAATCTACCATTCATAAAGCAAAGCGCCTGGAAACTAAAATCAATGGATTGGTGATCATCAGGGATTGTGTTGTTCCGAATGGAGAGAAGCGATTAAAATGCAAGCCAAGCGGTGCGTTCTTTGCCGGGCAGGTCTAGGGACGATATCCTCTGTAGACGTTGTCGCAGAGAGCACGAAACCGTTGCACACGTCCTTGGGGCCTGTCCGTTTGGAGAATCACTGAGAAATATTCGGCACCACACTATTCGAAATATGACGACAAAAGCCTTGCGAGATTATGGATACACAGTTTATGAGGAAGTTCGTGGTTTGGCCACTAATGGAAGTAACAGACGAATAGATATTATTGCATTTAGACCATATTCTAAAATTGTTATGATATTAGATCCCACAATCCGTTTTGAGACTCATAGTGGCCAACCTGAGGAAGTTGACTGTGAAAAGAAAACCATGTATGAGTCAACAATTGACTATTACAAAGATAAATACCAATTACATAGTATAACTGTACAGGATTGACGATCGGGGCAAGAGGTACTATACCAGGATTCTTAGCTAAATTTTGGAATTCCTTAGATTTTGACAGGGTGTATCTTTCTAAAATTACCATCGCTGCCATTAGAGGATCAATTTCAATTTTAAGAAACCATCTTTACAAAATGCATACTTTATAGTATATATACTTCAATTAAAATTTGAAATTTTTAAATGTATTGACAAAATGCATTTCATCAATTTAGAAAATTAATTGTCTGTTTCGCTTTGTCCTTGTGGCAATCCTCTAATGAGGAAAGTTGTATATAATAAAAAACATAGATATTAGTGAAGAATTAAATAAGAATAAGTTACATCTATAGTTAGAAATACAGTAAATAAACTGGCATTCAACGAATTATTATTATTGTTATTATTATTATTATTATTATTATTATTATTATTATTATTATTATTATTATTATTATTATAATAATGAGGAGAGCAGCAAGATGTTCAAAATTAAAAAAAATAATGCTGTTATACGAGAAAAAAAAAGTATTAGATATTCAATAGTAAATTATATAAGATACAAGCAATTCAATTGGCATGGGCACGTATGACGAATGCAAGAAGAAAGGTTATCCAGAAAAAAAAAATGTGTCCACCAGGAAGAAAAAGGAAAGGAAGACATCGAAACTCGTGGTGCAAGAAATAAGAACTGGAATGAGAACAAGAGGACTGGAGGACATGGAGTGGATAGATAAGAGACGAGTGGAGAAGGCAAATAAAACTTTAGGCACAGAAAGATGTGTAAATATTGAAAATGTGTGTGTATGTATATATATATATATATATATAATTAAATATTTAACATTGAGCAATGCAAGCTTAATATAGTATGATAAGAAAAATAAATGCCTGGACGGGATTCGAACCCGGATCTCTGAGTCTGTACCTCAGTGTGATATCCATTACACCACCAGGCGAATCCAATATTTTATATATATATATATATATATAAAGTATCATTATTAGTTACTTATTCACATCCCAATCCTGAGCTAATGCTTTCCAATTATTTCCTGTATAATCTACTTTCCTCAAATCATACTTACTTACTTACTCACTGGGACTATCGAACCCGTAGGTTTATGGCCGCGCGGATTCCTCAAATCATAGTTAATGTTATTCTCCCACCTCATTCTTGGTCTACCAACTGGGAGTTTTCACTCTGGCTTTCCTACAAGAAGCTTCCGTTCACGTCTTTCATTCCCCATACGCGCAACATGTCCTGCCCATCGCAGTCTACGAGACTCAACTGTTCTTATTATATCTGGCTTCCTATAAAGGCCATGTAGTTCACTGCTAAGTAGTCTTCTCCATTCATGTGTCTGTTCATCTCTCTTTGGTCCAAAATTTTCCTAAGTACTTTATTCTCAAATACTCGTAATCTCCTTTCCTCCCTTAAAGTAAGAATTCATGTTTCGCACCCATATAATATAACTGGTAGAATAATAGTTTTATATATTTTCAGTTTAACGTTTCTTGAAAGGAGTTGGGACATCAAAAGTCTCTGCAATGCATAATAGCAGGCATTTCCAGAATTGAGCCTATGTTTAATTTCTTTGTGCATCTCATTTCTATTTGTGATTATTGTTCCTAGATATTTAAATTCAGCCACTTCCTCAAAATTTCTCTCATTTGTCCATTATTATTATTAATTATTATTATGATTATTATTATTATTATTATTATTATTATTATTATTATTAGAAAGAACGACCAAATCTTACATGGATCCAAGGGATTAGAGAATCTTTGAAGGACTGGGAAATAGAGGAAGAAATGTGTTATAATAGAGACGAATGGAGGAAAATTATAAGCGAAATTGAAGATAAATAATTGGTGCCGGAAAAATGCATGAACCTTGTTAAACCGAAATATATATATTTATTAGATATTATGAGATAATAATAATAATAATAATAATAATAATAATAATAATAAATAAATAAGTAAATAAATAAATAAATAAATATATATATAATGAGATCAGAACAGGCCATTGGGCTTAATCCTTGTTGTTGATTATTATTATTATTATTATTATTATTATTATTATTATAAGCAATGACGAAATTATAATAATTGGGATCCTAGTCATAGAACACATATAAGTTTTGTGCTTTAATATATTTTCGCACTCTCTTGGAATATAGCATTGTTACCATGTAGACCAACAGGTTTCTCTAACAACCTAAATACGAAACATTAAAAGTTGACGCAAGTTAAAGGTGGCACAAAGCTTCTTACACAAGACACTCACATTTGTCCAAAATTAAATTGCTTCAAGTCACAGAGAGTTGTACTACAAAACTCCCCTCAAACTAACTTTTTTCTTTATGTGTTTTTTCTTTTGTGAATGACAAAGTTTTCATGTTATTTTATTTCCAGTTTGTGGAAATGTTTCAATTAACTTACATTCTGTTGTAGCGGTATTTTTCACAATAAGTTTAAAGGAGTTCAGAGTGCGCAATCGTTTCTTGACCATTTTAACTCCTGTTTTATTACGGACATTGACATCCAAATTCTCTAAAAATGTTAAGCTATTTTTTTTAAACGTTGATTCTATAATAACTAAGATAAAAATGTATAATGTTATGGCGGTTCCCACAATATTGTATGGAGTGAAACTTGGGCTCCAATGAAAAAACAGAAGGATAGAATACAGACGGCGGAGATGAGGTTCCTAAGACAAGTAAAAGGATGTACAAGACTTGATAGAATAAGAAGTGAGGATATAAGAGAAGAATTGAAAATACAGCCTTTATTGGATAAGGTCACGAATTACAGACAGAAATGGATTGGTCATATGGATGGAATGAGTAAGGAGAGATATCCATTGTTAGCAAGAAATTATCAAGCAAGAGGAAGACTTGATGTTGGAAGACCTAGAGGACGTTGGGTTGATGCATTATGAAGTCGGAACGGGCAATTGCCTAATCCCTGGAGTGATGATGATGATGATGATGCTATAAAGAGCTAAAGTAAAAATACAAAATAATTTAACAGAGGAATTCACAGTGAATAAAGACCTTAAGCAGGGATGCAGTTTGTCACCAATTCTTTTTAAAATTTATTTAGACCAGGCACTTAACTTATGGTATAAAAAATGTTCTGAAATGGGTATTCCTATAGGAGGAAAAGTACTGCATTCTTTGTTGTTTGCAGATGATCAAATAATTTTTTCCGGGGATGAAGATGATATGAAATATATGATAAATAAACTAATAGAAGAATATAAAAAATGGGGATGGAATATAAATTGACAGAAAACAGAATATATGTGCTTGGGAAAGGACGTGGATGACCTCATACTCGAAACAGGGAAAATAAAAAAAAATGTGAATTTTTTAAATATCTTGGGTCAATAATTACAAGTTTAGGTACCTGTGAGAGAGATGTACAGACTAAAATTGCAATGGTAAAAAATGCAACGAAAACATTACATGGAATAATTTGGAACAAAAATATCACAAAGGAAACTAAAATGAAAATTTATAAGAGCATAATACAGAATATTTTGTCATATGGAAGTGAAACTTAGTCTTTGACGGAAGTACAAAAAATAAAATTAGTACAGTTGAATTTGATTATTTTAGAAGCCTCCAAAAAAACAAGACAGGATAAAATAAGAAATTAATTCCTTTGGAGAGAAATGAATGTCACCACATCGGTTGTTAAATGGTATGGTCATGTACAAATAAAGGAAAATGAAAGATGGCCAAAAAATATATACCAATGGTCACCCCCTGGAAGAAATAAACGTGGCAGACCAAGATGGAAATGGAAAACCTACGTCAGAACTATAATGGATGATACGAATTTGGAAGAGGGAGATTGGAATAATAGAAATAAATGGAAACTGAAGACGGCAAACCTATAAACGGGAGAAAGCCGAAGAAGAAAGGATTATATAAAGTTTTATTACTCTGCTTTAAGACCTAGGGTTCCGCGCCATAACCGAGTGGTTAAAGCAAGATGCCTTGGCGAAGAGCTACGGGACTTGCACTGATTCGTGAATTCCATGGGGAAATATATTTTCTCATGAAATTTCTGTCAGTTCGGGATCAGTGCCCACTCATCATCATGAAGAATTTGGAGAGCTACAATAAGTGCGGCTCCTAGTTGAAAAAACTAGCTATAACGACTGGGGGACCCAACTTGTGGACCATATATCACCCCCTACACTGGCAGGATAATCGATTTCTCTGTGATTAACACATCTAAATGCGAGGCCAGCAGCTGGCTGGTAGGCTAAGGATCTTCTAGGCCTGTCGTGCAAAGGAGTTTTTATTTAATTTTTGTAAACTGTCACCTTTGTTGGCGCATGCGCATGGTGTATGATTGGAACTTAGAAAAATTTTTCGCGTCACGTGTTGAAAAAATATTTCCTCATTCGGAATTCTCTTCTTCTTCTGCACTTCCTGGTTTAGTCATTAGTTGCGCGTTCCGTCTTTACTAATAGATCTAAGACCATCTCTTCCGAGGACGTCCGACATCTCTTCTTCCTCTCGGAAAATAATGTAAGATTTTATTTGGTAATCTACTTTCTTTCATTCTTTCTTCATGTTCTTTCCACTGAATCTTTTGTTAAATATCTTTTCTTTTATGGAGTAGATCTGCAGTCCTTCACGGATATCCTCGTTTCTTATCTGGTCCATTCTAGTCCATCCTTTTACTCTTCTTAAGAATTTCATCTCTGCTGCTTGGATTTTACTTTCTTGTTTGGTAGTGATAAACCAAGATTCGCTTCCATACAGAAGGACAGGGACCGCCATTGTTTTATAAAATTTTAATTTTCGGAATTCTCTAAATATCTAACTATTTTCTCTGTTAAATTAAGAGCAAGCAGAAACAGGTTGTGGAAGATCGTGAATCTACATAGCGACTTGAAAATCTTTCTTATATGAAGTAAAACCAAATGAATTGAGATTCAGAAGTAGTTTTAGTATTCTTATTTTTTAAGGACACGACTTCAAAAGTTGTTTTAATGCAGACTTTTGTTTACGACATTCAGCACTGAGTTTCGCACCAGGAGCTGGCATTTTCGTGCTTTTATTTTATGCGCTGCTACATATTTGTCATTGTGAAATGCACTGCTCTATTTTTATTGGATGAAAATCCTCTGCACACATTCGTTTTTCATTTTATGTTACTCTATTTAAAGTGGCTAATAAATTCAACCTGTATGCAGAAAAAGAATCAAAAGAGGAAATAAATACATTTTAAATGCAGAGGAAGATTCAGCATTCTATTATGTAGTACAGAGACTCTTGCCATCTCAATTTCTCTCACAATATATTAAACTAAAAGTATACAGGGTGATTTATAATTCCTATTACAAACTTCTGGGGGTTGTAGAGGGGATTAAGTATATAAAGTTTTGATTAGGAACCCTTGTCCGAAAACGTACCATTTCGATGTAAAATAAGTTTGAAGATTGAAATATTTTGGGCTGATATCGTGTGTCTTGTGTTTCAGAATAAGTATTACAGACTTCTAGGGGTTGTACTAGAGTGTGGTTCCATGTGGCGACCCTGTTGTTCGTTGAACAAAGAGCATCTGCGACGAATCTTTTCATACACACGCTTCACAAGACTGGTGTGCTCAATAATTTCAGCTGCCGCCAGAATTCGCTCAAGATCTTCCTCCGACTCATATAGGTCTGCAATACTTATTCTGAAACACAAAACACACGACATCAATCCATTATGTTTCGATCTTCCAACTTATTTTACATTGAAATGGTACATTTCCGGACAAGGGTTCCTAATCAAAACTTTATCTCCTTAGTCCCCTCTACAACCCCCCGGAGTTTTAATAGGAATTATAAATCACCCTGTATACAACGGTGATTCGTCTAGTTATATGGATACGTAACACGGTCCTTCATTTTACGTATCCTAATTTTCGTTATGGAGGAAATGCAATGATTGGAATTAAATTTTTTTTTTAACTTAAACAACCCTATTTTCATCCTCTATTGCACTAGAATAGAGGATATTACATCATCATCATATTCATCCAAGCAAGAATTAGGCCATGTGGCCTATTACGGTCTGAAAGAGGAATTTTTCATCTAGCGCGATATTTTGCCTTGAGGACAATAACCAAGCATAGTTTTTTGGAATTCTGTGAGATGACATTCGTTCAAGATGGGCTTTCCAGTTGTTCTGGTAGTTTTGTATATGATCTAGGAATGGGTTCTACACCCAACTCTTCCAGGAATTTCCTCATTTCTTTTATAGTCCCACTTTGTATAGCCTGCTGTACAGCGCATAAATCGCATCTCATTTGCTGTTGTTCGGTATTCGCCTGTTGTTCGTATTGTCCATGCTTCACTACCACATCTTATTACTGGTCTTGCTAGAACCTTATAAATATTGTGTTCTTTTATACCAAAGATGGTTTCATATTACTATTAATTATTCCTGTTGTTTTTGTGAAATGTTAGAGATTTTATTTGCTAAATCAGCTTCATCTTTAAATTATAACACAAATAATTACATATGTTTACCCTCTAAAAGTTTATCAACCAAAACAATTTTAATGGGTGTAGGGTATTACATAAATTCCATAATTAGTAAATGTGTTAATTGCTCTTGTCAACCCTTTATTTATTAGTGTTGTTTAAGAGCAACGAGACTTTAATTGAAATTTTTTCTTATCAGTCACTTTTAACCGTTTGTTACCAGTGTTGATAGAAAAAAATGCGTCCTAACTAAATTATAACTTAAAAAGTTATAAAATGAAATATATTACGACTACGTATCCTATCTTTTTATATATAAAAAATAATGTTTGTTTGTTTGTATATTTGTTTGTTTGTTCGTACTTTATGCGCGGCCATACCGTTGATCCGATTGTGATGGTTTTTTTTTTGCAAAATGTTCAGGAGATTCCCGGGATGAACATAGGTTATACGAGAGTTGTGATACTCAACCCCTACACCCTTAAAAATCGCCCTTTGTAGTGGAAATGTGAAAAAAGTAGCTCTTTGAACGCTTAAATGGCTTACGCTGCCTAAACCATAACAAATACACAAAATTAATGCACACAAAATTAAATATCTCAAAAACCTCTACAAAAAAGTCCACGACAGCATATGTTTATCTCTTACGGATAACTCACAATAACCATATTTGTCTTTCATTGATGCCAAGAAGATCGGGATAAGCTGATTTCCGGACAAGCATAGCAGCTCAAGGCTAGTGGTAAAAACATATTAACATTATTATTATTTAGTATTAGCTAGTAAATTTACAAAAATAGAATCCTATCCTATTATGAATAAAATATTATTGTAAGAAGGTCAAGAATAATTAGACCTGAAATTGATTATAATCAAGATATTTATCTTTATATGGAAGAAACATATGAATATAGGATAATGAAAAGTTTGTGTACGTATATAAACAATTTAGCAGTGCAAGTTTCTGCTTATGAAATGGGATTTATCAGACTGCTAACTAGTAAATCTTACACTGATAATAAGTAACTGATAAAAATAGTCATTTTATGAAACAAGGCCCTGGCCTGATATATGGCATTTAGAAGATGGAGAGGAAGGAGAAGTAGAGGAAGAAGAAGAAAAAGAAGATAATATCAGAAACGAAAGCAAATAAAATTTAAAATAATGTACCAGAATATACATATATTTATTGCAGTTCTAATATTAAAAACGGAAGGAAACAAAATTTAAAATATAGTACCAGAAAATAAATATATTTATTGCAATTATAATAGGCCTATTAGAAAGGAAAGAAAATAAAATTTAAAATGAAGTGTCGGCACCAGAAGAGAAATATATTTATTTCAGTTATATCAATTATACATTCTGGGGACTGTTTATCACATTGGGAGACTTCACGTCCCACCAAAGCTCCCATCAGGGTCCATCCATTAGTCGTGACCCATTGGTTGAGTTCCGATTTTCCACGTCTGTAGAATATTGAAAACCACGATCATAAACTACTAGTGCATAAGAGACGCAAGTCGTAACTTCTTCTTCTTTTTTTTATCTTTGGGTTTTGGTTGTTCTTGTGACGTGGAATTCTCAATATTTTTAAGTCGTACGATTCTTATTCTCTCAGCGCTCGTTTGAGATTCCAATAAATCTATGTCTTACAGGGAAGTTAAAGAAGAGAAAAATGAATAGACTCGCTTATACGGATAAGGTTTGAAAAAGAAATTCAATATTGGAGATGTCATTGATATTAACTTGCCCTTTTATAAAGCGACAAGCATTTTATGATGTAGTCTCAAGTAATGCTGTGGAACTTGCATTTAACAAGTGATATTGCGGAACACCTGCATTTCATCTTAGTCCAAGATTACTACGTTCATCGAGTGTATGAACAAAAACTATTATTTTCATAAAATTATGAATGGCTGAATACATTTTTGCCGAGTTGCCTATTAAAATTCGGCCACCAGTATGTTTAATTAAAATTTAATTTGTTTATTTATTCCAAATATTTTGATTCACTTGTTATTAAAATAAATTATACTCCAGTTCTCAGAAATGGATGTATAGAGCTTGAAAAGTTTTGGTTGCCATTGCACACTTGGCCGTAAACCTCCTCGCGGCTACAGCAGGCTGTGACACCAATCAGTAATAAAATGGCGGTAAGTATGCATTTATTGTTTTATATTGTTCCCTCGCAGCAGGAAGTAAAACCACTGTCTTTATGTATACTACGTACAATGTATATACAAAAATATATCCAAAATGTAGTGTTAATATACATTATACGAATCAAATCACAACATTTTAAATGAACTGAACTTTATTTGAAACAATATAAAACAATAAATCGATGGAGAACTTTCATTAAAGGAAAATTGTGAATGTTTGTTACAAACTGATATTCTATAAGTCCGCAGTCATTTATATTTATTTATTTTTTTACTTCATATTAATTACTAAGATTGGTTGGAGAAAACACTCAATGATCAGGAAAATTCTCAAAATAAATAAAATAAAACAATAAACACGTACTTACCGCCATTTTATTACTGATTGGTGTCACAGCCTGCTGTAGTCACGAGGAGTTTACGGCCAAGTGTGCAATGGCAACCAAAACTTTTCAAGCTCTATACTTCGATTTCTGCGAACTGTATTATAATTTATTTTAATAACAAGTGAATCAATTTATTTCGAATAAATAAATAAATTATATTTTAATTAAACATACTGACGGCCGAATTTTAATAGGCAACTCGGCAAAAAATGTATTCACCTATTCACAATTTTATGAAAAAAAAATGATTTTGTTCATTCACTCGATGAACGTAGTAATCTTGCAGCCGGATCTTGGACTGTGTTTCGTTCAGGGGAATCGGTTGTAAAGAGAATCAAAAGTTAACTCGTAATAGAAAAATTACACCACGCAGGAATTGCCTAAATTAACCGAATTCCTCACAAAGTCAAGTTTAAAAGATCCGATTTTGCTGATTTAAGGCCCGCGCCTTAGCCGAGCGGTTTAAGACATAGTGCCTAGGTGCAGAGCTATGGGACTTGTGCTGGATCGAGTCCCCATGGGGGAATACATTTTTTCATGGAATTTCGGCTAGTTTGGGACCGTTGCCGACACAGGATGTGAGGAATTTGGGAAGCAAAAAAAAAGAGGGGGCTCCAGATTGAGAAAACCAGTTGTGACGGCTGGGGGGGCCGACATTCTAACTACATATGATCCGTACACTAGCTGGATGATTGTATTTTTAATAAACATTTTTTAAAATAGATAAAAAACTATTTTAAAATTTTACAAAGTATTGGCAGTTCCATCTCTTATCTATGGATGTTCAACCTGGGCATTAACAAAGGCAGATAGTGAACAAATAGAGGCTGTAGAAATGAAGATGTTGAGAGCAATAGCAGGATACCAAAGGATCGATAAAAGAAAAACGAAGATATAAGAACAGAACTTAATATATTTAATCTCTGTGGAAGAATAAAATACTATCAAAATGCTTGCCTTCAGCACGTATTACGAATGAATGAACAGCGCATTCCAAGAAGAATATATAATTATAAACCAAAAGGGAGAAGATTGTTGGGAAGACCATTGAAGAGATGGAAGGACCAATTGGACCTACAATGAGATCGGAACAGGTCATTGGGCTTAATCCTTGTTGTTGTTGATGATGATGAATAAAACTTTTTTTAGAGGACTTTAGACGACAAATAATACCTGAATGTATAATAACATGCGATTCCAGAGTTGAGCCTATGTTCAATTTTTTTTCACCTTATTTCTCTTTCATTTTGTCGTTACAAATATTTTAATTCCGCCAAGTTTTCAGAACATTCTTCATTTAGTGTCCATTCCAACTTAATAATGCATTTCTAAGTGTGGCCATTTATTATTTATTTTTCTTATCTTTTCAACAATAAATTTTACCCATCTTTCTCTAGAACCTTCTTAGATGGGAGTAAAACATTTTATTCTGGAATTTTTCCAAGTGATTTGGCATTGGGAGCAACTTCATACTAAATTGAATTTTAAATTCCTTGTAATGTTTTCATTACGTTTAAGATCCAATTTTGTGTAACCAGCTGTTATTCTAAAGAATTGCGTTTCTGAAGCTATTATTCTTTCATCTCTCTTTTTAAAGCCTCACCTTTCATTATACTATAATTCCGTTCTAGCTGAAAATTGCTTGAGGAGTTTTGAAAAAAAAGAAAAGTTCCAAATTTATAGGAGAGGTAGCTAACTAACTAACTGGTACTACCTAACCCGTAGGTTCATGGCCGCGCGGACATAAGCTCTCCATACATCCCTATCCTGAGCTAATTTTTCCCAATCATTCTCTGTATAATCTACTTCCCTCAAATCATAGTTAACGTTATACTCCCACCTCATTCTTAGTCTATCAACTGGGCGTTTTCGCCCTGGTTTTCTTACAAGAAGCTTCAATGCACGTCTTTCATTCTCCATTCGTGCCACATGTCCTTCCCATCGCAGTCTACGAGACTTGACTGTTCTTATTATATTTGGCTTCTTATAAAGACCATGTAGTTCACTGTTATGTAGTCTTCTCCATTCACCTGTCTGTTCATCTCTATTCGGTTCAAAAATTTTCCTAAGTACTTTATTCTCAAATACTCATAATCTCTTTTCCTCCCTTAAAGTAAGAGTCCATGTTTCGCACCCATATAATATAACTGATAGAATAATAGTTTTATTTATTTTTCGTTTAACATATTTTGAAAGGAGTTGTGACGTGAAAGTGTTTGGAATTGTATTTTTAGTTTACTTAAAAAGGGTATGATTTTTATTTCATAACAATATTAAGCCTACTTCTAGAGTTGAATTTCTAACTTTATATCAGTTAATTAACCACGATCGTGATTATGGTAGAGAAATCCAGGTAACATTTGTGTATTTCCATTAGCAGAAGTGTTCGTTTTATAAGTGAAGGGTGATGACAAGGACATAAATTGCCTTCCCAACGGGTTGGAACCTTGCTGTCATTCCGAGCATGCACGTAAGTGTATGAAGACCTTGTTGAATATTTTCCTCGGGACGTACATCTAGAGAATGAAGCACAAGGCGGTTTAATGGTCCTCTGTGGGCCCATTAACACAACCACTGTTCTCTCTTTCCCACTCCTCTAATTCCCTCAGTCCACCAATAACAACTCCTCTTTCCTCTTAACCTTTGGGTAAGTTCCACCACAAACTGCCTGGCATATGCCAACCACCAATATTGTCTGTTTCTCTTCTCCTTACAAATTCTCCAACTCCAATAAAAGGACAAGGAAATCCCTTAATCAAAATTAGAAGCTTCTAAGCTTAATTTTGCTAGACTACAGCACTGTAGATGCAAATTGTCCATATTGAGGAGCAGTGGCCGCTAGTGAGTTCAAAACTATGCCTTATCCAGTCTTAGAGTGATCCTAACAAACGCCAATTGTATCTTTTCGTCATTCACGCCACAGTTATTGTCACATTAACAGAGAGCAGTGTGAAGTATATAAGACATGTGATCGTTGAATAGGATAGATTATAAGGAAGCTGGTGAGATGTTTCACTGAACTTGTGAAATACATTTAAAAAGCTTTTTTTTACCACTAGTCAACAATTTGCAAGACTCGACACTTTCAGCCATTTAGTTGCATCAGATTAGACTAAAGCATGACTCAAATGCATCATCAATGTGTAATAAACTATTTTAAGTAGCAATTATTGATTAAAAAAGTAGAATACAAAGCGTAGAAATGTACTTCCTTAGAAGAACAAAAGGCTGCACAAGAATGGATCGGTTAAATAATGAAGATATAAGAACAGAGTTAAATATATATCCATTAAAATGATAAAAATCAAAGAATATAGAGAAAAATGGTTTAGACATGTAGAAAGAATGAACGTAACAAGATTACCAAAAGCAGCATTTAACTACAAGCCAAGAAGTTCAAGGAATGTAGGAAGGCCAGTGAAAAGATGGACAGAACAACTGTGAGGCGGAACAGGCTTTTTGCCTAGCTCGTGAAGTGAAGAAGAAGAAGAAGAAGAAGAATTGATTAGATAGGCCTATATTTTAGAATATTATCTATGTTTTGAATATTATTATTTTCTTTCACGAAAAATGACAAGTGTATTCAGAGGACGTATTTTTAATTTTATGAAGGGAAGTACTTTTTCGCATACTTATAGCTACAACGTACGTCGGTGTCCATAACCAATGAATAGCGACAGATCACATGGTTTTGGTTTGATGAGGATCACTTTAAGAGCGGATAGCATATAGGTGTGGCCAGGTAAAAATAAATCTAGGCCTATTATATTGTAATGTAGCCGGGTTATCTAAGACATCATGTCTTGATACAGAGCTATGGTAAATGGTCTGGTTCATATTCGAATTGGAGAAGAAACTTTCCCGTGGAATTTCTGCCAGTATGGGACCAGCGCCCACCCAGTATCATAAGGAAGTTGAGTAACTACTATGCACCTGTAGCACCGGTCTCTTACAAACTCATTTCTCGAAGGGACCGTCTTCATCGTGACGCGTATATGCGCCAAAGTAAGGGAAGCGTGCAGTTCCTCACGGTGAATGTGACAGTAGCTTAAGTAATGTATAATGCAATTGTAATGTTATCTATTGTTTTGTTTTTCTTTTGTTTTTTATTACTAAACATTACTTTATTGATACGGACTGTCAACAGCACGTACGGCTTGCTGCCCGTGTAATGCATATTTGTAAATAACATTGCATGTATCTTACTTTTAGTCTAATAAAGTCCTACTACTACTACTATTAGCAGTAGATGAGCAAAGCCAGTGGCGAATTGGCAACTAGATTAATCTGTCAGGCCTACGTTTCGCTAGAATTATAATGGAACTGGCGCTTCCAGATGGTCTAATTAACTTCGCCATCGAAATATATATATATATATATATATATATGTCGGCCGCGGTGGACTAGTGGTTATGCTCCTTGCCTCTGGTCCCGAGGGTCGCGGGTTCAAACCTGGCCGGGATCGATGGATTTTTAGGATGGAAAAATCCAAGGAGCAAGTTCTCCGGGAGGGACTTTAAGCCGTGGGTCCCGAGTCTGTAGATTTTCAGGCTCGTAAAAGATCCTTAAGCCTGAATGAAAAGGCCTCTAAGCAAAATTTACCGAATTTTTCCGTCCTAGTACTACCTTGTTTCCTAGATGTACGTATGAGGAGGAAACCCTGACTACGGACCACTCAAATGACATCTATACGAAAACAAGTCTAACTAAATTAGTATGGTTCAAATTCTTCCCTGTAGGCGGAGCGCCTAAATCTCTGTTAAGGGAAAACATGGGCTTACAATATATGTGTGTGTATATATATATATATATATATATATATATATATATATATATACACACACACATATATATATATATATATATATATATACAAGGTACAGAAAATGATGTTTTAAGAAGATCAGCTGGAAAATCTAGAATGGATAGAATACGAAATAAAGAAATAAGGGAAATGATGATTGTACACGAGGAGCCGGACATTATAGACATTAGAGAAAATAAAAGATTACAGTGGTATGGCCATGTCAAAAGAATCCCAGAGCAAAAATTGCCTAAAATTGTTATGGAATCGACCCCAATAAAAAGGAGGAAGGTAGGAAGTCCGAAGAAAACTTGGATAGAAGGGGTACATGCAGCTATGAATATCAGAGGATTGGAGGAAGATCAATGGATGGACAGAGAGGAATGGCCATGATACCGGATGATGATAATATATATTTTTTTGATGATAATGACTATTGGCGCAGCTCTTTGTTGAGTAATAGCCTCTCCTCTTTTAGGAGTTAATAGACCAAGTTCATTTTAGTTACCTTATTTGCCCAAATATGTAATGAGTGGCATGTGGTCAACACATCAACTCAATGAGACATCTAGCAGGTAACTAAGGTATTACTAGGATGTTTGAGGTCGGTAAATTTTGCTTAGAGGCCTCTTTGTTCAGGCTTAAGGATCTTTTACTAACCTGAAAATCTTCAGACTCAGAATCCATGGCTTAAAGTCCCTTCCGGAGTACTTGCTCCTTTGACTTTTCCATCCTAAAAAAAAATGAAATCCATCGACCGCGGCTGGTTTGAACCCGAGATCCTCGGAACCACAGGCAAGGAGCATAACCACTAGTCCACCGCGGCTGACTTATACGTTAGGGTGGGCCGAAAAAAATAATTTTTTATTTCGAAGTTGTAATAGCGGGAAAAAGTTGCGAATTATATAGACAGAAGGAAAGAAAAAAAAATATCAAAATCGGTTGATATCTTTTGGTCGCGCAAAGGCTCTAAAGTCTGACAAAATATGAAAAAAAAACTTCATTTTTGAGATTATTTCTTTAATTTTTTAATTAGAAGTCTATGCTATTTGCAAATTTGGTGAATTGTTTTGTATACTTATTAGCTAATTTATACTTATCTATAGGCCACCTTTCACTACCCTTATTTACAAAATTTATAAGAGTTTGTCTTTCATTTTTAAATTCTAAACAATCATATATCACATGGTCCACTGTCTCCTCACCAACATCGCATGCACACATTGCACTGTCCTTTATCTTGAAGCGATGGGAATAGGCGTTTTCGCGTGATAGTGCATTTTGTCATACCAGCAATGGCGACCATTAGTGAAAGTTCAACGTCCTACATTTCGGGGTTGCCAACCTAAATAACTATACTGTAATATTACATTTTCACCCACGTTCGGGAAATAAAACCACTCCCTCTATGTATACTACGTACAATGTATATACAGAAAATATCCAAAAGGTAGTGTTAATATACATTAAACGAAACAAATCACTACATTTTTAATGAACTGAACTTTATTTGAAACAGTATAAAACAATAAATACGTACTTGCGGCCATGTTATCAATAATTGTTCTCAAGGCCTCCTGTTGTTTCAACTAATAAACATTGTCCACACTGTTAACGTTAGTCAATTGTTTATAATGAACGCAAATATTTCCAACAAAGATATTATTTTACTATTATTTATTATTTTGAAAATACCATTGCGCAAAAAATAATGTACAACGCACGTTTGTGAAGTGTTTTACATAATCTCGAAATTAAAAACTTCGCTATGGCTCGGTTTTTAAACATTTTTCCTCGATTCTGTAAAAAAACCACTTCCCAATCTCGCATCGTAATATACTATTATATTCCTGTGTCCGGTCATCAGCATTGTCAAATTGGGAGATATCTGGATTCTTGTCTGTAGTCTGTTGCTGACTTTCGGGAAGAATAAGGGGGTTTGTAATTAATATATATATATATATATATATATATATAATTAAGAAATGCGAAACATTGACTCTTACTTTAAGGGAGGAAAGGAGATTACAAGTATTTGAGAATAAAGTACTTAGGACAATTTTTGGACCAAAGAGAGATGAACAGACAGGTGAATGGAGAAGACTACATAACAATGAATTACATGGTCTTTATAGGAAGCCAGATATAATAAGAACAGTTAAGTCTCGTAGACTGTGATGGGCAGGACATGTTGCACGTATGGGGAATGAAAGACTTGCATGGAAGCTTCTTGTAGGAAAGCCAGAGGGAAAACGCCCAGTTGGTAGACCAAGAATGAGGTGGGAGAATAACATTAACTATGATGTATGGAGAGCTTATGCCCGTGCGACCATGAACCTACGGGTTCGATAGTGCCAGTGAGTAAGTAAGTAAGTAAGTATATAATTAACAAAAACCTAAATTGCTTGATTCCTTCGAAAATTGATAAAATGGGGACTGCAGCCCTTAGATAGAAGAGCCGCCCCTGTTCAGGAGAGTAATTCTTTGAGAGAGTAGTATGGGCGGAACACCATATCTCGACAATTGGCTGGCTTCCTCTAACGTCTGTATAAAGCTTAAACCTCATTTCTTGTTTCTTTCAACTAATTAGGTTTTGAAATTGCACCACCGAAAGGATTCTGTTACCAAGATCTGGTTTAATTTGTGTTAATTGGACTTGGTGTTACCAATGTAAATTCAGATACTCTCTTTTTATGACTCTTGAACTTCAGATTATGCAATTATCGATTTAATAATAGGAAAAGCGCGCACAAAAGTGCATTAGTTTATGTCTCTGCTGTATACCAGCAACGATTGTGTTCTCTGAAATGATATCTTTCACACGGTTTATCACAGAGCTTACACACGTAGTCACTTGACGGATCATGATAGTTTGAATTTTTGCAGAGTTTGTGGTGATATCTATGCACTGCCAGTCTTATTATTGCACTGTGTATCTTGTTGTTTGGTCCAGTCCAGTCTCGATTGATCATTGCATCTGTTGCGTAAAAATCGTCTGGCATTTCTTTTGTCTTGTGTTGTCTTATTTTCTTCAATGCAGTTTCCTGTTTAGTAGCTGGTAACAGGAATGTTGTGCGTAGATCTTCCACGAGGAAAGTTTCCCGTGCTAATTCATATGCAAGTCTAGATGGAACAAATTTCGAGATCTCCATTGCTGCTTTTAGGAATCTATCGATTTTATTCTATGAATTTATCTGATTACTAAAATACATAATCTTCTTCTTTATCACATTTTAATCTTGATCCTTATAGGTGCTTTTACATGCCTTACGCAGCCCGGACCTTACAGTCGCCGACCTGTTGGTAGAGAGATTTTTAAATTTTGGATAGCACAGGCACTTTTTTTTAACCACACAAGGAGATGGAAAGAGTGGTCAGCTCATTGTCAGGGCCTCCTCCGAGACAACGCAATACAAAGACGAAACACTTCATTCATATACAGCTTACTTACTTACTTACTTACTCACTGCACTATCGAACCCGTAGGTTCATGGGGCAGCGTAACCCCGCCTTCCAGGCGCCCCAACCTCAGAAGTAGGTTACAATACGCCAATGCCAGGAGATAATACCTGAAATGTCGAATGGCAAACAGATGGCATTGAACAAAATAATAATAATAATTATTATTATTATTAATTATTATGAATGAAGTTTAAAACAATTGTTTTAACTTTCTGTTTCAGGGGACCGCTCTTCTTCAGATGAAAGGGCACGACAACTAAAGGTGAGTTGACATTCAGTTTACTTAGAAGTGATGTATTGATTTCCTATATTTAAGTTATTAAAATGTAACTTCAGAAATTTACAAATATGTGAGACACTTTTTTGGCGTATTTCTCTATTTATCCTTGTAATACAGCATTTATACAATTATGTACATTTAATATTAGTAGTAGTAGTAGTAGGACTTTATTAGACAAAAAGTAAGATATTTTCAATATTATTTACAAATATGGGTCGCACGGTCAGTAAGCCGTACGTGCTGTTGACAGTCCGTTACAATAAAGTAATAATTGGCACTAGTGTAAAGAAAAACAAACAACAAAAAAGGCAATAACATTACAATTACATAAAGAAAACACAATAATATTACAATTAAATAATAACACAATAGCATTATACACTAAAAAACAATAAGGGAACTCAAAGTACATTTAACATAAGTATACCGATACTGTCCCGCGCCGTAGCGGAGTGGTTAAAGACAGGAAGCCTTGGTGCAGAGCTACGGGACTTGCGCTGGTTCGAGTCTCCTTGGGGGAAGAGATTTTCTCATGGTATTTCGGCCAGTATGGGACCGGTGCCCACCCAACATCGTGAGACATTTGAGTAGCTAAAATAAGTAGCGGCTCCAGGTTGAGAAAACCAGCTATAACCGCTGGGGGACTCGGCATGCTTACCACATGTCACCCCATCACTGGCTGATGATCGCCTATCTCTGTGATTGACACATGTGGATGTGAGGCCAGCAGCCGGCTGGTAGGCTAAGGGCCTTCTAGGCCTGTCGCGCCAGGAGTTCTTTTTTATATCGATATTGGTATATGATACAATGACTAAACCTTACTCTTAAATCATTAGTATTCATAAAGTTTTTCATTTTAATTATTTATTTAATTTGAAGAAAATATATGGAAGTTTTTAATACGTCATTAAATTACGTTTATTATTATTATTATTAAGCGAGAGAGAAGAAAACTAAAAACAAATATAGAAATAAAGAGACCACATTCAAAGTACATTTATTACAAGACAAAAGTATCCAAAATCTGTATCAGAATAGGCTAAATGAACAATTAATATTAAAACCTACTTCCGAAGAAATAAACCGAGAATGGGATAATATAAAAGAAAGCATTGACAAAGCAGCATATGAGGCATTAGGAACAAAATATAAAATATATAACAAGAAGGGTTTAAGAATATGGAATGAAGAATTAGAGAGGATAATAAAAGATAAAAAGGAGGCTTATCACAAATATTTACAGAATAGGACACCAGAATTAAGAGCTGAATACAAACATAAAAGTGCAATAGCCAAAAGAGAAATCAAAAAAGCACACAAAGTCAGTTGGGATAGATATATAAGCAGACTAGAATACGATATACATGGGCAGCAAAAAATAGCCTATAAAGTAATGAAACATCTAAATAAACAAGAAAAAGATACAATACAGATCAATGCAATTGAGGAGAAACAATGGGAAGAACATTATAAAAAACTGTGGTATAATGAAAATAAAATAACTAAAGATAACATATATGAGTGTGAGATAGGAATAGATATGATAACAATGGAAGAATTAGAAGAAGCACTGAAAACAACAAAGAACAGAAAGGCAACTGGAATAGACGGAATTAATATGGAATTAATAAAATATGGAGGAATTTTTTTTAAACTGAGATTATTACATTTTTTAAATTTATGTTGGAAAAAGCAACAATACCAGAAACCTGGACAACAGCAATAGTACAATCTATTTTTAAGAAAGGAGAACGTAATGACTGCAACAACTACAGAGGAATAAGCATTTTAACTGCAGGCTATAAAATATACTCAAGAATCTTAACATTTAGGTTAAAACAAATAGCAGAGGTAATGTTAACAGAAGAACAAAGTGGATTCAGACCAGGGCGTTCATGTATGGATAATATATTTACGATAAAAGAATTTATAAACAAAAGAAGAGAATATAACAAGGAAACACACATAGCTTTTATTGATTTTGTCAAGGCATTTGATAAAGTAGACAGAGGAAAACTCTGGAAAATTTTTAAAGAAAAATGAATTCCAAAACACTTAATAGCAGCTATAAAGAGTTTGTACTGGAACACAAATTTTGTTATAAAAACTAGAAATGAAGTAAGTAAAAATAAAATTCATACTAATCAAGGAGTTAAACAAGGATGCAGTATCTCTCCAGTTTTATTTAACCTGTACATCAATGATATAATAAAAAAATGGAACGAAGAAAAAAAATAAAGGAATAAAATTAGATAAAACACACTACTTGAAAACACTATTATACGCTGATGACCAGGTAATAATAGCAAATACAGAAGACGAACTTCAAAGGAATATTTTTAAACTACATAATATATGTGAAGAATATAATCTCAAAATATCCATAGAAAAAACTAAGGTAATGGCATTCCAAGGGAAAAATCAAATCAGATCGAAAATAGTAATAGGAAACAAAATCATAGAACAGGTGAACCATCTCAATTATCTAGGATGTGACATTTCATTTAATTATGATAATGATATAAATAATAAAATAGCAAAATTCCAGGGAATATGTGGTACGATAAAACGATCACTAAATAACAAAACAACAAGAGAGACCCAATGAAATTTTATAAAATGTTGGCAGTACCGGTACTGCTCTATGGTTCAGAAGCCTGGATACATAAAAAACAAGATCTAAGTAGGATAACGGCGGCAGAAATGAAATTTTTGAGATCTGTTAAAGGGTGCACTAAGGAAGACAGAATCAAGAACACAGAAATAAGACAGGAACTTGAAATATTTGCAATAACTGATAAAATGGATACATATAGACAAAAATGGAAGCAACACATAGACAGAATGAATGAAGATAGATATCCAAAACAAATAACAAAATACAAACCTAAAGGCACCCGAGATGTGGGCAGACCTAGAAAGAGATGGACTGATGTCGGAACGGGTCAACAGACCTAATCCATGAATGAAGATGATGATGATGATGATTATTATTATTATTATTATTGATAATATTCTTACAAATGAATGCGTAGCTAACTCACTTACTGGCTCTGTCGAACCCGGGAGTTCATGGCTGCTCAGATATTGGCTCTCCATACATCGCAATGTTAGAAAATTCACCTCCTCAAACTATTGTTAATGTTGTTTTCCAATCTTATTGTCGGCCTACCTACTGCGCACTTCCCCTTTGGTTTTTCTATTAGTGTTTGTATACCCCCATTTCATTCTCTATTTGTGCCACATTATCTGCACGTCTCAATGTAGGAGACATGTCTATTCTTTTTACAAATACTAGGATTTTATGTAATATTAACGTGCGAAATATATACATATATGTAAAAAAATATTAAATAAAATATGTAAGATACATAGATACTTACTCACTGGCACTATCGAACACGTAGGTTCATGGCCGTGCGGACATAAGCTCTCCATACATCCTATCTTGAGCTAATGCTCTATCATTTCCTGTATAATCTACTTCCCTCAAATCAAAGTTAATGCTATTCTCCCACCTCATTGTTGGTCTATAAACTGGACGTTTTTCCTCTGGTTTTCCTACAGGAAGCTTCCATTCACGTCTTTCATTCCCCATTCGTGCCACATGTCCTGCCCATCGCATTCTACGAGACTTAACTGTTATTATTATATCTGTCTTCCTATAAAGATCATGTAGTTCACAGTTATGTAGTCTTCTCCATTCACCTGTCTGTTCATCTCTCTTTGGTCCAAAAATTTTCCTAATAACTTTATTCTCAAATACTTGTAATCTCCTTTCCTCCCTTAAAGTAAGAGTCCATGTTTTGCACCCATATAATGCAACTAGTAGAATAATAGTTTTATATATTTTCAGTTTAACGTTTTTTGAAAGGTGTTGGGGAGTCAAGAGTCTCTGTAATACATACTAGCACGCATTTCCAGAATTGAGCCCATGTGTAATTTCTTTGTGCATCTCATTCCTATTTGTGATTATTGTTCCTAGGTATTTGAATTCAAAATATAGGCCTATAACATTACATTCATTAAAATTTATTATTTAGATTAAAATATGTAACATTACATACATTAAAATTATTTTCTGTATTAAAAATTTAAGTTTATGATCAGAAAAGGTTGAAGAAATGGAGGATATAGGACCGCAAAGGAAAAAAAAAAGAAAAAAAAAGGATTCAGTAATGTTTATACTATAAAGTGATAAAACGATCACTCTACACACCTTAGGGTAGGACTCTAGGGACAGTAAGGAAGTTAAGGCTCTCACCTTTCTAGATAATCGGTACGAGATGTCAGACCTGCGCAATGGACGCCTTTATCCAACCTATGAGCCAGAGACATTACCAAATTATTCTGGTTCTCATTTCCATTAGAGTCGACTCTAGAGCTATGATAGCACCAGAACATTTAGGTCAGTATATAATTTATGATCCCATCGGGACTCAAACCCTCGACCTTTCGGCTTTTAGTACATTTCCTTAAGTAACTACGCTATACCGTTTCCTCTGCATTTTTCAACTACTTATTAAACTGTCTTCAATGTCCTTCTTGTTTCTATATTTATGGTATCGAGTGAATGCAATTAGGCCTATTCTAACTAACTAACTAACTAACTCACTGGCACTATCGAACCCTTAGGTTCATAGCCGCGCGGAAATAACCTCCCCGTACATCCCTTTCCTGAGCTAATGTTTTCCAATCATCCACTGTATATTATACTTTCCTCAAATCACGATTAATGTTATTCTCCCACCTCATTCTTGGTCTACCAACTGGTCGTTTTCCCTCTGGTTTTCCTACAAGAAGCTTCCATACACGTATTTTATTCCCCATTCGTGCCACATGTCCTGCCAATCGCAGTCTACGAGACTTAACTGTTCTCATTATATCTGGCTTCCTATAAAGACAATGTAATTCACTGTTATGCATTCTTCTCCATTCACCTGTCTGTTCATCTCTCTTTGGTTCAACATTTTCCTAAGAACTTTATTCTCAAGAACTCGTAATCTTGTTTCCTCCCTTAAAGTAAGAGTCCATGTTTCGCATCCATATAATATAACTGGTAGAATAATAGTTTTATATATTTTCAGTTTAACATTTTTTAAAGGAGTTGGGAAGTCAAGAGTCTCTGCAATGCATAATAGCACGCATTTCCAGAATTGAGCCTATGTTTAATTTCCTTGTGTATCTCATTCCTGTTTGTGATTATTGTCCCTAGGAATTTGGATTCAGCCACTTCCTCAAAATTTCCTTCATTTGTCATTAGCTGTCCATTTCCATTAGCCTATATACCGTAATGTATTTCTATGTGTGACCATGTACTTGGTTAATTGATATTTACTTCCAGTCCCAATTTCTTAGTGTTACTCAGTAGTGTCTGCGTGTTGGCCTTTAGTATCTCCTCGCTATCGCCCAATAGTAAATTAGGCTATTCACTAACCTTTTCTCAGCAACTTTTGTGTAGGTTGGAAAATCAGTTTTAGTGCATAAAAAGTATCTGATCTTCTAACGTGAAAAAATATTGACTTTTTAAAAATGTACTCCAGTAATGAAAATTATTATTTTTTTAATTAAGAGAGAGAATATACAGTTTAACATAAATAAACGCAGGGATATGAAAATTATGCAGTTACGATCAAATATGTAATAATTAACTTTTATCTTGTCGTGGTGGAGTGGCTTGCGTGCTTAAATGATCCCAAGAGCTATGCCGGCGGTAGCATTGCTGCCGATAGGGTTACCCATGCCGGACTGGTCGAAGGTGATAAGCCAGGCGAAGAAAGTACCTTGGTCGAAAGAGTGACGATCTCTCACCGTAAAAATACAACCGTCAAGAAATGCGGACATGGGTTCAACTGGGGTAAAATTTTCCGGAGGTCAAATAGTCCCCCATTCGGTTCTCCGGGCGGGGACAACTTCACGGAACCCATGCCAAAGGCTGAAACATAGGCACATGTTCCTAGGAACATGGAATGTTAAGACTTTATGCAATAGCGGGGCGCTAGAGATTATACGCGTGAATTAGATAAATCGCCCTTGGATATAGTCGCTTTACAGGAAGTTAGTTGGCCAGGAGAAGGTAGTCAGGAATCAGGAAGCTTTGCATTATACGGGGGTGCAGAATGAGGTGGGAGAATAACATTAACTACGATTTGAGGGAAGTAGATTATACAGGAAATGATTAGAAAGCATTAGCTCAGGATAGGGATGATGGAGAGCTTATGGCCGCGCGGCCATGAACCTAGGGGTTCGATAGCGGCAGTAAGTAAGTAAGTAAGTAAGTAAATAAGTAATTAAGTAAAATAAGTAAGTTTTTAACTCATCCATCCATCCATAGTAATTCTGCCCGAGGGCAGGTCTTTCACTGCAATCATAGCATTTTCATGCTATGTTTTGCAGCTTTACTAGGGAATTAAAGGTGTGGTAGCTTCCCGTTGCTTTCCACACCTGTGAAGGATGATAATGATAATGGTAAGGATGATGGCCAGATGATTTTCGGGGACCGTTGGGCCTTAAGCTTCCTGACATGTGTCTGACGGTGAAGAAAAATCTCAAAAAAACCTCACCCAGGAGCCTGTCCCGACCGGGAATCGAAATCGGGCCCGCTGCGTGACAAGACAACACGCTACCTTGAGACCACAGCGGTGAACGTTTAACTCATTCATTTATAATTTGTATGCCATGTAAAAGTAAAGGGAAATATAATAATAATAATAATAATAATAATAATAGCTTTATTTTACCTGGCAGAGTTAAGGCCTTAAGGCCTTGTCTACCACTCAACCAGGTTTAAAAAAAATACAAACAAAAAATAGTCTTAAATCTAAATTACAATATATATATATATATATAAACGATTACAAGTTATGAATACAATACAATTAATATTTATAATATATTTTGATTTACTCTAAATTTAACGAATTAAATATATAATATGTACAATATATATAAAAAACAGGAAAAGATTAATGACATAGTAATAAATTAAATAAATAGAGAAAAATTAATTATTAGACAACAGGTAACTGTATAAGCGTGACTTAAAGGTACCAAGTGTGCGGCAACCCCTGATATCTTGAGGAAGGAGATTCCAGGAGCGGGCAGAGGCTACTGTGAAGGAAGTAGAATAGGAGGAAGTGCTATGAAGAGGAATTGTTAGCAGACTGCTATCTTGTGATCTAGTGTCAATATTGTGGTAAGAGGATAACTTCTCAAATCTAGACGCCAGGTAAGTAGGGATGTAGGAATTCAGAAGCTTGAAAAGTAGTGAAAGAGAGTGCAATTTACGTCTGTCAGTAAGACGGAGCCAAGAGAGGTTATTAAAGTGTTCGGAAATATGGTCATAACGGCGGATATTGAGAATGAATCGAACGCAAGCATTATGAACACGCTGCAGTCTCTGCGACAAGTCATAGTTTAGATCATTATATATAATGTCACAATAATCGAAGTGTGGTAACACAAGATTCTGCACAAGGATTTGTTTTAACGAAACTGGGAGAAAATTCTTTAAACGTCTAAGATAATGTAAGATGGAGAAAGTCTTTTTACATATGTGTTTCACTTGTGTTTGCCAGGTTAAATTTGCGTCTAGATGTAGTCCAAGATCTATTACTGAAGAAGAATAAGGGATAATTATATTATTTATAGTAATGTTTGGTAGTGTAGATATGTCAAAGGTTGTAAGCAGTCTTTGTTGTCCCATTAGAATTACTTGTGACTTGTTAGGATTTAGATTTAGACCGATACTTGAAGACCAGTTAAAGATGGATATGAGATCGTCATTCATTTTTGTCAAGCTGTTATAGAGAGAATGAGGAGGTGAATGTAGGTAAATTTGGAGATCATCAGCGTAGAGGTGATAACGGCAGTGCTTTAGTACAGTTGGCAAGTCATTTATGTAGATTGAGAAAGGAAGAGGTCCGAGAACACTGCCCTGGGGGACTCCAGCCGGCACGTTGCGCCAAGACGAAGATCTAGAGTTTAATGAAACGTATTGTTGACGACCGTGCAGGTATGAGTCGAACCAGGATACAGCGCTGTCAGACAAGTGTAGGTGCTTGAGCTTTATCATAAGTAAGTCGTGGTCTACTGTGTCAAAAGCTTTGCTGAAGTCAAGTAAGGTTAAAGGAGTCAATTGACGTCTGTCCACGGCTTCACGAATATCTTCAGTAATTTTTAGCAAAGCTGTGGTTGTGCTATGACCATATCTAAAGCCGGATTGATAAGGATCAAGGAGGTGATTTTCTTGGAGATATTCAGTCATTTGCTTATGTACAATATGTTCCAGGGCTTTAGATAATGTCGGAAGGATGCTAATCGGTCGGTAGTCATTACAGTTAGCAGGTGTACTTATTTTTGGTATAGGCCGAACTCTAGACTGTTTCCATACAGTAGGGAAGATAGAAGTTTATAAGGGAAGCATTAAAAATATGAGTCACTGTGGGTAGTATAATGTCAATGATTTTATTTAGCATTAAAATGCTGATGTTATCTGTTCCTTGTGCATTGGATTTAATGCGCTTGAGTGCTTTTTTAACGTCTATAGGCGAAATGTCGTTAAAGTGAAATTTATCTCTTCCTATATGGGGGGATGGGGATAAGTCTTTAAGAATGTCTGTTTTAGTCTTGTTGTCTGGAGGTGTCATGGGTATTGAGGTAAAATGTTCATTTAAGTCATCTACAGAAATGTCTATAGACTCAGTTGAGGGATTCAACTGTCTAAGTCCCATTGCACGGAGATTTCGCCAAGTGTCCCGTGCACTTATTTCAGGTCCGATTATACTGTGGGCGTGTCGTAGTTTGGCATTGCGTATAGTTTGTGTAGTTGTGTTTCTAAGTTGTTTGTACAGTTGCCAGTTCTCGTCATTTTTATGTCGTCTGTATGTTCGGTATGCTTTGTCTCGTTTGACATAAGTTCACGTATTGAGTCATTCATCCAGGGTGCAGGGGGGCGAGAAAATCGTCGGGTTTTTACTGGTGCATGTCTATCATATAGTTGTAATATCAGTGTATTAAATGTGTCTACTTTTTCATCAACTGATCTAAGATTCCATATTGTGTACCAAGGTAGTTCTAAAGCGTCTGATTTTAGTTTAGTATCGTCTATGTTTTGTAAATTTCTGTACGTAATCAATTTAGAGCGTCTTTTAGGACATTGGAGTGAGTATTCTACGAATACAATGTCATGAGCAGATATGCCGGGAGCAGGAATTTGTCCATATGACAGTACTTTTTGTGGATGTGTAGTCACTATTAAGTCCAGTAGAGTGTCGGTATTAGCAGTATGATGTGTGGCAGAGAAAGGAACAATTGTCATATTTAAGCTTTGGAACATATTTTAAGTTGTATGGCTGGTGAGTCAGTCTGAAGAAGATTTGTATTAAAATCGCCTGCGACAATAACGTGTTCATAATGAGGTAATGAATCGTTCAGAGCGTTTTCTAGATCCGAAAGGTGCCTTATTTTTGGAGGTTTGTATACAATGCATAAGAGACATTTTTTTAGACTGGCTTGAATTTCTACGAATAAGAACTCGGGGCGAGCGGAATATACAGAAGGGGACTTGTGGACAATTCTTGGATTAAGCTCATTTGATATAAAGGCACAAACTCCTCCACCTCTTTTATCTATTCTGTCATTTCTGAGCAATGTATATCCGTCTAGGTGAACAAGGGACGAAGGTATGGAAGGGGTCAGCCAGGTTTCCGAAATTAAAATGGCGCTCAGTCCAAGAGATGAAAATATGGTTTCAAACTCATCAAAGTAGGACAGAATGCTTTGTGAATTTACGTGAGCGATTTTAAGTGATGATTTATCAATAGAAAATGCATTCTTAAGTAGACTAGTAGTATTTGTTGTTGGAGGGGATGGTTGGGATTGAGGAATGTTGCTACCTGCGTTAAAAGTTGTCTGCACAATAAGAGGGTGATTGGAGAAGGTGAGTGAGTCAGAGGTTGCAAACATGTCTTCATTTGTCAGCTCAATGTTGCCAATAGCAGAAAGTAAAAATAAACTATGTACTGTAATAACTCTAATAAAATTAAAATAATTTAGCTAAACAAAGAACTTAAATAAAATAAAACAAGTAAGTTGTCCTAAATAAAAAATAATAAACTTAAAACTTACCTAAATTAGAAATAAATTAACAATATAATTGTTAGCAAAGAAAAGACAAAGTAAACATATTTTACACTCAGGTCCTATCTAGTTGATATCCGTAGAAGATCTAATTTTGCGTTTTTCGCCATTCACTTTAGCTATGACGGCACCGTCCATTGTCCATACATTTTGAATACCGTATTTCTGTATACTCTCTTGTAGCAGGCGATAGCGACACTTCGTTAGGTCCTCGCGAACAGTGACCCCACTTCCTTTCAACTTTTTCTTGCTTAGAAAAACTTCACTGCGCTTGCGGTAACTAACAAATTTCACTATTATAGCCCGCGGTCTTTCAGCATTACTAACACCAACACGGTGACTTCTGTCAATGTCAGTCACTGATAAATCGACACCGATTTTTTTGGCCACCTCGATGGCTTTCTGGTCAGTGTCCTCTCCGGCCTCTTCTTTTACACCAAAAATCCTGAGGCATTGACGTCTCTGGTATTGTTCTAAGTCGTCTATTTTATTTTCTAACACCTCAATCTTTCTGTCTTTTTCATCGAGGGTCTTTTTCAGATCCTCAATTACTTTAGTGTTGTCCTGGATGGTCTTCTGCAGTTCCGCCACTACCTGGTCCCGCAACATGGACACAAACACCTGCAGAGTGCCGGGATCCTGTAGCGCCTCTTTCACCACACGTTTCACAGCTTCCTCCGTAGAACTTGTCGAATCATTGTTAGAATTACGTGTGTTTTTTCCCATGTTGTTAAATGTACACACTTTTGACACTAACTAATATAAATTTAAACTTAAACTCACTACGAATATACAACTTTAGCTATGAAATAACGAAGGCACCTGCTGAAAAATAACTTAAAACCTGGAGCGTAACTTGTGCGTGTTAGTAGCTAGCCGCCATATACTTATGAATAATGCCTTACATATTACTTCTGGTATCCTCATAAAGATCATATAGCTCATTGTTAAATAAACTTCTCCATTCACCTGTTTGTCTTTCTTTAGCCCAAAAATTTCCCAAAGAACTTCAATCTCAAGCATTCATAATCTTATATTGTCCCTTAAAGTTTCGCATCCATATAACTGGCAGAATAACCGTTTTATATATATTTAGTGTAACTCTTTTTTTGAGAGAAGTTGGGTTGACAAGACACCCTTTAACGAATGATAGTATCAGTTGACAGAATTATGCATGTGTTTTATTTCGTCTCATACCTGACTGTAATGAAATTACTTATTTTTAGTCATTTGACTTCAATCACTTCTTCAAAATTTCCCTCATCTGTCAATAACTGTTCATTCTCTTTATAGAATGTATTTGTACTTGTGACATTTTATTCAGTTTTATTGATGTTTACTTCCAGCCCTAGTTTCTTAGTGCTATATAGGCCTAATTGAATGTGTGTGTTGTTTTTATTATCTCCTAGCTATCGCCTATTAATACTACATAATCAGTGTTAAACCAGCCCCTTTCTAATACATTAAATTGTAGGCTGTCTTTATTCGCTAAAGATTTGATGGGATGCTGCAGCACAAAACTGAATATTACGAATTATGAATTTCGAAAGTATCTGAGGGTATAAATAATTTTATTTATTTAAAACTTCTTCTTGTTCTGCCAATTGAGGATTAAACCGGTAGACGCATTCTGAGGCTATACTGTTCATACCATGTGCTGCTCGGTCGTCGTGTGTCTTGGTCTGTACTCAAATGGTTATCGTTAATACCTGAACATGTTCCTGGTATTGATCTATATCTTCTATAACACTATTTCTTATATCCTCATACCTGACGTACATCTTATAGTCATTTCACATAAATATCATTTATTTAATTATAAAAATAAAACTTAAAGTTTTATTTGATTCTCATATTTATTACTTACTCACTGACACTATCGAACCCGTAGGTTCATGGCAGCGCGGACATAAGCTCTCCATACATCCCTATCCAGAGCTAATGCTTTCCAATCATTCCCTGTATAATCTACTTTCCTCAAATCATAGTTAATGTAATTCTCCCACCTCATTCTTGGTCTACCAACTGGACGTTTTCCCTCTGGCTTTCCAACAAGAAGCTTCCATGCAAGTATTTCATTCCCCATACGTGCAACATGTCCTGCCCATCGCAGTCTACGAGACTTAACTGTTCTTATTATATCTGGCTTCCTATAAAGACCATGTAGTTCATTGTTATGTAGTCTTCTCCATTCACCTGTTTGTTCATCTCTCTTTGGTCCAAAAATTTTCCTAAGTACTTTATTCTCAAATACTTGTAATCTCCTTTCCTCCCTTAAAGTAAGAGTCCATGTTTCGCACCCATATAATATAACTGGTAGAATAATAGTTTTATATATTTTCAGTTTAACATTTTTTGAAAGGAGTTGGGACGTCAAGAGTCTCTGTAATGCATAATATCACGCATTTCCAGAATTAAGCCTATGTTTAATTTCTTTGTGCATCTCATTCCTATTTGTGATTATAATTCCTAGGTATTAGAATTCAAACACTTCCTCAAAATTTCCTTCATTTGTCATTAGCTGTCCATTTCCATTATATAATGCATTTCTACGTGTGACCATATATTTATTACAATATATATTCGTAACAGCTGTTTCGGTATTTTGTACCATCTTCAGACATGATTACAAATAAATTAATTTTGTTATATTACATACATTGTATATAAATTCCAGTACACAACAACTGTAACTGTGCAACTGAATGTAAACAATTTTTTTAAAAAAATAAACAATCTCTATTATAAATTTAAAAGAGGCGATTCATTTAAATCTAGTTGGGAATTTAACAGTCTATTGCTATACTTCAATTTATTTATCTCTACAATTTCTAAAAGATCTAATTTTTTCCCTTTGTCACAAACTTTAAAATTTGAATTAAAACAATGATCGTATTGAAGTAGATAGTTAGCATACTTCGAAGTACCTACATGTCTGTTATATGCTCTCATATGTTCCTTTATACGAGAAATAAAAAGCTTAACAAAGAAAAGACATTAAATAAAAAATAATTCATTTAATATTAATGGCAGTTTGTACAACACAGTATGTTCTATCTATAGGGAAAATTAACTAAGTTTTACCTCTTAATACTTCTTTACAATGAAATATTTACAGATTCTTAATCCTGATTTTTTATAAACTTTGAAGCTTTACAGTTTATTTATATTTTAGACTTAATATATTTTCCTTATACTTACTCACTTACTTACTTACTTACTTACTTCTCACTGGCACTATCGAACTCGTAGGTTCATGGCCGCGCGGACATAAGTTCTCTATACATCCCTATCCTGAGCTAATACTTTCCAAATCACTCCCTGTATAATCTACTTCCCTCAAATCATAGTTAATGTTATTCTCCCTCCTCATTCTTGGTCTACCAACTGGGCCTTTTCCCTCTGGTTTTCTTACAAGAAGCTTCCATGCAAGTCTTTCATTCCCCATACGTGCAACATGTCGTGCCCTTCGCAGTCTACGAGACTTAACTGTTCTTATTATATCTGGCTTCCTATAAAGACCATATAGTTCATTGTAGTCTTCTCCATTCACCTGTTTGTTCATAAACCTACTATTTGTCCTGTTTCGAGAAATTGTTTGTAACATCAGTACCTTAAAGTTATATTTCGTTATGTTTTGTTAGATTTGGTTATGTTAGGATCATTAGGTATTAACAGAGGACAAAATATTACGAGTATTTGATAATAAGATAGACAGGAACATTTGTGACCCAAAGAGGGACTAATAGCCAGGTGAATGGAGATAACTACACAAGAGTTACATAGTTTATTTGTATGAGAAACCAGATGTAATTAGAACAGTTGGATATCGTAGATTACGATGAACAGGACATCGTCATCATCATCATCATCATCATCATCATCATCATCATCATCATGGTACATTCACGAATTTAGGCCATTTGCTAACCTGTTTCGGCCTCAAGAGAAACACCATCCAGAAGTATTTTGAGTGGACGTTCCGGTCTTCTTCTTTCTGCAGGTTGATATCTTAATATTTGTTTGGGTATCGTGTGATCTTCCATTCGATGAACATGTTGCATCCATCTTGACATGCGGCACAAACAAGGATTTATAGAGCTGCATGGGAACGTTTTGTGGGAAAAACCAGGGGGGTCTCATAGAAGCTAGGCCATGAATTTGATGGGAGAATAACATTAATCATGATTTGAGGGAGTCCGTCGCCGTGGCGTAGTCGGTAGAGTCCCTACCTTCAACTCCGGCGACCCGGGTTCGATTCCTGGCGGGGTAGGTGATTTTAAATCTCCACTTGGGTCTGGGTGTGTGTCTCCTGTCCTTGTGTCTTTGTGAGAATTAAAGAAAGTTAACAAACAGGTAGAGCAAACAAAGATAAAGGTATAACAATAAGGAAAACCAGTATAAACAAGAAAAAAAAAATGTGTCACTGCTGACCTGAATTGCAAAAGTCAATAAACAGTACTCCATACAGTTTCTTTTTTTTTTTTTTTAGAAAGGGGAGGTGAATTATACAGGGAATGATTGAAAATTATTAGATCAGCCGAAATTATGTCTGCGCAGCCATATCCTCCATAGTGCCAGTGAGTTAGTTTTAATTAACTCATAAGCTTCGTTGCCGCATGCATAAGTTTATTTATGTTTCTCTTCAAAAGAACATGATCCCTGAACGCAGATACTACTGGAGTTTTAATTTTAGGGATGGAATAACGAACAGAATGTTCTCTTTGCTAAGACTTATCTTGTAAATGTTCTTCAATGTTTGCGTTTCGTTTGAGCAATAATCGCTAGAGCTTAACTTCTTGTAGACTTTTTCAACGTTGTTGTATGTGCCAATTCAAATGAACTGGATGTTTTATGAGTGCTCTCTGCCTTACAATTCTAATCTCCATATCAAAATAATATGCTACCAATGTAATGATGTTCGAAATGTGTTTGAATATTCTCCACTAAATAAATATGTTTTATTGTCTTGAACGTATTTTTTTCCTTTTACAAACCCAGGACTCTAACTAATAAACAATAGTTTAAAAAACTAAAACAACACGCTTTATTAGAAAACCGAACTAAAAAATGAAAAAATAATTTTAATTTACAACACGCTTGGGATAAAATTAAAGTGATCAACAAAGAAATCATCTCCAACACATCTAGAGTAAAACTAGAATTATCTACAAAAAAAATAATTTTACCATCAAAAGCGTGTGGTGCTCTATATCAATATATTTGATAATAAACAGATATTGGTAAAAGTAAAGTCTCTAAGAAGAAAACGTAAAAACCATAAAAAGCACCCCACGCTTTTGATGGTAAAATTATTTTTTGTAGATAACTCTAGTTTTATTCTAGATGTGTCGGAGATGATTTTTTTGTTGACCACTTTAATTTTATCCCAAGCGTGTTGGAAATTAAAATTATTTTTCATTTTTTAGTTCGGATTTCTAATAAAGCGTGATGTTTTAGTTTTTTAACTATTATTTATTTTTTATTTTTTAGTTTGGTTTTGTAATAAAGCGTATTGTTTTAGTTTTTTAAAACTATTATGTAGTATGAGCTAAAAGTAATACTCTTATAAAAAAATCCTCCCGGCCGGATTTGAACCAGCGACCTATGGATTACTGAAATTATATACCACTACAGTCCACCACTCTACCAACTGAGCTACCAGAGGATATAATATTAATTTCTTACAACGATGGACTAAAAAGTCGATAAATCCGCAACCTATTATATATTTTATATTATTTATGAAATTATTGTAACGTCATTGCTCCTTTAGAAGTATACAAAGTTTCCAGTGGATCCAATGTTTTTAAGTGGGTACAAATTGTGTTGAAAGATTCCGTTACATAGATATATACAGGTCAAGCGAATATAAAGCGTGTAAAAAGGGTTTTGGTTGAAGCATTTTTTTCCATCAATTTTAATTTCACAATTCAATTTTTGAATTCGATTTTAGGTTCGTGCCATAAATTCGACATTTGTAAAAACATAAAAAATGTTAACTCGAGTCCACCTCTATGGTCACGGGGTAGCGTGCTGCCTTGTCACGCAGCGGGCCCGGGTTCGATCCCCGGTCGGGACAGTTTTTCTGGTTGAGGTTTTTATCGGGGTTTTTCCTCGCCTGTAAGACAAATGTCAGGAAAACTTTAAGGCCCAAACGGTCCCCGAAATCTTATGACCATCACACTTATCATCATTCATATTCATCTTAAAAAAGATGTCCGTCGCCGTGGCGTGGTCGGTAGAGTCCCTACCTTCCACTCCGGCGACTCGGGGTCGATTCCCGGCGTGGTAGGGGATTTTAAATCTCCACCTTGGGTCTGGGTGTGTGTCCTGTCCTTGTGTCTATATGTGAGAATGAAATAAAGTTAACAGAAAGGTAAAAACAATAAAATAAAACAAAAAAAGGAAGAACAGTGTAAACAAAAAGGAGACAAAAAGAAGCATTGTTTGTATGAGATTTAATGTTTCTTTGTACAGTGAGTGGTTATAATAATTAAGAAAGATATCGACGATTCGGTATAACACAAGTCCATTAGATGTCTGCTGGATTGCTAATCTCTAGGGTTACTTCACACTTGAGTAGCTTGTTTGAAAATCCTACTATTTTGTTTGTGTATATTTTACAGGAGAGGCTAATACGAGTATCTGTGGTTTTGTATTGCCCGATGGATTTTATTAATCTTTTAAATTTTCTCTTGTTGTTTCATTGTATATCGTCAACAGTAATCTAAATAGGTTGTGTTTTTCTGAAAAAAATCATCAGTAACAAAGTCGCGGGTGATTTTATCTAATGAAAAACTCAACCTCGCGTTGGATTTGGAGTCATTATTTAGCGAATAATACAGCATCAGAAGCTAAAAATAATTATGTTTAATATTTACCAAATTGAGGCTATATATTGCGATCTTACTTCCGGGCGATTTCTAAGCCGGCTGTATGGTATAAAGAGCATATCTTCACTGTTAAATCTCTTTGGGCTTACGAAAAATCAATAACAGATGATTGTATGAGAAATAACTATTAACAACAATGCAGATTCATTATAAAACATAAGATAAAAGTTAAAAAAAATTAAAATGTACCTGTTGGTATGTGCCGTCGTCCTCAACTTGTTAAAATGATGTATATAAAATATTAACTGGAGGCCTTTTGGAAGTTAACTTCCATCATCAGCAGGATGAGCTTCTGCTGCTCGTTGTTGTTGTTTACGACAATGTAGACTCCAAGTGTCTGTAGCAGCAACTGACTTGTTTTAGGCGATCTCGTACAATGGGTTGCTTGACTGGGGTGCGTTCTCATTAAGAAGTAAGATGTTATTTATTTATTTTATAATTTCGAGATCTCCATATATATTTTTCTTTGCCGGAATGTTTTCTCTGTGAATTATCGTGAGAGTATTTTCTATTGTGTTCATTTGGTGACCGGTGTTAATGTGATGTTTGGCACAGCTTGATTTTTCACCCGCGTACATGAAATCTTTTAGGTGCACCTTATATCTTGTATTAAAGTTTATGCTTGTCCTGCCAATGTAAAATTTGTCACAATCTTTACATGTTTGTTTGTGGACTCCCTTACTGTTAAATTTGCTGTGTTCTTCTATGTCCAGAGGTTTATATTTTAATTCTCCCTGGATTTGGAATAATTTCCCATATTATTTGCCATGAAAGAGGAAAAAAGGAGGCCTTCGGTAATTTAGGTATAATATTTGCTATACTAGCGATTGTCTTATTAGGATTTGTTGTTTGAGCTTCATAGCATTGTGTATTATGTTGTTTATTTTGATGTCTGTTTTATAAGCTATGCTAATGATTTTATTATTTTTTTTTTCCAAGTTCATTTCCTGTGTATGTTAATGTTATCCATGTTGTATTATTATCAAAAATAAACCGAATAGATTTAAATATCTTAATTATACCATTTCTAAAATTAACTCTTTTGAATAAAATCCTGCTAAAAAAGGTATTCCACACAATGCAAAATTAGAAATTATTAAACGAGATGAAGTTAAAGGTATCTAAAAGGTAAGGTTATTTTCTTTCAAGTTTTGTTATATTATTTATGTCATTTTTCCTTTTTTGTTTCTTTATAACTCTTATCTTTTTTTAACTTATATCTTATGAGTATTCACCTCAACGGAATTTGATATGAATTTTATTAGTGTTGTCACTTTATACAACATTTAATACATTTTTAGAGTAACAGAACTAACCTTTTTTTTTTTTGGTAATGTTTGAAGTTGTTTTCTTTTGGCATTTCTTGCTGTACCATATCGACCGTATATGGTTGAATCTATATCCTTTACAAATAAGTTAATTTGCGGAGATATCTCTCATTACGGACAGGAAGGGACAATTTTATCAACAGGAAGAGGCAAAATTAGCGGTTTATGAGATAAATAGTCTTTAAAAATTATTGTTAACTCGACCAGCCTCATGTTCTTGAGATTAGATCTTCTGATTACAGTTTATGAGATACTGGGTTCTATTCCCGCTCATTCAACGGTTTTTAAGGGAATTGCTCCTATGATCTTCCTTGATATGGAGTTTAGATTGAGTTCAGGTTCTTCGTTATCAATTATCACTCATATTATCGGGATAACATAACTTAGGTTTCCGGGTGCGCCAACCTCAGAAGTGATAACGGAAAACAACCAAATGACATAGGGGAATAAATCTACTTTTTGAAAGCCAATACTGTAAAAGCTATCCGCTCTTAAAGTGATCCTCATCAAAACAAAACCATGTGACCTGCTCGCTTTTCATTGGTTATGGACACCGACGTATGATGTAGAAGCAGTAAGTACGCGTAAAAGTAGTTCCCTTCATTGCATTAAAAATATGTCTTCTGCATATACATGTTATTCTTCGTGAATGAAAATAATAATAATCAAAACATAGAAAATATTCTAAAATATTCCTAATCAATAATTTCAACTTAAAATAGTTTATTACATATGGATGATACATTTGAGTCATGCTTCAGTCGATTCTGATGTGAAACAAAATGGCTAAATGTGTCGAGTCTTTTGTTACTGTCCATCCATAGTAATTCTGCCAGAAGGCAGGTCTTTCACTACAATCATAGCATTTTCATGCTATGCTTTGCAGCTTTGCTAGGGAATTATAGGTGTGGTGGCTTCCCATTTCTTTCCACACCGATGAAGGATGATGATAATGATAAGAATGATGATGATGGCCATATGATTTCGGGGACCGTTTGGGCCTTAAAGTTTTCCTGAAATTTGTCTTACAGGTGAGGAAAAACCCCGATAAAAAACCTCACCCAGAAAAACTGTCCCGACCGGGGATTGAACCCGGGCCCGCTGCGTGACAAGGCAACACGCTACCTCGAGACCACAGCGGTGGACTTTGTTACTGAGTTGTCATCTAAATTTTTAAAACACAAGTCTGGCAAACCTTTGACTAATGGTCAAAAACAGTTATTTTAAATATATTTCACAAGTTCAGTGAAAAATCTCACCAGCTTTCTTCTAATCTATCCCATTCAACGATCACATATCTTACACACATCACACGTGCCCTCTGTCAATGTGACAGTAATTGTGGCGCGAATGGCGGAAGGAAACAATTAGCGTTTGTTTATGTTACAATCAATCTAAGAGCGGATAGTTGTAAGTTAATTAGGGTCATTATCATTAATTTAGCTAGCATAACCCTTTTTAATTTCTATATAAAGTTTATATTATGATGAGGAGAGGAATAATTTATTATAAATGAAGCACTGCCATATATTATAACACGTACCTGCATATCATATGAGTGGCTGGGAACAGTGTTAGTGTTATGTTTTTAGTTGAAGTGGCGTGTGTCACGGTGAAGTGGAGCGCTTTGTGATATATGCAGTAAAGCTTCAACTCTCCATTATTTGCGGTTACCCTCTCTCAAAGCACGTTTATCAACGACACAACAATCCTGTCACAAAACTCATCCTACAATTGTGCTTAAGGAATATGTTATTTTCTCCCAGTTTTATTTGCTTCGTTCATTCAGGGACCTGTTACCTGCTAAATTAACTTAACTACGATCTATTTTAGTACCATCTGGGTTAACATTATTAATGAAGATGATGGTAATCGAGGAAGTTTGGGTAATGTGGACCCTGTTAATATCTTCTTTAATTGGTGCTGCCCTCGAACAGAAAAATATTTTAACTTCTTCTCCTCTTCGTCAACTTTGAGTTGTTCAAGGCCAGTTTCTTTTATTTGTGAGACGAAATATTAATTTGTGATATTTATGAAAACATTTGTTTCAAGCTAAGAATTAATTCTTAATTTTTGCTATTGAATATTATAAACATTAAAAAATCTCCTAAATATAGTATATTACGTAGATGCTCTTATAATATACTGATGGATTTAGTTCGATATTATGTGACATGGTGGCTGTATAAAATAATTAAAGATAACAAAGGAATTCGGTTAATGTGGACCTTCCACGATGACATGGGTCCACTTTACACGAATACGTATATTTTATCAATGATAATGATATCTGTAAAATCATTCACTTAATTAAATTTTATTTAATAACCTTGTAATTTTACTAAACTCAAAGACGTTGCTCTCTACAGATGAATGACGTGTGAATGTTATAATCAACAATATTTTTTCAAAACATTAAATAAATATCAACGCTTTTTAATTACGATCAACCTTAAATACTTTCAGATTAATTTATGCCTGTCTGTACAAATTAATAGAGCAAATAAACTTAAAAATAGTCAAAAAGCTAGGATGGAGTCTCGGGTCCACTTTACCCGAATGTGGAGGTTAAAGTTGGCGTTTTCTTGTGATGTAAAAAATTGATAAATTATGAAGATGTTTCCATATTTGAATACAATAACAATGCTATTTCATAGTTACAACACTAATGATGATCACTATAATTAAACAAAATTCAAGTTCCTTAATTAAAAGATGAACAGCAATAAATTCAAAATAGGGGTCCACATTACCCGAATTCCTATAATAATAGACAAAATAATAATATTAATAAACGAGGAACAATGTATTTACAGCAACTTAATTCAAACACATCTTATCGCTCAGAAACCATTTATATCAAACAAATGGTAAAAGCACATTCTCAACCAATCTTCAGATCCGAATTCACGAAAGAAACAATGGATAAACACTGCCCACACTACACCGGAAGCACCTGGAATGGAAGCTGCAGCATATTTTCGACCAAACACAAAACATGATTGTCTTGCAGCTCATCTTCATCGAATTGGAATCTACAGAAGTCCTCATTGCCCACTGTATTCCACGAACACCAACATGGACAGAAACCACCTGCTTACAGTGTCAGGCACTTCACTCTGCTACGCTGAAGGATAGATACTGGGAAGCAAGAGCCAAACTTTCTGTTTTATTGTTTTAATTTATTGTTATCAGTTAGTTGTTTTACTCATAATTATGGGCAATGACTTAAAGCTTATAGGCTGGAAACTGGAAGGCATCACATAAAGAGAAAGTAGAAGAAAGAGAGAAAGAAAGATGGATATAGAATGGGAAATAAGGATATCAATATAGTATGATGACGAATACAGAATATTATTTACAAAGATTATTATTTGGATTCTATCTAAGTTGTCGAAGTTCAATATGAAAATATCGTTAGCAAAATGCAAAACAATCACAACTCGTAAAGTTCCATTAAGATGAAAGTTAGAATTAGAAAGTTAGGAAATGATTGAGCACGTTATGGTAATCAAATATTTGGTTGTGGAAATCGTTATATAATGAAGTCACACATCAGCTTAGTAATGCAGCGAGAGTGGCTGTGTGTATGGATATCATATGGAGAAACAAGTACTTAAATAAAGATACCAAAACAAGAATATATAAAGCAGTGATACGACCAATATTGACCTATGCTTCCGAAACAAGAGGAGATAGGCTACTGTTAAAACAAAACAAACTTTAGAAACAAATTAATATTCTGAGGAAGATTGTGCGTAAATAAAGCAAAGATCAATTTAGAAATGAAGAAATACGAAGGCAGCTGAATATTCAGGCAGTAGGTGAATGGGCGGAAAAAAATTTGAATGGAATCAACATATATCCTGAATGACACCAGATAGAATTGTACGCATAGTAAGAGATAAGTTACCAGAGGATGGGAGAAGGACACCTGGAAGACAAAAAAAAAAAAAAAAAAGATAGAGGGACTCTTAATTCTGGATGGAAGAGGTCATGTACCTAAAACAATGAGAATAATAATTTTTGTATAACTGTCACATTTGTTAAGCGTGCGCGTGAAGTAGCATGTTAATAATATTATTAAGAAGCAGCGAAGGGCGTAGGGATGTGGCGACCCCATCGTCCAACGTCTAACAGACGTTGCAGTAAGCCAAGTCGAGTGTCTGTCGGGATAAGCAGTCCACCCTATATGCCAATAATCTCTTAGGGGATTGAAGCCACACAAGGAGGATATCCTGTCATCTTGGAGAACTAAAATGTCCCAAAATATAGACCCATGCCCGGGGAAACAAGGGCAGAAATGACGGAAGAGCAGCCGTGCTCAAGGGGTTTGTACATCAGCAAAGAGGCCTGGAGGAGGCAGCCGCTAGCCCTACTTGAGGAAATATATTTACTCAATGTTTAACCGGACAAATATATAAACTTTTAAATGAGAAAATATAGAATATAAAGACAATTAGACAGCTCACTTGGATCATATGAATAACGAAAGAATCCCAGCACTAGCGAATAACTACAATGGTCAACATGATTTTTGTCTCATGAGTACCAATAGTTGTACTTAATGCAGTTTTTTTATCGTGTTTTCAAATATATATTCAGTATTTCTCCATCACCCACATTTTTTAAATTTCAATTTCAATTAATGGATTTAAATAATTATTTTTTCGTCCATTGTAAAACAAAACCAAATGAGCTAACTCAGGAGATTTCAGCTATGGAAAAGAGATATCAAGGCAAATGAAATCCTAAAATGCTAGCCGATTATTGTTGGACCATCAAGAGGGATGCTCCACAGGCGAAATATAGCAAAACATCGTCATTTCTTACTTTCTAGGTGAGTCCGAATGTTCGAATATTGTGTAGTTACGAATGTAAAAAATATTAAAGTGTTTGAAATTATAAATGTCTGTCTCTCGAAAATCTTGCGTGATGGAGAAAAACCGATATCAGGAGAAAAAAAAATACTATCAGAATCACATATTTTTCTTTCTGAGACAAAAAAAAAATATTTTTTGTTGCTCAGTGCTGTCAACCTTAAGGAAGAAGAGATGTGGGGCGTCAGAAGAAGAGATGGTTCTAACAGTGTGAAGACGGAACAGACAAGATTGCCTAGTCCCTGTAAGGAAGATGATGATGATAAGCAGTGAAGAGAATGGAGATTCGCCAATAAATTCATTCTTGAACAGGGTATCATATTTGCAAGTAGTTTGGGAACCGCTGCCTTAAAAATAAGGCTAAAAAACTTGGAACAGGAATGAAGACTGCAGTAGAATGAGGGCACACGCTCGGGGTCACCTGTAAGCTTCTTTACTCTTAAGCAGCATCAACTCTTAAACTCCAAAACTTCATTATTCATTCTGCCTCAAGCTTCTTGCGTCTTATTTGCTTCTGATTCTTCTACAACATCCGTTTTAACTCTTTTTTATAGGAAATATGTATGATTAATGATCAAACTTCAAATATTTTGTTGCAACATGCACTTGTCTATTAAAGAGTGTTTAGGAATCTTACTTCAACCAGTTAAAAAATGAAAGACGAGCAACGTGTGTCTTATTATTGATAGAGCTGAGAAATATATGCTGTTCCCTCAATCCACCAAAAAATGAAAGACTTCAACTTGACCATCTCGGATTTTAATGAAAATTTAAAAGAATCATTCCCCCCTCCCAGGTCCAAACTAAGATACAATTAAATCAAATCTAACTTGTTACGTTTTGATGACACTAATTTTTAAAATATACAAAACACACATATGTCTTATGGCTCTAAAGCCCGTCGGGTCCTGACCCCCTATCTCCAAAGAGCGCCTATAAGAAATTTTTTTGGTCTCGTTCTTTCATTATTAACACCATCGATTTTCCTGAATATTTTCAAAGGGTTGATCTCAAGCTATATATATATATATATATATAAACACGAGGATTAGAGATGTGGGCATTGAGCAAGCGTAGAGCTTGAAATACTTGGGTTGTACTATCAGTAGTAACATGAACTGCGTTCAAGAAATAAAGCAGAAGGGAGAAATGGCAAAAGAAACATTTAACAAGAAGAGAAGCATTTTCTGCGGACCTTTGGCAAAATAATTAAGGAAAATTTGAGTGAAGTGCTTTGTGTGGAGTGTAGCATTGTATGGATTTTGTACATTACGACGGAATGAGTAAAAGCGACTGGAAGCTTTTGAGATGTGGATATGGAGAAATATGAAACATATAAAATGGGCAGACAAAATACAAAATAAAGATGTGCTAGACAGAGTGGGTGAAGGAAGAACAATGCTGTAACTTAAAAACAAGATGGGAAAAATTGGATTGGCCACTGGCTAAGAAGCCTGCTGACGGATGCCCTCGAAGGAATGGTCAACGGAAAGAAAGTTAGAAGCAGAAAAATACATCAGATGATAGACAATATTAAAATAAGTGGTTTGTATGCAGATACAAAAAGGAAAGCTGGGTTAAGGAAAGAGTGGCGAATGCTGAGTTTGCAGTGAAAGACCTGCTCATGGGCAGAACACTGTATGTATAAAACCTGTACACCAGAAAAACTTAGCGTCCCACATCGCGGAAAATACTTCGACTTCCCTACTATTCCACGAGGAAAGTAGGACCTTCCAAACTCGACCTTCTTAAATCGCCATTCATCACATCCGAGACCTAGTTGAGGACGACGGCACTTGCCAAGATATCTATTTTAATATTTTAGTTTGTGAGAATCATAACTAACTAACTCACTGGCGCTAACGAAGCCGTAGGTTCATGGCTGCGCGGACATAAGTTCTCCATACAACCCGATCCTGAGCTAATGTTTCCCAATCATTCTCTGTATAATCTACTTCCCTCAAATCATAGTTAATATTATTCTCCCACCTCATTCTTGGTCTAGCAACTGGGCGTTTTCCCTCTGGTTTTCCTACAAGAAGCTTCCATTCACGTCTTTCATTCACCATTCGTGCCACATGTCCTGCACATCGCAGTCTACGAGACTTAACTGTTCTTATTATATCTGGCTTCCTATAAAGACCATGTAGTTCACTGTTAAGTAGTCTTCTCCATTCGCCTGTCTGTTCATCTCTCTTTGGTCCAAAAATCTCAATTCTCCATTTCTTCTAACGAACTCACTGGCACTATCGAACCCGTAGGGCCACGCGGACATAAGCTCCCCATACATTCCTATCCTGAACTAATGTTTTCGAATCATTCCCTGTATAATCTACTTTCCTCAAATCATAGTTAATGTTAGTCTCCCACATCATTCTAGGTCTACCAACTGGGCGTTTTCCCTCTGGTTTTCCTACAAGAAGCTTCCATGCACGCCTTTCATTCACCATTCGTGCCACATGTCCTATCCATCGCAGTCTACGAGACTTAACTACAAAGACCATGTAGTTCACTGTTATGTAGTCTTCTCCATTCGCCTGTCTGTTCATCTCTCTTTGGTCCAAAATTTTTTCTAAGAACTTTATTCTCAAATATTCGTAATCTCCTTGTCTCCCTTAAAGTAAGAGTTCATGTTTCGCACCATATAATATAACTGGTAGAATAACTGTTTTATATATTTTCAGTTGCATTTTTTGGTTTTAGTGGAACATTTTAGTTAAATATTTAATCAGAATATACAGGAAAACTAATAACACAATTCTAAATATATCATATGTACAGTTGTATTTTAGTTTTTTTACATAAATAATTTAGGTTTGTTAAATAGGAGCATTTATTTACTCAAGTGGAATTGTACATAGTGTGTATAGGTGTCTAGTAATGGACATGTTTCTGTCACAAGGATGAAAAAATACAAAAGTTCAATCTTTTTAAAACTGAGAGCGTGGAAAAGAAAAGCGTACAAGAAGATGCATGAAATTGGTTGCCTTTTGCTGCCGTTGTTCCAAATCCAGCCAATATTCTACGTACAAAATTGTATTGAAGGAGTTTATCTACCTCATTCTGAACAATTTATTCCAATTCTTTCTTTATTTCCTTCTCCCTTTATTCGAAACTCAATTCACGAGAACTACACGTTACAGGATCAAAGCTACAGTATGAACTATAGAAACTGGAATGTGTAAAGATTTGTTCAATAGAATTTACTTAGTTTTAAATTTGATTGCTTCTCCTCCTTCTTCTACTACAAGGTTTAGGCTATGCAGCTGTTCCGGCGAAGTTAAAAGTGGAGTCCATCTTCTACGTGGTCGGCCAACGTCTCTTGTTCCTCTGGGATTATACAGGAATGTTCTTTTTGGTATTATTTCGTTGTTCATTCTCATTAAGTGTTCTGTCCATTTCTTATTATTTTCGCTGATTTTATCTTCAATTTTATATATATTTAATTCTTCTCGTATAGTTTCATTCCTTATTCTATCAGCTCTTGTGCATCCTTTCACATTACGTAAAAACAGCATTTCCGCAGTCTGTATCCTGCTTTTATCCCTTGATTTCATTATCCAATTTTCACTTCCATACAACAACAAAGGAACAACCATTGTTTTATGTAATTTAAGTTTCGTATCTTTCCTTGTTTTCCGACCTAAGGTTCTTTTTATGGTTCCAAAAATAGCCTGAAATTTATTTACTTTATTTTCTATATCTTTATTTTCTCTATAAGTTATATCACATCCTAAATATTGGAAATGTGATACTTGTTCTATTATTTTGTTATCCAGTACAATTTTTGATCTAATTCCATATTTACCAATAAATGCAATTTGATTGCTTCTATAGTATATTACGATGCGAGGTTGGGAAGTGGTTTTTACAGAATCGGGGAAAATGTTTAAAAACCTCAAAATAATAAATAACAGTAAAATAATAACATCTTTGTTGAAAATATTTGCGTTCATTATAAACAATTGACTAAAGTTAACAGTGTGAGCAATGTTTATTAGTTAAAACTATAGGAGGCCGTGAGACCAATTTAGTGATAAAATGGCGGCAAGTACGTATTTATTGTTTTATATTGTTTGAAATAAAGTTCAGTTCATTTAAAATGCGGCGATTTCTTTCGTATAATGTATATTAACACTACCTTTTGGATATTTTTTTGTATATACATTGTACGTAGTATGCATAGACGGCAGTGGTTTTACTTCCCACACGCGATTTGTAATATGTAATATTACAGTATAGTTATTTAGGTTGGCAACCCCGAAATGTAGGAAGTTGAACTTTCAATCATGATCGCCATTGCTGTAAGTAGGACATAATGCACTATCGCGCAAAAAAATATGTAACCACATTCGTTAGGACAAACAATACTAGAATACATTATTTTTGTTCACTTCTTTACTAATAACGGCTTAATTATCATTCTGTTTTTAGGAATGTAATTTGAATTTACCAGAGAGGCCTTGGTATCCATTGACAACGACATGTAATTGCTCAACTTACTTTCCTAGGGAAGAAAAGTAATTGACTTAATTAACAATTTAAAAATGTTACCTTAATTCTATTCATATCTATTTTTCGAAATGCATGCTATTATGCATTGCAGAGACTTTTGATGTCCCAACTCCTTTCAAAAGACGTTAAGCTGAAAATATATAAAACTATTATTCTACCAGTTATATTATATGGGTGCGAAACATGGACTCTTACTTTAAGGGAGGAAAGGAGATTACAAGTATTTGAGAATAAAGTTCTTAGGAAAATTTTTGGACCAAAGAGAGATGAACAGACAGGTGACTGGAGAAGACTACATAACAATGAACTACATGGTCTTTATAGGAAGCCAGATATAATAAGAACAGTTAAGTCTCGTAGACTGCGATGGGCAGGACATGTTGCACGTATGGGGAATGAAAGACGTGCATGGAAGCTTCTTGTAGGAAAGCCAGAGGGAAAACGCCCAGTTGGTAGGCCAGAATGAGGTGGGAGAACAACATTAACTATGATTTGAGGGAAGTGGATTATACAGGGAATGATTGGAAAGCATTAGCTCAGGATAGGGATGTATGGAGAGCTTATGTCCGCGCGGCCATGAACCTTCGGGTTCGATAGTGCCAGTGAGTAAGTAAGTAAGTATCTATTTTTCGACTTTGCCGGTAATAGAAAATGAACCGGAGCATTCGCCGCTTCCTCTACAACACAATTAATAATTTCTGTAATTAATATTCAGTCTGAAACTATTATTTAAAATGTCTGTTACTAATTCAGACAACAATAAACAATTGCAGTTGTTTTATCAACATACCCTTGCTATCAAACAATTGAACTCTTCAAACCAAGATATAAATTCACACGAAATACAAAAAATGAACATATTATTCTTATAGGAGTGATAAAAAATTGAGGGGTATAGTAAGAGAGGGAGCTATGCCACTTTGAGAAAAAATTGAAGTAAATTGGATTTTATAAAGTATTATATTACGAAATTATTTATACAATAAAGGGGTAACTTTTTTCTTCTTCAACTTACTCTTTTATAAACAATGCAAAAGGCAATATATACATTTTAATAACTTATAAACAGTACTGGTTATTTTTATTTCTTCTCAAAGTGGCATAGCTCCCTCTCTCAGTAGACTCCTCAATTATGTACGCAATTCGGAGAGTATACATTAGTAGAGCTTATGTCCGCGCGGCCATGAACCTACGGGTTCGATAGTGCCAGTGAGTAAGTACATTAGTAGTTTCTAACTTATTTGCTAGCCCTCGCTGAAGCTCGAGATCAAACACGTCCTCGACAAGTAATGTACTACTTACTTCCCTTGTTGGGTAAGTGAATGTTCTCTATTTTATAGCCTACCTATTGATGTATTGAAAATTCAATTATAGGCAAAATGAACCAGCAGGAACTGCTCAAACTGAATGGAAGGTTTAGCAAGTCGAATTTATGGTGCGATTTTTCAGATTTATACAATATATCTTTCTGTCGTTAATGAAATCATGTATCTATATTTTATGCGAGAGAACAAAGATGGCGACCGCTAGAGCGATATTACATTTCGGCCTTCAGGTTAATCTCTGTTTCAAGTACTCAGATTTCGCTGATTATTTGAAGAATATATTTTTCGTTTCATTTTAATGGCTTATGCCGATTTTCTTTGCAAAAAACAAACATTTGCGGCCGCTATAACGATTTTTATATTTTCGCTTCAGGTTAATTCTCAGTCCTAATTCTCTGATTTTGCTGGTTAAAGAAATATACCTTATTATTTTCTTCTTCTTCACTTCACGGAGTAGGCAAAATGCCTATTCCGCCTCACAGTTGCTCTGTCCATCTTTTCACTGGCTTTCCTACATTCTTTGAACCTCTTGGCTTGTAGTTAAATCCTGCTTTTAGTAATCTTGTTACGTTTATTCTTTCTATATGTCTAAACCATTTTCTCTATATTCTTTGATTTTATCATTTAATGGATATATATTTAACTGAACACCGTGAGAGAAATGAGTTTGGGAATTTTTGCATGATCGGGTTACCAGCCCAGACGCACAACCACATTCCCTAGTGGATCGGGGATTTATTTCGGAGTTTCCTTTTCCTAGACGGGTTGATAACCAAATCTTTGTAGTCCCATCTACCCCTTACATTGCGCAGGTTTCTCTTCGGCCTTCTTTACTGTTGAGAACAATATTCTTCTTCCGCTTCTGAAGCCATTGAGGTTCTCGCGTTGGAGCTAGTTCGCTTCCCTTCTCCTCTTACTAGATAGCAAGCTAGTTAAAAACCAGACTTCCCTATCTAGTCGTCTGAGTCATTAGGTACTGAACCCCTTCACCACGTCAAGGTCTAGCCCGTGGGGGCCTTATTATTAAAAAAAATGAATTGCTATTATCCGAGTTTGGTACCGAATAAACAAATATAGCGGCCACTAGAGCATTTAAATGTATTTTTTCACGATAATTTTGGGTGTATACTGAAGGAGTATCTGTCTATAATATAGCATTGTTCTTATGGGAACGCTGTTGCCACTTGACGCCGCAGACTGAGTGACAGAGATGGAAATGTAATTATCTCCTAGTTTGGTTGAAAGAGGATAGTTCAATGGCATCTCGCCCCTAACTTTATTAAATATGTGAGTGATAATAATTATTATACGTTCCATAATGGCATGCTTTCCTATAAATCAGGCACTCACCTTCTTGACAAAGTTGTAGGTGAAAACTATTTATTTCAATTGAATTAACCAATAAATCAATCGCATCTAAAATGACATGTTTACTAGCAAGAATTGCTCCATAAAGCAATGCTGTTTTCTAGACAATGTTTACTACTGTGGTCTCGAGGTAGCGTGGCAGCGGGCCCGGGTTCGATTCCCGGTCGGGACAGGCTTCTCACTGAAGTTTTTTTTCGGGTTTTTTCCTCACCAGTAAGACAAATGTCAGAAATTTTAGGGCCCAACTGTCCCCGAAAATCATCCGGCCATCAACATCATCCTTATCATCATCATCCTTCACCGGTGTGGAAAGTAACGGGAAGCTACCACACCTACAATTCCCTAGTAAAGCTGCAAAGCATAGCATTAAAATGCTAGGATTGCAGTGAAAGACCTGCCCTCGAGCAGAATTACTGTAGAATAGAATTTTCTAGGCATGGAAATCTTTTAAGTAGGATCGTTGAGGATTTGTGAAAACGTTAAAACAATATTTTCATGTGGTCAACCTCAATAGCTTCATTTATTCTGAATTTTAACTAACTAACTAACTAACTATCGAACCCGTAGGTTCATGGCAACACGGACATAAAAGCTCTCTATACATCCCTATCCTGAGCTAATGTTTTCCAATCGTTCCCTGTATAATATACTTCCCTCAATTCATAGTTAATGTTATTCTCCCACCTCATTCTTGGTCTATCAACTTTTCCCTCTGGCTTTCCTACAAGAAGCTTCCATGCAGGTCTTTCATTCCACATTTATGCCACATGTTCTGCCCATCGCAGTCTACGAGACTTAACTGTTCTTATTATATCTGGCTTCCTATAAAGATCATGTACTTCACTGTTATGTAGTTTCCTCCATTCATTTGTCTGTTCATCTCTCTTTGGTTCAAACATTTTCCTAAGAACTTTATTCTCAAATACTCGTAATCTCCTTTCCTCCCTTAAAGTAAGATTCCATGTTCCGCATCCATATAATATAACTGAGAGAATAACTGTTTTATATATTTTCAGTTTAACGTTTTTTGAAAGGTGTTGTGACGTCAAGAGTCCGTGTAATGCATAATAGTACGCATTTCCAGATTTGAGTCTATGTTTAATTTCTTTGTGCATCTCATTCCTATTTGTAATTATTGTTCCTAGATGCTTGAAATTAACCACTTCTTAAAAATTTACTTCATTTGTCATTAATTGTCCATTTCCATTATATAACACATTTCTATGCGTGAATACACAAGTTCTTAGTGTTATTCAATAGAGTGTGTGTGTTGGCCTTAGTGTATCTCCCCCCATAGGTCAATAATACTTCATCATCAGCATAAACTAACAGCTTATTAATACCAGTGAGTTGTAGGGCTTCTCCATTCTCCAAAGATTTGATGGCTTGCCCTAGGACAGAATTAACTAGTAGATGAGATAATGCTTCTCCTTGCTTTAACCCATTGTGAATTTTAAAAGTATCTGAAAACTGTTTGCCTACACGCACCCTGCTCTTTGTGCCATTTAGACACATTCGTATAAGTCTAACTACCGTTTTAGGAATTCCAAACTCCAGCAGGATACTATATAACTTATCCCTCTTAATTGAATCGTATGCCTTTTTGAAGTCTACGTATAACTCAATAGCTTCATTTATTCGGAATTGAGTGAAAGTAATTTACACACATCGTGTTTATGTTTGGTATCGTGACTGTGCGTTTTGATAACATGATTATGACATACGATACAGTTAGACAGGTGGTTTAATGAGATAGTGGTCTGGTAAATGAATTCTATTGTCAGTTGACTGGATTACAGATAGTGGTAATTAGAAACACTATCAGCATGCTATACTTGAGTACAGCAATTTCCTTGTCCGCAGAACAAAGGGAGAATAATGTTTGCTCTATAAACTTGCGGTCCATTCACTCCCTCTCTTTAAATTATATCAACAAATCAGTTCAGTGTCTCCGTCTTCTCGACTTTTGTGCAATAGTATAAACTTTGATATTTGAGGATCTAGTTTTCAAAACGTCATATCCACCAAATCCGTTTTAGGCCTTGTGACCTATGACGGTAAATCTAACGAAGATGGTCCTGACCTTTCCACCGATGTTTTGGTCTTCCTTGGTCCCTATGTCGAGTTCGAGTAAGATATTAAATATAAAATTGGTACCTGGTAAGTCAGTCGTCCTCAAATAAATTATTAAACTTCATCAAGTACGGGGTGAATCATAAATATGGCTATACGTTTGATCGCGTTGTTTAATGAAAATATTTCCATTATAGGAAATATGAAATTACCGTTGGAAAGGCAATTATTCAAATTACAACAATGGAATAAAGCAAAACAGTGTATAACTTACGTCATTAGTCAAAATGGCGTTGAATATGCAACAGCAAATTACAATTGCTGCATGGGCAATAACGTATGCTAATGATCGTGAGGCCGCAAGACGGGCAAGACGTGAGTTTAACGTAGCATTGCAGCCGTCGACTTTGCGGAAGTGGAGAAAACGACTGATGGAAACGGGAAGGATGCAGAAAATCAAACCTGCTGGAAGGCCTCGCATTAGCACGGATGCAGAAACAACGAAAAGAATTGTGGAGGCGTTCGACGCTAGCCCACAAAAATCAACCCGCCAAGCTGCACGTGAGCAGTGATTAGTTTTGTTTTGTTCTATTGTTGTAATTTGAAGGATTCCCTTTCCAGTGATAACAACATATTTCCTTTAATAATAATATTTTTGTTACAAAATGCGATCAAACGTATAACCATATTTCTGAATCACTCTGTAGTTCCAATATGGAGGCCTTTCAAAAACAATGTTTCATCTTCTGCATTTTAACTGGTACTGATGTTGCTGTATATATTGTACAACGAGTTTAGGTCTGTGGGTGTGTTCTCATTGAGTAGGTCTGTATTCTTCGCTTGATTTTAGTGTTTTGCATTTGAAAACGCAGATAATTTTTTTTTGGACTCGGCGTATGTACATCACAACGCTTTTCTGGAAGAAATTTCAAGGGAGGTTTCGGCTTGCAAAGGTTGACAGTTCCCTTGGTATATATACTTTTTTTTTCGTGGTAATTTTTGATGTCTGGTAAGTGGGATCGATGAAGAATCAAAAAAAAAATTTCCATCAATACGTACTGTACATTCCTTCACAATTTGCTGTTAATTATGATACTTGGTTACCCTCATTGTAACTGGAACATTTAGGATCTATGTAATTACATTATGGTATTTTAAAGTATATCCGACATAAGCTACACATATCTTAACCATACAGGGTGTTTCCGAATAAATATTACAGACATCTAGGGAGAGGGGACATAGTAGATAAGTTTTCATAATCTTCTGGTAACGTGTCATTACTTACTTACTTACTCATGGGCACTACCGAACCCGTAGGTTCATGGCCGCGCGGACATAAGCTCTCCATACATCCCTATCCTGAGCTAATGCTTTCCAATCATTCCCTGTATAATCTACTTCCCTCAAATTCTCCCAACTCATTCTTGGTCTACCAACTGGTCTCTTTCCCTCTAGTTTTCCTACAAGAAGTTTCCATGCACGTCTTTAATTCCCCATACGTGCCACATATCCTGCCCATCGCAGACTACGAGATTTAACTGTTCTTATTATATCTGGCTTCCTATAAGATGTAAAATAGGTTTGAAGATCGAAACACAATGGTCTGATATCGTGTGTCTTGTGTTACAGAATAAGTATTACGCACTTCTAGAAATTCAATTAATAAATTTATTTGTTGAAATTCTTTCAATAACAATTGGTATAAATCTATGATTAGCCCCACAAATTTCAGACTACAAATGTGTTCCACGTGGCGATCCTATTTTTCGTTGCACAAAGTGTACCTGCGACGCATGTTTTCATACACACGCCCCACAAGATAATGGTGTGTGCTCAATAATTTCTGCTGTCGCCAGAATTTGTGCAAGAAGATCTTGCTGCGACTCGACAGGTGTAGTACAACCCCTAGAAGTCTGTAATACTTATTCTGAAACACAAGACACACGATATCAGCACATTGTGCTTCGATCTGCAAACTTATTTTAAATGGAAATGGTACGCTTCCGGATATGGGTTCCTTTTCAAAGTTTTATCTGCTAGGTTCCCTCTACAACCTCTAGACGTCTATAATACTTATTCTGACACACCCTGTATATATGCCATACTACGCGACTTGAAAAAAAAATACAGATAAAAGTCATAACTCGTTTTACCTCTAGTGGGCGTCTTATCATTTAACAAATTGCTTTAATAAATAAAATTCTGGAATCTTAGAGGCACTGTCTTGCATTTTTAATGTAATTTGTGTGTTCATATTTCACGAGAATTCATTTTTTAAAAAGCAAGAATAAAATGCTGGTTTGAGAGAGTACATGATGTATTTCTCACTTCTTTCCACATAAAATTGCGTAGAACTTCATGGGTCCAACAGGCCTAGAAGTCTCTTGTCCTACCAGTAGGGTGCTCACCTCACATCCACAGTGATAGACGATCATCCAGTAAGTAAAGAGTGTCATGTGGTCAGCATATTGGATCCCCCAAACGTTCTAGTTAGTTTTTCTCAATCTGGAGCCATTAATTATTGTAGCTACCCAAATTCCTCATGATGCTCGGTAGACGCCGACCAGAATGAAAGCTTCTAACAGATCGGCCAAGAATGAGGTGGGAGAATAACATTAACCATGATTTGAGTAAGGTTAGTTATACAGGGGATTATTGCAATACATTAGCTCAGGATAGGTATGTATGCAGAACTTATTTAATTTTTTTTCCAAATGCCACAGGTTTGTCTTTCGACATTCCTGGTTTCTCTCCTGGCATGGCGTAGTTGTAACCCACTTCTGAGGTTGGGGCGCCTGGAAGGCGGGGTTACGTTGCCCCGATGATATGATTATGATGACTATTTAACTCATGCCCCAAATCGGAGTCGATGACCAATCACGTTTCAATGATTTCTGTTTTACAACCAATCAGAGTCGTGTTTCACCAAATATTTATCAGTGTTATAATTACCATATTAAAGAAAGCTCCTCCTTACAATATTGCATTCCTTTGGCAATAAATAGTATGATCTGGTTGCAGCGATAAACAAAAGAAGCACTAGAAGTGTACCTATCGTTTCTCATTTGTTTTCAAACATCGCCGTTTACATTAAATATATTAAAATAACTATAGTTGAATAATGATTTGTGAGTAAACAGCTTAATTTTATTCGTTAAATAGTCCTAACAAATGCCACTCTTGATTTCCAAATTCTTTAGATAAATTCACTCCTCACTTCGTGAGTCGTGAATTTATCGATAATATGGAAATCACTCGTGGCATTGCTTATGATAATGGTGCGCCAGGAGAGTCCGTAATTCTAAGCTTAGCCTAAGATGAATATGAATGATGATGATTGCGATGGCCATATGATTTCGGGAACCGTTTGGGCCTTAAAGTTTTCCTGACATTTGTCTTACAGGTGAGGAAAAACCCCGATAAAAACCTCACCCAGAAAAATTGTCCCGATCGGGGATCGAACCCGGGCCGCTGCGTGACAAGGCAGCACGCTACCCCGAGACCACGGGGATGGACAGAAAACTTATTTAATTTATTTATTTATTTTACCTGATGGAGTTAAGACCGTAAGGTCTTCTCTTCCACTTCACCAGAGTTAAGTTATACATATAGTAACGATTATGAATTATCTACATGTCCACCGCTGTGGTCTCGAGGTAGCGTGCTGCCTTGTCACGCAGCTGACCCGGGTTCGATTCCCGGTCGGGACAGGCTCCTAGGTGAGGGTTCTTCGCGGTTTTTCCACACCTGTAAGACAAATGTCAGGAAGCTTAGGGCCCAACGGTCCCCTGGGATGCAGAGAGAGATCTGAGAGAGTATTTTTTTTAATATATCTTAAAATTCTTATTTTCCGTCGCGAACTTAACGGAATCTTAGTATTTATAGGAAGAGTTATAGAATCTCTGATAGTGTAAATCGGTCTTCAGAATGTGTGCAAGAAGTTAAAGCAGAAGAAATGAAAATGAAGTTCTCAGTAGGATGTCACAAGAAAGAACGACTGTCAAATAAGTCGGGACAAAAGAAGACAAACAAATTTAACGTAGTTATTTGTCAAATATTCACACAAACATTCCAACAAGAATTCCCGTAATATTATGGAAAGATGGCGCCCATCATAGCCTGTAAGGGTACTGATATCTGTGTGTTTTATGTATAATGCAGAGTACATTATTCTGGCGTGGATCCAAACTGCTAATTTATCTGCGGCTTTAACTTAACTGGTAAATATATTAAGCGTTTCATTTTGCACAGAGAAAATAATAAAGGAGCCCCTCTGCTATAAACCGCATCAACAACCTCGGGTTTCAGGGCTCAAAAAATATTAGATTACGATGCGAAGTTATGGAGTGGTTTTTACAGAAGGTAAGAAATGTTTAAAAACCGAGCGATAGCGAGGTTTTTAATTTCCGAGATTCTGTAAAACACTTCACAAACGTGCGTTTACATTATCTTTTTGCTCGATGGATTTTTCAAAATAATAAATAATAGTAAAATAATTTATTGTTTTGAAAACACCATCGTTAAAAAAATAATGCACAACGCACGTTTGTGAAGTGTTTTTACAGAATCTCGGAAATTAAAAAGGAGAGCGATAACGAGGTTTTTAAACATTTCATCGCTTCTGTAAAAACCATTCCCATAAATAATAGTAAAATAATTACAACTTGAATAATAAAGCCCATAAACAAACAAAATTAAAATTTTATAAAACAATGGCAGCTCCTGTCCTTTTGTATGGGAGTGAATCTTGGATTAACACTACCAAACAAGAAAGTAAAATCCAAGCAGCCGAGATGAAATTTTTAAGAGTAAAAGGATGCACTAGAATGGACCAGAGAAGAAACGAGGATATCCGTGAAGAACTGCAGATCTACTCCATAAAAGAAAACGTATTTAACAACAAGATTCAGTGGAAAGAACACGTAGAAAGAATGGAAGAAAGTAGATTACCAAATAAAATCTTACATTATTTTCTGAGAGGAAGAAGATATGTCGGACGTCCTCGGAAGAGATGGTCTTAGATCTATTAGTGAAGACGGAACAGGCAACTCTTGCCATTAAAATGTTTGATTGAAGAACCCACAAAACAATATATCAGAGAATTTAGCAAACAGATCGTTACGAAGAATTTGGCTACTACTAAGAAATCATCAAATAGCACTGATATACAAAACAAGAGAGTCATTAAAGGTTTGAGAAGAAGGGATTGCTTTTACATGAAAGCTGATAAAGGGAATAGGGTCGTTGTCTTGGATAAACAGGACTACTATGATCGTGTTAATGATATGATTAATGGTGGTCCTTACCAGTTGGTTAATAAAAATCCATTACCTAAAATGATCAGGGACGTAACTAATGTTGTGAATTCGTGCAATCATCTGGTTACTAAAGAATTAAAACGCAAATTGCATATTTCGAATCCTCTGGTACCTAAATTGTACTGTTTACCAAAAATACACAAACCAGGAAAATTAGTTAGACCTATAGTTTCAGCTATATCTGCACCCACTTATATATTTCTAAATGGTTGAGTTGTGAGTTTGGTAATCTTCCCCTACCACAGCCCGGCTTTGCTGTTAAGAATTCGTTGGAATTCATTGAGAAAACCAAGAATATCGAGCTTAAGGATGGAGAGATTTTGATTTCTTTTGATGTGAAATCTCTCTTTCCTAGTATACCGATACCTCAGACGCTGAGTTTCTTGGAAGACCTACTACTACAGAATAAATTTGAGCCCCATATTGTCAATCAATATATCAAGTTAACGGAACTTTGCATGAATCAGAACATTTTTCAATTTAACAATAAGTTTTATGAACAAAAGGAGGGAACGGCAATGGGTAATTCATTGTCTCCTTTCCTAGCTGATCTTTTTATGAGCAGATTTGAGACGGAGCTTGGGAAAGAATTAGATTACTTTCCAAGGGTCTGGCTCAGATATGTTGACGACATTTTTGCTATTTTTGATACCAAAAAATGCAATGTACAGGAATTTGTTGAAATATTAAATGACCGAACTCCCAGCATAAATTTTACGTATGAAGAGGAAGAGAATGGAAGGCTGCCTTTTTTAGATATGATAATAATTAGAAACAATTATAGATTGGAATTTGACATTTATAGAAAAGATACCAGTACATTTAGATATATCCCGGCAGATTCTCACCATTGTAATCAACATAAAATGGCCAGTTTCAATTTTTTAGTTCACCGTCTTATCACTTTTCCGTTAAGTAAAAATAGATATAATAAGGAATTACAAACCATTAAAGATATAGCTAAGTGTAATGGTTTCAATGGAAAATTATTGATAAGTTGATCGTAAATTTGAATTTAGAAAACTTGTTATGGATTCTACAGCTTTCCATTCTCCTATTAATAAAGCTAATTTTGCTATTATGCCGTATGTTCCCTCTTTAACTAGAGGTTTGAACAAGATATTCAAAGGACTAGATACTAAATTGATTTTCACTTCCACTTTGACATTAAATAGTTTACTCGGAAACCCTAAAGATAAAGTCGATTGTATAGAGAAATCCGGGATTTATGAAATTGCATGCAATGACTGTGACTTGAAATATGTTGGGCAAACCAGAAGATCCATTTTAACTAGATTTAATGAACATATTGCCCATTTCAGACTCAACAGAATTGAAAAATCAGGAGTTGCCCAGCATATTTCTGAGTGCGGTCACGCTATCAACAAAAGTAATCTTAGGCTGGTTCGTTCGGTCAGGGATTTCAAATTCCTTAACGTCCTTGAAAGTTTGGAAATTTATAAAAATAAGGATAAAATAATGAACAAAGACAAAGGCCCTATTCCGTACAGCCCCCTCTTTTCTCTAATTGATAAAAAAGAGGATTAGTTTTATTATGTTTTACTTTCACTTGTGAATGATTGCGTCATGTGACGTTGTTTGTTTTTAACTGAATTTGTATCTTTATTTTTTTATCTATATTGTCTTCAGTCAATATCTGTCTTGAGAATGACAGCTTGGCTGTAGAAACTAGTTGATCATTTTAAATATTTATTGGTGAAATGGGCATATTGACTGTATATATATTTTAATATTGTATCACCAAGAAGATCAATTGTGTACTAAATATGAAGCAATGCATAAGACCTTGCCGCCATTTTATATCTAAATGGTCTCACGGCCTCCTGTAGTTTCAACTAATAATCATTGCCCACACTTTTAACGTTAGTCAAATGTTTATAATGAACGCAAATATTTCCAACAAAGATGTTATTATTTTACTATTATTTATTATTTTGAGAATACCATCGAGCAAAAAATAATGTGCAACGCACGTTTGTGAAGTGTTTTAGAGAATCTCGGAAATTAAAAACCTAGCTATCGCTCGGTTTTTAAACATTTTCCTCGATTCTGTAAAAAACACTTACCAACCTCGCATCATAATATACTATTAAAACATCGTTGAGGTTATGTAATAAAATATTAAAAACATAAAATTAGTACCTGATGCGTCAGTCGTCCTCAATTAAAATAAAGTTCTGTTAGAAAACTTCAAGTAGTTGAAATACGAAGGCCTTTCAAAACAATGTTTCATCTTCTGCATTTCAACTGGTAGCAGTTCATATTTTAACTGCTTGACAAAGTTTTCTAACAGAACTTTATTTTAGTTGAGGACGACTGGTTCATCAGGTACTAATTTTATATTTTTTATATTCGATTTCTGTAAAAAAGATTATATTTTAAATTTATACCTGTGAAGATGACACCACTCAGACTATGTTAAAGACGTGGCAATCAATCAACTTACGTGATGTTGTTTTCCCATGGAATAAAGTGAAGAGAGCTACAATAATGAAGAGCCGAAGAAAAGTGTGGTCATCCATTGATACATACTTGGAGTCAGCAGCACTGAGTGACAGCGATGATCCAGTAATTTTGGAATCAATTCCTCACAAACTGAACATTGAAATGTTCCACAAGCTTCCAGGAGGAGGAGAAATTGATGAAGAAGATATTGGCAAGTGGCTAAATGAGGAAAAGTCAATTGTTGACCAAACTTTAACAGACGAATAAATAATCAAAAGTGTGCAGGAAAATAAGGACGAAAGCGATGAAAAATAAAATTTTTAGACACACTCAATAATCCGACAATTTCGTTAATCTGGCACCTCCCTCCAAGGAATTGCCGGATTAGCGAGAGTCTAGTATATTACAAATTTGCAGAAATTTATAGGTTATTCCATCCATAGTAATTCTGCCCGAGGGCAGGTCCTTCACTGCAATCATAGCATTATCATGCTATGCTTTGCAGCTTTACTAGGGAATTATAGGTGTGGTAGCTTCCCGTTACTTTCTACACCGGAAGGATGTAGATGATGGCCGGATGATTTTCGGAGACCGTTGGGCCCTAAGCTTCCTGATATTTATCTTACAGGTGAGGAAAAACCCCGAAAGAAAACCTCACACAGGAGCCTGTCCAACCGGGAATCGAACCCGGGCCCACTGCGTGACAAGGCAGCACGCTACCTCGGGACCACAGCGGTGGACATGATAGGTTATTAATGTTCAATAAGGATCGGTTTCATCAACAGAGGTGACTGTATTACGTCAGTTTAAGCTATGCATTATACACGGGGAAAACTGGCGTAATACAGTTACCTCTGTTGGTGAAATTGACCCTAAATGTGAATGGCGGCACTTCACTGCGGATCTAGCGGCTAGAATAGACTAAATACGACACTGTTCTAGTCGAGTTATGATCTAGATGTTAAAGCGTTGATGAATAGTCTAAGAATTAAATAAAAATTTAAGAGTAACGGACTTTTTTCTTCCTCTCTGTTGTATATTGCAAATGAAATGCATTAACTTTGTAGATATGTCCTTATTGGAATGCTTGTGAGACAGCTTTAAGTAGGATTTGTTTAGGAGGTCAACAATATTATCTTCAGTGGTATCGCTGGTTTTACGATACAAATATTCGATCTCCATACAAACAGAAAAAAAGAAAACCCTCATTGCATTCCATTCAAGCCGTATTCAATCTCCACCCTCTCTGCCTTCCGCAGAGTGTTAACAAATGTTCTACCGAACCGCAAAGAAAACCTTCGATCCAAATGTACTCTTTGCTGATTAATTTCATATGATAGCAAACAGTTGCTCATCGAATTTATCCGAGCCAATTGAATTTAAAAGAGAATTCCATAGTTTATACAACTTTAAATAAATAACTATTAATTCATCTATTCATATGTAAAAAGCCATTCACGCAACAACTTCATTTTGTTAAATAGTCTAGATTATATAAAGGATATTCAAAAAGAAGGAACAGACTAAAAACATTTATTTATTCCAAACTACAAAAAATATATAAACACAAATGTAACGTTCCTGGAAAGAGAAAAGTTCAAATTTTATGCATTCAATATGAGCACCACGTGTTACACGACAAATACCAAAACCGTGGCTCATTTCTTGCCGCACACGAATCAGCTGGTCTCTAGTAATCGAATTCACAGCTTCAACAATTCGATGTCACAGATTTTCAAGAGTTCCAGGCATGCGGGGATACGAACACGGTCTTTTACGTAATTCTCCAGATAAAAATCACACGGTATTAGGTCTGGTGACCTGGGAGGCCACCAATGATCAAGTTGATCTTCTGCTCCTCCTCTTCCAATCTAACAGCGCCAATGCAACTGTCATCGCAACTTCAAGCAACAGCGCCAATGTGGCCTTGATCGGAACTTCAAACTTCTCTCTTTCTAGGAACTTTGGAATTGTGATCTATTTTTTATAGTTTGGAAGAAATACATGTTTGAAGCCTGTTCCTTCATTTTGAATAGCCGTATATATGTATATAGTATGAATGCCTATGTGAATGGTGTGTTTCATCTTAATGTTGTATTGTCTCGGAGGTGGTCTTGACATTGAGCTGGTCACTCATTCGTAGAAGTCCTGCATGTTCTTGTGTATGCATATGATCTATAGTTAAAATCTCTCTGCCGACAGGTCGTGCTACTGTAAGTCCAGGGCGGCGTGTGACACGTAAATGTACCTGAAAGGCGAGAGGTTAAAATGCGTTAGAATAGAAAAGAAAAAGTATTTATTATATATATGTTATAACTAGAGCGAGGAATTATATGAAAGAAATTATACTAAAATATAAAATCATAATAGCAATATATGAAAAATATGAAAATTAGGACACAAAAATATTATGAAGCCACTATTTTTTCAACTTTTTGCGTATATTTATATACACAAGACCTGTATAATTTATGAGTATACATACCAGCACACAAATGAGACAAGAAGACCTTTTTGTAGCTCAAGAAATCAAGAGTTTCACTGTATTTCAATTTTAATTAATGTTTCATTACTTCTGACTTAATATAAAATATAATTTAATATAATAAATTTGGGAATTTTTAACATTATGAGGTTTTATTGATTCTTATCAATAAAATATCTCGTTCGTGATTTGAAGCAATTTTAATGGCTCACATTGAAGTATATTGTGTGAGGAATCACGCTAACAAGCCAGAAGGTCGTGGGTTTGAGTATTAATGGGGTCAGGTTTTTAGCTGGACCAACCCTTCTGGCGGCATCATAGCCCTAGAGTCTACTCAGTTCTTAATTTGAATGAGTACCAGATGCATGTTCTGGGGCAAAGGGGCCGTCACGCAGGACTGAGAACCCAGTGAACATCCCTTGGAGATTGTCTAGAAATGTGGATGTCTCAACTTCCATCTACCCCAAGGGCTTCCCAAGCCTGTAGTTTAACTCTTTATTTCAATAAATGAATACTGGGTTTATATAAAATGCGATCAATTAATTTATCTAATGGTATTTAATTACGAAATCCAAACATAAATAAAAAACAAATCATAGTAACCATAGTTACCACCGAATATACCACTGACAAAATTTAGAGTAGGTACAGTTTGGATGACTTCTATTTACCTTGCATAAAGTTAAATGAATTCCAGTAATATATAATTTCACAACATTACATTGGATGAATAAGAACACACGTAGGCCAAGTCCTAACTAACTAACTCAGTGGCACGATCGAACCCGTAGGTTCATGGTCGCACGGACATAAGCTCTCCATACATCCCTATCCTGAGCCAATGTTTTTCCTATCATCCCCTCTATAATCTAATTCCTTCAAATCATGTTTAATGTTATCCTCCCACTTCATTCTTAGTCCACCAACTTGGCGTTTTTCCCTCTGGTTTTGCGACAAGAAGGGCTTCCATTCACGTCTTTCATTCCCCCATTCGTGGCCACATGTCCTGCCCATCGCAGTAGACCAAGTACTGTAATGTCATATTTGGAGAAACACGATGTTTAAAATACATTAATCCACAAATAATTCTAAGGAGTATTTCAACGCTCTCTTTGCAATTCACAAGTATTTTTAATACTAGACTTTACACGTATAAAACATAGTGAAATGTAGTTAGAATTATTTTAAAATTAGTTTTTCCTGAAATTGGCCCGAGCACAGTATGTAATGCATAGTGCTTTCAATAATCAAATTATCAAATTCCTGTTCGTAATACACAGGTTAGGATCTTTTTTATATACCTTTAATGCCGGGCGGGCAGAATTGTTTTTTACGATCAGAAAATTATGCTCCACATCATATGATGTTATGGGAGCAATCATGTACTGCACTATATATGATAGTTTGATGTAAGTGAGAATAATATTGGCTTTACCTACAAGAACTTTACTATATAATTTCATAAACTGTGGAGCAAGACCTTATTTCACAGCACAGCTTCAAGTTTAGCAGCAGCAGTCTTCCCTACATTTGTTATCCATTCATAGAATACGGACTGTCCTTAGGTAGCAAAAAGGAATAGGTTTCTACCTGAGAGAAAGAGTTGGTGGTTATAACTCTAACATTGTTGTTCTACTTATTCATGTTCTTGTCACAGATTAGGAAATCCCTGTTCTTGTTATGTAGTTTAAGACAAAAGCCTCCACTTGGTCATTCCGTGTCTCCTTTTTTTCAATTATTTTTTTTATCAAATCTATTTATCTTGTTCCAGATGGGACACTTAGGAATTTTCGTCTGTCTACCATATTACATTGTCAAAAAAATTCAAAACTACAGTCACTCCAAATTTGTTTTTAACCCATTAGTAGAAATTTTATTTTAAAAAATTGAAAGTTGAAAATATGAAGGAATATTAAATTTTTACTGAAATATGAACATTTCCCCAAAATATTATGAAATATGAAAAAAATATGAAGGTCTTATTTGATTCTACATATCATAAAATGTAAAGATACTTTCTCTCAGCGCTCTCTGGCTAATAGTTTAAAACATGAAATTTCATAAAAATCCTCGCTCTAGTTATAACTATATTTTTTGACATTTATCATTGAAGTCAAATATGACATGAAAAGAAAAATAAATGCCTGGTCGGGATTTGAACCTGAGTTTCTGAACTCTGTACGTTTAGCGCTCTAACCGTCAGAGCTACTGAGGAATCCTAACATCTATTTTTCTTATATATATATATATATATATATATATATATATACACACATATTAGAAAAATTACAAATGGAACCTTTAGAAAACAAAATTTCTGATTATAAGTCAAGATGGATGCAACATGTGAAGAAGTAATTCTAGTAAGATCTTCATTATGCTCCACGTTGTGGCGACTTTTTGAAGAAGTAATTCTTCTCCCATGTTGTGGTGACATCTTGAAGCAGCTAACTCTCTTCATGCCCGATGTTGTAGTAACATTTTGAAGGATTGGTGTCGCAAAAAGAATTACTGGTTCAGGTTGGGTTTAATTTTCGGTAGAGCCGGATTCTCTTCTCAAGGTCGAAAGTTGGTACACAGGATAGGAAAACACTTTAAAAATCACTAATAACTGATTCTTGTAGAAATAGTTATAAATTTATTCATTTTATAGGTTCTCAGCAGATTAAGTAAATTTAAGTGGTGTTATTCTTCACTGTCAATTAAAATAAATAATTTTCTTTTCTTGAGTCAACTATTCTTCTTGTATTAAATATTACATGTTAACAGGAGAACTCTTATTGCTTCTATGTTTGTTGTAATTCTTTTGTAATTTTAAAGAACATTATTACCTCACATAATGTTATATTTAAATTCTATTGGTTAATATAATGTTTAAATTTGAATTGTTAAATCACATAGTTAATTGTTTTAACATCCAATCAGAGTTTAGCATACTTTCATTTTAAAATATGAAGGCAGGCAGGTATTCTTATTACAGTTATAACAGAAAGCTTTATAATTCTGTCAACAATGACTTAAAACAATTTTAAAAGCATTATTTAGAAAGACTGTTATGTAATACAATTTCTTTAATTGTTATTGAGACATTTTTATTCAACAATGAACAACAATTAATTATTTAGATGTTTTTCTTTATTTAAGTTACATTTAAATATTAAATGAACTTTAAAGTATAAAATTATTAACTTTAACTTCTATATTTATTATGATATTAAAATCCTGCTATACATGTTCATCGAATGGCAGATCACAGGATACTCAAACAAATGTTAAGATATTAACCTGCAGAAAGAAGACCAGGACGTCCACTCAAAAGACTTTTGAATGGCGTTTCTCTTAAGGCTGAAACAGGTCAACAAATGGCCTAATTCGTGAACGTACTTTGATGATATATATACGCCAGAAATGTCATAAAAGACAACCTGATGGCATTAGACAATATATATATATATATATATAAAGCGTCACTGCTATAAGGTAAAAATATTCTCTTTAATTTGCTTACTTGTTATAGTCAGCTACTAAATGGCAGTGAAGACCGAGTTCTCGCGACATCTAGTAATAATGGAGAATATAATACATATATAAGAAAAATAAATGTTTGAATTGGATTCGCCTGGTGGTGTAATGGATATCACGCTGAGGTACAGACTCAGAGATCCGGGTTCGAATCCCGTCCAGGCATTTATTTTTCTTATCATACCATATATATATATATATCCATTCATAGTGATTCTGCCCGAAGGCAGGTCTTTTACTGCAATCATAGCATTTTCATGCTATTCTTGCAGCTTCACGAGGGAATTATAGGTGTGGTAGCTTCCCGTTGCTTTCCACATTGGTGAAGGATGATGATGATAATAGTGATAAGGATGATGATGATGATGGCCGGATGAATTTCGGGGAACCGTTAGGCCCTAAGCTTCCTGACATTTGTCTTAGAGGTGAGGAAAAGCTCCGAGAAAATCCTCACCCAGGAGCCTGTCCCGACCAGGAAACGAACCCGTATATATATACATAGTAGGCATGAAAATGGCCATGACACACAGGCACGCGCAAACACACGCATATATATATATATATATATATATTTTTTTTTTTTTCTTTTCATGTCGTCGTTGTTGGTCTTCATTGCTAAATCCCAAACATTGAATTTAACTTCTAAATATAGCATACAAGGGTTACTGCTATAAAGTAAAAATTATTTTTTAAATGTTTATTTGTTATAGAGATACTAGATGGCAGTTCGGCCGATGTCCTGCTGCGTCTCGTGAATTGAGAATTATTTATATAGGGCCTACATATACAAGAAAAATAAATGTTTGTGCCAGGATTCCTGAGTAGCTCAGTTGGGTAGAGCACTAACGTATAGAGTTTGAGGTCTCGGGTTAAAATCCCGCCTCTGGCATTTATTTTTCTTTTCATGCCATATTATATATGAATAGGTCTACATCTGTTAAACGTTTAGTGTCCGAAATTATTGTTTTTCGGAAACAAACTCAATGTAGGCCTATAGTAAACAATTAATAAAAGTAAATGCAATCTCATTAAGCAGCAAAACGGGATCATTATTAATGAGGTTTACCTAAATTTAAAACTTAATTAATATCTCTGGCTGGCGGCCGCAATTTCTTATTTTGCTCAATGAAGCTCTGTAAATGCCATTGAAATAAAATAAGAAAAGGATTCTCCAAAGTAAACGAAATTCGACCATTAGAAAATTTGGATTTATCTGTAAAATATAAATGTAAAATCGCTATTGGGGCTGCTACAATTTTCTCTCAACAAATCTATATGCAAACTAACTAACTCACTGGCACTATCAAACCCGTAGGTTCATGGCCACGTGGACACAAGCTCTCCATACATCCCTATCTTGAGCTAATAATTTCCAATCATTCCCTGTATAATCTACCTCTCTCAAATCATTGTTAATGTTATTCTTCCACCTCATTCTTGGTGTAGCAACTAGGAGTTTTCCCTCTGGTTTCTCTACAAGAAGCTTCCACGCACGTATTTCATTCACCATTCGTGCCACATGTCCTGCGAATCGCAGTCTACGAGACCTAATCTGCTTTTATTATATCTGGCTTCCTATAAAAACCATGAAGTTCACTATTATGTAGTATTCTCCATTCACTTGTCTGTTCATCTATCTTTACTCCAAAAATTTTCCTAAGAACTTTATTCTCAAATATTCGTAATCTCCGTTCCTCCTTTAAAGTAAGAGTTCATGTTTCGCATCATATAATATAACTGGTAGAATAACCGTTTCATATATTTTCAGTTTAACGTATTTGAAAGGAGTTGGGACGTCGAGAGTCCCTGCAATGCATAATAGCACGCATTTCCAGAATTTAGCCTATGTTCAATTTCTTTGTGCATCTGATTCCTATAGCGATTATTATCCCTAGGTATTTGAATTCAGCCACTTCCTCAAATTTTCCAACAAACAATTTAATTAACAGAGTAAATAAATATATTCGTAAGCCAGCTAAAACTGAACATTTATTGGAGTTAATTAGGAATTATAGAGTTGCTGCGTGACGGACTTTTTTTTTCATTCAGGCCTATATTTATCAAGTTACAGACCATTTTTTCTGAAAAACATCGTGTAAACAGCGAAACCAAATGCTTTACATTGAAACCTTTTTCATTGTCAAGCTCTTTCTTTTCCTTTCAATTTCAAGAGAAAATGGAACTCCTCGACTGTAGAGATTTTAAAATGCCTGAACGTTTGTGATACGTTACAAAGTTTCTAGTTAAAGCGTTTAGAAAGGGGGGGGGGTTATGCGCTGGAGTTTAGGTAGCATACAGCACTTCCACTACGTGTAGGCCTACACTTGACATAAATAATCGGTCTCTATCACATCCTCTAAAAGTATATTATGATGAGAGGTTGGAAAGTGGTTTTTACAGAATCGAGGACAATGTTTAAAAACCGAGCCATAGCGAGTTTTTCAACCTCCGAGATCTGTAAAACACTTCACAACGACGTGCGTTGTACATTATTTTTAGCGCGATGATGTTTTCAAAATAACAAATAATAGCAAAATAACATCATCTTTGTTGGAAATATTTGCTTTCATTATAAAAAACTGACTAACGTTACCAGTGTGGGCAATGTTTATTGGTTGAAACTACAGGACGCCGTGACACCAGTTTGTGATAAAATGGCGGCAAATACGTGTTTATTGCTTTATATTTTTTCGAATAAAGTTCAGTTCATTTAAAATGCAGTGATCTGTTTCGTATAATGTAGGCTATATTAACACTAACTTTTGGATATTTTTTTGTATATACATCGTACGTAGTATACATAGTGGGCAGTGGTTTTACTTCCCACACATGGTTTGTACGAGTAATATGTAATATTACATCATCATCATCATCATCATCGCCATCACATCATCATCATCAACAATCACGGATTAAGCCCATGTGGCTTGTTCCGGTCTCATAGATTCTCATTCAAAAGTTGAATCCATCTCTTTTTCGGTCTGCCAATATTCCTGTCTTCTCTTGGTTTTATTAAGTATATTTTTGGAATCTGATCATCTTTCTTTCATTGAACATGTTCTTTTCAGTTTTTTCTAGATTATTTTATTTTATCTAAAAGTTTAAAAATATTTAGCTCATTTCTTCTTTTATCTAAAAGTTTGCAACCAGCCACACTTCTCAGAAATCTCATTTAAGCTTCTTCTATGATCTTCTCTTCTTTTTTAGTTAAAACCCAAAATTCACTACCATAAGGGGACTACCACTGCTTTATAAATTTTTAGTTTTGTTTCCATTATTGTGTTTTTAAATATTCTCTTAATTTTGCCTGTAATATTACAGTATAGTTATTTAAGTTGGCAAATCCAAAATGTAGGAACCTGAACTTTCAATTTTGGTCGCCATTGCTGTGAGTACGACAAAACGCACTATCGCGCAAAAAAGGTTTTTTTCACAGTTTTCAGAGCGTATTTCCTATTTTCCTGCTGAAATGTAATTGGAAGTTTGTCAATTAAATGAGAATGATACTGAACATCATAGGCTATAAGGAACATTTTGAAGACGTAACGGAATTTAAATATCCTGGGACAATAACACATTTAAGGTGCAAAACGAAATTAAACATAGGCTCAAGTCTCGACACTTTTGAAATTCATATTAAAGCACCGTTGAGGTTATGTGATAAGATGTTAATTATATAATTGGTACCTGGTAAGTCAGTCGTCCTCAACTAAATTTAGTTGGCTCAACCCTGTAAACGCATGCTCGTATATATCAAAGGGACGCTTGTAATCCCAACTTATCTAAAAAAACTGTTAAACTAAAAATGCATAAATCGTGATTTATTCCAGTTATAATATATGGGCTGGAAGTAAACATCAATGAAACTAAATATATGTTCACACCTAGAAATACATTATATAATGAAAATGGACAGTTAATGACAAATGAGGGAAATTTTGAAGAAGTGGCTGATTTCAAATACCTAGGAGCAATAATTAAAAAAATGAGATTCACAAAGAAATTAAACAATGTCTCATTTTCGGAAACGCATACTATTATACATTACAGGGACTCCTGTCGTCCCAACTTCTTTAAAGAAAATGTTAAAATGAAAATGTCTAAAACTGTTATTCCCTCAGTTATATTATATGGATGTAAAACCTGATTCTTACTTTAAGGGAGAAGAAAAGTTTACGAGTATTTGAGAATAAAGTTCTCAGGAAAATGTTTTGGGCCAAAGAGAGATGAACAGCCAGGTGAATGGAGAAGACCACCTAACAGTGAGCTTCATGAGAGCTTTATAGGAAACCAGATATAATAAGAACATAGATTGGATGGGTAGGGCAAGTGGCACGAATGGACAATGAAAAAGGTTCTTGTAGGAAAACAGAAGGAAAACTCCCAGTTGGTAGACCAAAAATGAGGTGGGAGAATATTATAAACCATGATTTGAGGGAAGTCGATTATACAGGGGATTACTGGAAAACATTATCAGGATAGAGATGTGTGGAGAGCTTATATCCGAGCGGTCATGAATCTACGGATTCGTTAGTGCCAGTGAGTTAGTTAGTTATATTATATGGATTGAACTCTTACTTTAAGGGAGGATAAAGAGGGCGAGTATTTGAGAATGAATTCCTTAGAAAATTTGTATACCAAAGATGCATGAATGAAGAGACGAGAATTCAATTTTACCACATATTTAGCTTTCGTTGATCTTGAAAAAGCCTTTGATAAGATGATAAGAAGGAAATTGTGGGAAATAATGTAGGCAAGAGGGTACCCTGCTCGACTTATAGAAGGAATAAAAATCTTTATAATGGCACGAAGATTATCCTTAATTTAGATAATTATTCCAGAGTAGAAATTTTAATAAAACAAGGAGTTCGACAAGGGTGTGCATTATCACCTACGTTGTTTAATATATATTTTGACGAGGTTATACGAAAATGGAAAAAATCAAGTCCAATAGGAATACAAATTAATAAGGAATTGTATATGAATATTTAATGTATACAGACGATCAGAGGATGATTTACAAAGAGCCATTTACACGTTGAATCAATTAGGACTCTATTATAATCTCAAAATTTCAACTTCAAAAACTAAAATTATGGCTTTTCAAGGCAAAATGCCAGTCAGAGCAAAAATAGTAATCAATAATGAAATATTAGAACAGATAGTACACTTTAACTATCTTGGTTCAGATATAACATATAGCTATGAATGGGATATACATAATAAATTAAACCGATATCAAATGATGTGTGGCACCATAAGAAGAACCCTCCGAGAGTCTCGAAGAGAAACTCAGCTTAGGTTTTATAAAATGATGGCTGTTCTTTTTCTTTTATATGGATCTGAATCTTGGGTATTTACAAAAAAGATATCTCACACATTCAAGCCGCTGAAATGAAATTTTTAAGATCCGTAAAAGGATGTACACGCACGGATAGATTACACAATGAATCAATAAGAAATAACCTGGAGATATATTTAATACTCGATAAACTAGAAGAGCACAAATATTAATGGAAATAACATTTAGACAGAATATACAATACAAGATTATCGTAAAAGATCAACCCACCTACAAACCACATGGAAAAAGATCTTTGGGACGGCCAAGGAAACGATGAACTTGAGACCGGAAGAGGTCGCATTTACCTAATCCTGGAAAGGAAGAAGAAGAAGACGAAGATGATACATGAACGGATAGGTGGATAGAGAAAAATCTTGAACACGACTTCCTTCGGAAGGGAAGTTAAACTTTGGATTTCATCGTCCTAAATTTACGGCAACTAAAAGAACTTTAAGTTTTAAAGCAGATGCCTCTGAGCCAAAATAGTCTACCTTTTGAGCCCAGATTTTAATTGCGACGCTAATATCTTGACATATCAAAGAGTGTCGTGAAATAAAATACCACCAAACATATCTAATACAATTTTCTGTGAATACAGAAACAACAGACGTCACAATGTCACAATGTCAAATAATATCACATTTCCTTGATATTAAATAGACGTAGCAACATTTTGTATTTTCAGTTCTTTTCAAAATTTTAATTCAAAGTAAAAGAAACTCTTAAAAGAAAAGAACAAATGAAAGAATCTTCTAATAAAAACCTTTAAAATGTCATTAGAATGTTCTACGAAGCATATAAATATGAATTCAGGATTCAAATACGAAACAAAGGAGCTGACAAGTTATACAATATGAAATGACATGCATATAGGCATTAAAGTTATGAACTTCATAAATGTAAAGGTACATAACTGAGAAAGTGTGACAGCGATTTTTCTTTGTGAAATGTACATCTAAAATTTCTTTATAGATATCTGTCTGCCTTTATATCTCATGTAGCGCAAAGGTGTTTCCTTGCAGGAGTTTACTTACCGAAGCTAAGTTAACAATTGTTTCCTCTTAGATGTCTGCTAGGGTGGGCCGAAAGAACACATTTTTTATTTCGAAGTTGTAATAACGCGGAAAAGTTGCGAATTATATAGCTAAAAAAAGAAATAAATCAAAATCGGTTGACATCTTCAGGTTGCAAAGGCTCTGGCAAAATATGATAAAAACTTCATTTTTGCAATTATTTCTTCTTTTTTACACGCTTTATATTAGCTTGACCTGTATCTATCTATCTATCTGTCTATCTATCTATGTAACGGAATCTTTCAACGCGATTTTCACCCACTTAAAATCATTGGATCGGCTTGAAACTTTGTATACTTGTAGAGGACCCGTGACAATACAATAATTTCATATTTATTTTCTAAAATCCTGGCCATAATCATCAGAAAATCAGAAAAAAAGTGTTTTTGTATCAATGTAACGGAATCTTTCAACGCGATTTTCGCCCACTTAGAAACATTGGATCGACTTGAAACTGTGTATACGTGTAGAGGACCCGTGACAATACAATAATTTCATATTTTGTTTCTAAAATCCTGGCCAGAATCATCCGAAAATCAAAAAATGAAAACTGGTATAATATGTTGCGGACTTGTCGACTTTTTAGTTAATCGTTGTAAGAGCTCAGTTGGTAGAGCAGTGAACTCTTAGTGGTATATAATTTCAGTAATTCCATACGTCGCTGGTTTAAATCCGGCTGGGAGGATTTTTTTATAGAAGAGTATTACTTTTAGCTCATACTACAATAGTATCGAATTTAAAGATATTTACTTTTTTATCTTATTCTGTAAAATATTAAAGCTAAAAAATAAAAAATAAATAATAGTTTTAAAAAACTGAAAGAACACGCTTTATTTGAAAACTAAAAAATGAAAAATAATTTTAATTTCCAATACGCTTGGGATAAAATTAAAGTGGTCAACAAAAAAATCATCTCCAACACATATAGAATAAAACTAGAGTTATCAACAAAAAGAAAATAATTTTACCATCAAAAGCGTGGGGTGCTTTTTATGATTTTTACATGTTCTTCTTAGAGACTTTACTTTTACCAATATCTGTTTATTACCAAATATATTAATTGATATAGAGCAGCCCACGCTTTTGATGGTAAAATTATTTTCTTTTTGTAGATAACTCTAGTTTTATTCTATATGTGTTGGAGATGATATCTTTGTTGACCACTTTAATTTTATCCCAAGCGTACTGGAAATTAAAATTATTTTTCTTTTTTAGTTTTCTAATAAAGCGTGTTCTTTTAGTTTTTTTAAAACTTGTAACGCGAATTTCCCTCCAGATTGTTCTAGTTTCAAATATTAACTAGACATTTCATTAAATCTAGATAATATAATTACAGGCCAGTAATTTGAGATAAAAATGTAATATAGAGAAACATAACGAGTTTGGACTTTAATTAATCAGAATTTATGAGAAATCCAATGATCATATTACTGAATCGATTTTATTAATTATATAAAAGTTGATTTCCTCTTAGTAAAAATTACTTAGAAAACGCCTTTTGTTAAATTTGAGTTATGCCAATATAGTTGAAGCCAGAAAGTCTAGAAGTCATAGGGGATGACAAAGGTAGACCCAGATACCTGAATACAATAGATACCAAACTTTTTATATATATTTTTTTAAAAATATTATATTACTTTTCAAAATTTTTATTAATTTTTAAAAAAAAATTATATTATTTTCCAATATTAATATATATTTTTAAAAATTTTTGTATTAAACAAAAAAAAATAGATACCAAACCTTTGTTAATGAAAATGTGTCAGGACGTCTATTTGAAATGAGATTAAAATATCAGTCAAAATAATATTTATGAGTGTCAAGGGAAACATCACTATGTCAGGATAAGTTTCAAATATTAATTTAGATACTTATCAGTTAAAATATAACTACGAACTACACATACAAATTAATTTAATAAAATACTCAAAGGCCCAACTAGAAACAACTTGGCAACATTGTAGACAAGTGGCTCGAAAAGCCATACCTTTTTATATATCTGTAATGTATGTGCTCATATATTTGAACCAATAAGAAAAAAATATATCCCTTCTCCTGTAGCGATCTGACGATCGAAAGAATACTGAGGTTTTCAAGAGATACCAAATTGAGACGCGGGCAGTAACAGAAGTCTCCCAACTAGCTAAGGGAGGACATAAAAATTTTCATTGTAATCGCGAGAAGCCTCCCAGATATCTAAGGGGAAAACATAGATTAAATTACATTGCGGATATTTATCCATAACTTTTATATTATTTTAATAATAATAATAATTCTTCAGTATTCTAACGCAAAATCAGATTGCTAACACAATGTATAATCAAATGTTTCTTCATTGTATCGAAAAGAAGTATAGTGAATACGATTTAAATAAATCGAGTGATTTATAAACTACAATTATTGAAAATACTATTGCTGCCCGTACAGTTCCTGCGTTATTCCCTGAGATAAGTTTCCTGACCGCTCACAGAAACCCAACCTGACTAGACTGCGAGCATGAAATTCTCACATTCCGAGGATTCCTTATAATAAATCATTGTATTAAACCCACATCCTGTGATAATCCATCACACTTGTATCCAACCCCTAGATTCTGTCCCAAACTATTATTTATTTAATATCAAGTAGGTATTGCTTATCTTTGCTAAGCATGTTTATGTTTATCTGTGGGATCTGACAATCAATACTCTGGAAGTTATTTATCAAATACCAAAAACGCGTAAAAATATAACTTGTCCATTATTCTGGCAAATTCTGGAACTTATGCGCGACCGGAAGATATCAATTGATCTAAACCAAATTAAAACACAATTTTTTTAGGCTCTATTTGAAGACGTTACAAACTATTACATCACAAAGACATCTCATTAAAAAATTACAGAAATATTCTCAAAAATGAAGTTTCGTCAAACTTTAGAGCCTTTGCGCGACCCAAAGATGTCAACCGATTTTGATTTTTTTCTTTTCTTTTGTCTATATAATTCGCAAATTTTTCCGCGCTATTACAACTTCGAAATAAAAAAAAAGTTTTTTTCGGCCCACCCTAATGTCTGCTAGTGACAACTGGTCAGCTAATTTCCTCAAAGAGACACATAGTAGGGAACTAAGGTATTTCTTGAATGCAAATCTCAGATTAAATTTTGCCCAGTGGCTCTAATTTAGGCTTGATATTGTTTTGCGAGACTTTTTTTTATAAAACCGAACATCTTTCATCAAACACGACGAAACAGCTAAATTTTGACTCAGATATAATAAAATATGTTTAAAATTTTAATGTTCAATGTTAGGAAAAAATGGGATTTCAACTGCAGATTTGATGGCAATAGAGCCATTGTTATGCTGAATTCGATGCTCTTGAATATTATATCATCATCATCATCATAGTACATTCATGAAATTAGGCCATTTGTTGACCTGTTTCGGCCTCAAGAGAAACACCATCCAGAAGTCTTTTGAGCGGACGTCCTGGTCTTGTTCTGCTTGCAGGTTGATAACTTAACATTTGTTTGAGTATCCTGCGATCTTCCATTCGATGAAAATGTTGCATCCATCTTGACTTATAATCAGAAATTTTGTTTTGTAAAGGTTCCGTGTGTAATTCTTCTAAAATGTCTTCATTTTTTTGTGGAACTTCAACACTACTTGAAAGTCTCAACATGAAGAAATCCAGGAGGAATTAAAATATGAATAATATATAATAAGTTAATATTTCAGACTTTGTTACAAAGTATTTTGTTGCATGAATCCTAAATATTAACAGTCAGCAGAAAACAGGTCAACAAACTATCGAATCGGTTTTGAGTCAGTTTTTTTAAAGTTAGGTTCACGCGTGGAGCAGCTTAAGCAAAGAGTGTCTTCAAAGTGGGCGGCCGTTAATCTTGAGCGATATTTGTTTTTCAAAAAATTCTTTTTGAAAATAATGTAGCACAAACATATATGGAGCCAAACATAGTAGCCAGGTAAATGGCTATTTTTTTTTTTTTGCAATTTCCATGTTTTTCTGAAACATATTTACTACAAAATTCTTCGGCGAATGCAGTTTTATACGTTTGCAAGGAAATGTTTTCCTGCAACTCTATTATCCTCATTTGGAGTAAAGGCTTCCGCGGTCCGCCAGTTGCCGACCATTGAGACTTCTGGCAACAAATCACTTTGGGGTGATATTCCTAATATACATCTAATATATAAATCAATGTTTGTTTGTCTGTTCGTATTCTATGCGCGGCCAAACCGTTGATCCGATTTTGATGGAGTTTTTTTGCAAAATGTTCAAGAGATTCCCGGGATGAACACACGCTATAAGAGGGTTGTGATATTTAACCCCTTCACCCTTAGAAATCACCATTTGTAGTGAAAACGAGAAATAAAGTCCCTACATTGACGCTTAAAAGGCTTACACTGCATAAACCATAACAAATACACCAAATTAATGTACACGTAATTGAATGTCTCAAAAAGCTCAACAAAAAAAGTCGGCGACAGCATATGTTTGTCTCTTACGGATAACTCAAAATAACCATTTTTTTATTGATACCAAGAAGATCGGGATAAGTAGATTCCCGGACAAGCGTGCTCTGCCATACCGATTCAAATGGAGCTTTTTGAAAAATGTTCAGAAGATTCCGGGGATGAACACAGGCTATAAGAGAGTTGTAATACTCAACCCCTTCACCCCTAAAAGTCACTCTTTCTAGTGAAAAACGTGAAATAAAGTCCCTATTTTGACGCTTAAATGGCTTACGCTGCCTAAACCATAATAGACACAGAATTGAACGTTTCCAAAAACTCAACAAAAAAGTCGGCGACAGCACATGTTTATCTTCTCTACGGACAACACATTGACCAATTTTATCTTTCTTTGATGACAAGATGATCGGGATAAGCAGATTCCCGGACAAGTATAACAGCGTACGGCTGGTAGTAAAAACACTTTAACATTTATTTAGGAGTAGCAGCGCACGCCGGGTATTAGCTAATATTCTATAAAGAAGCAAAATCGGATATCATAATTTCGACTTACTGAAGAATTCACTAAATGTTCGGAGCTCTTGTGTGTTTGACTTTCTCTTACTGTTTTACATCATTAAATATTGAAATGTTTCGTCGGAAACATTTTTTTATGTGTGGGTGCAACTGAAATACATTAAAAATTATCTTCCTGCAATAAAAGATTTTAAAAATATATGTTTAGTTTTCTAGGAGAAATATAGTATTCTTTTATGTGTGTCATTGCAATTTTTCCTTACCATTGAAATAGAAAGCAGGATGGGGCCGAAGCCACTGAAATACTGGCTACATCTAGTCTTTCCCCTATTGGGGCCTCTTATCTGCCTCCCAGGAGTGCTATTGCCCGCCTTTCTTTTTACTAGAAACCAACAGAACGACTAACAATGTGAAGATTTCAAACAGCTACCAAACGAGATAACATCCAGAGGCTTCAATTTTTTAGCGAAGGAATATAGCTATTCAGTTGTTCTCATGAAATGAATTTTGCACAGAAAATCTTAACCCTTAAATTCGCAATGTATCTTATAGGATACTTCAATTGTTTTAATTTATCTAATGTTTTTAATAAAACAGAAGAAATCAAACAATAAGAGATTATTGAAATGTGTGTGCAATTATCACGCGCACACTATTGAGCAACACTAAGAAATTAGGACTGGAAGTAAATATCAAAATTAAACATATAGAAATACATTATATAGTGGAAATGGACAGCTAATGTAAAATGAGGGAAATATTGAGGAAGTAGCTGAATTCAAATACCTAGGAACAATAATCACAAACAGGAATGAGATGGACAAGGAAATTAAACATAGGCTCAATTCTGGAAATGCGTGTTATTATGCAATACAGAGACTCTTGACTTCCCAACTCCTATCAAAAACGTTAAACTGAAAATATATATAACTATTATTCCACCAGTTATATTATATAGATGCGAAACATAGACTCTTACTTTAAAGGAGGAAACGAGATTACAAGTATTTGAGAATAAAGTTCTTAGGAAAATTTTTCGATTTAAGAGAGATGAAGAAACAGACCAATGCAGAAGACTGCATAACAATGAACTACGTACATGGTCTTTATAGGAAGCCAGATATAATAAGAACAGTTAAGTCTCGTAAACTGCGATGGGCAGGACATGTGGCACGAATGGGGGATGAAAGACGTGCATGGAAGTTTCTTGTAGGAAAACCAGAGGGAAAACGCCCAGTTGGTAGACCAAGCATGAGGTGGTAGAATAACATTAACTATCATTTGAGGGGAGTAGATTATACAGGGGGTGATTGGAAAATATTAACTCAGGATAGGGATGTAAGGAGAGCATATGTCCTCGCGGCCATGAACATACGGATTCGATAGTGCCAGAGAGTTAGTTAGTTAGCTAGGTATTTGTATCCCAACACTCCTTCAAATACTTGTATATACGGACGGAATTATGAATATTTCCTCTTTAAAATGTTGGACATTATTCTCTGTCGTATATGAAGTAAGTCGATATATAGTCTCCAACCTGCTAATAATGTATTCTGAATACAATTTTCTGTTACAACTAGAAAATGGGTTTTGTACACAAGTTATTTTTTACTGGATTATAGGCAAAAAAAAAAAAAAAAACTTTAAGAATTACAACTACGTCCTAGCATTTTACATTTTATGAAGTAGAGTTTAAACAATTTTCTCAAATACTACTTCCATAAGTAAATTATTTTTATTAAACAATATTGAAGCATCAAGAACATGACGTTCCAGTCGTAAAATAGTTCATGACACTGGTCAACATGACTTTTGTCTCATGAGTACCAATAGTTGTACTTAATGCAGTTTTTATCGTGTTTTCAAATATGTATTCGAAATTTCTTCATCACCCACAGTTTTTTATTTCAATTTCAATTAATGGATTTAAATAATTATTTTTTAATAAACGTTTTTTCGTCCATTTGTCCATTGTAAAATAAAACCAAATGAGCTAACTCAAATGGTTTCAGCTATGGAAAAGAAATATCAAGGCAAATGGAATCCTAATATGCTTGCCGATTATTGTTGGACCATCATGAGGGATGCTCCACAGGCGAAATATAGGAGAAAATCGTCATTTCTTACTTTCTAGATGAGTCCGAATGTTTGAATATTGTGTAGTTACAAATGTAGAAAATATTTAAGTGTTTGAAATTATAAATGTCTGTCTCTCGGAAACCTTGCGTGATGGGCAAAAACCGATATCATATTTGAAATCAAGGAAAAAGATACTATCAGAATCACATATTTTTCTTTCTGAGACAAAAAAAAAAGTTTTTTTTGTTGCTCAGGATTATCAGTCTAAATTAAGTTTTAAAGATTTCTGAAAGAATAAACCTATCTTTATCAATAATGCTCTCAAATAAAAAAAAAGTAGTTAACGCTATTCGTAGATTTCATTAGAAATTGCAGCAGTGATTATAAATGACTATTAAACTCATGCCCCAAATGGGAATCAATACCGAATCACTTTTCAATGAGTTTTGATTTACAACGTTTTTCACCTCGATTTTATCAATTTAATTTTATCACTTTAAAATCAAACTCCTCCTTTTTAACGTTCTGAATGGGTCGGACAATTATTTTGCAGTGACTGACTCTCTAAGAAATACGTTGAATATAACAATTTATATATTAAGACGTAAGAATTCTAGAATGCACGTGGCTACCAGATTGTAGGCCTATACACAAATATAGTGCACGAATATGACCAGATAGTGCTTGCGGGATATAATATAAAACATTTGTAGCAACTGAATATACCACAAAAAATCAATGGTTGCACTATCTTAAACGTATTATTCCCCAGGTAATAACATTCCAGAAAAATATAATAGTCATATTTACATCATAGGACATCAGAAATTAATTAATATACAGTTTGATGTATTTAATTTTTTCTTCACTAGGGTGCATTCTTACAATATTGCGATCCATTGGCAATAAATAATATGATATGATTGCAGTGATGAATAAGTGAAACATTACAAACCTTTGTCTTTTGTTTTCAAACATCGCCGTTTACATTAATATTTTAAAATAACTATATTTAAATAATGATTTGTGTGTAAACAGCTTAATTTTATTCGTTAAATAGTCCTAACAAATGCCAATCTTGATTTCCAAATTCTCATAAGTAATGCCACGAGTGATTTCCAAATTATCGATAAATTCACGACTCACGAAGTGAGGAGTGAGTTTATTTAGAGAATTTTGAAATCAAGATTGGCATTTGTTAGGACTATTTAACGAATAAAATTAAGCTGTTTACTCACAAATCATTATTTAAATATAGTTATTTCTTCTTCTTGTTCCTTCCAAATATTAGGCCAAGACCTGTTACGATCCTATAGAAAATTTTACCTCCAGCGTTTCATAGGACGGCCCAGAGATCTTCGTCCTCTTGGTATATAATTATAAACAGCTTTGGGGATCCGATTTGAACTCATTCTTTCTAGATGGTATATACTTACTTACTCACTGGCACTATCGAACCCGTAGGTTCATGGCCGCGCGGACATATGCTCTCCATAAATCCCTATCCTGAGCTAATGCTTTCCAATCATTCCCTGTATAATCTACTTCCCTCAAATCATAGTTAATGTTGTTCTCCCACCTCATTCTTGGTTTACCAACTGGGCGTTTTCCCTCTGGCTTTCCTAAAAGAAGCTTTCATGCACGTCTTTCATTCCCCATACGCGCAACATGTCCTGCCCATCGCAGTCGGTATATAGTTATTTTAAAATATAAATAGGCTATATTTAATGTAAACGGCGATGTTTGAAAACAAATGAGAAACGATTGGTACGCTTCATTTGCTTCCTTTGTTCGTCACTGCAACCAGATCATATTATTTATTGCCAAAGGAACGCAATATTGTAAGAATGCACTCTAGTGGAGAAAAATTAAACACATCAAACTGTATATTAATTCATTTCCGATGTCCTATGATGTAAATATGACAATTATATTTTTCTGGGAAAAAATACATTTAAGAAAGGGCAAACAGTGGTTTCTTTTTTTTGGCAGTATAATCAATTGCTACAAATGTTTTTATATTAATTCCCGCATGCGGTATGTGTTGACATTAATGCACTATATACACAATCTGGTAACCGTATTTCTTTGTGACTCAGTCAGTCACTGCAAAATAATGTTATGACCTACTCAGAATGTTAAAAAGTAGGTGCTTTCTTTATTATGGTAAACTTTAGTTGGTAAATTCTAGGCGAAACACGACTGTGATTGGTTGTAAATAAAAACGCATTGTAACGTGATTGGTCATTGACTCCCATTTGGGGCATGAGTTAAATAGTCTAGATAAATTCACTCCTCACTTCGTGAGTCCTGAATTTATTGATAATTTGGAAACCACTCGTGGCATTACTTATGATAAATGTATTGAATGCTTTACTTCATTATCTATTCACTTTTAACATTGTTGTACTTACAACTTAGGAACTGCTCGAGGTATGGCTGTCAATATTCAGGGCTTTTGCCCTGTATACGGTAAAGTCCCTGTAGCAGATTAAGGTACATATTTAATTAAATGGAAAAATACTCTGTGAAAAAAAATTAATGTGGTTTTCTTGAAGTTCCTATAAGATGAAAACTACACAAGTTAGAGTTGTGTGGTTTGTGGCAGACGGAAGACAAACTCTCTTTTTATATTTAAATTAATGTTGGGAAGTAAACATTATGAGGTTATATCATTAATATTGAGTGGAGAACTTATTTTTAATAACTCACCTCATACAATTTGAAATTAATTCTTTGTTTGTTGATTTCTCCATGGTTACCTCTAGTGCTACCATCTTTGGTTGGGTTTATAAATTTTGAAATCAATTTTTTTTCTACAGGAATATCGAAGTTCATCGATCGATATTTGTTCTTTTGAATGAATATCTTCTCCCAAACTGTTAATTCTAATGGTTTATCCAATTGTTTCAAAAGTTTTGCATTTATATTAATTTTATGATGTTCTAATAAACTATGCGCAGCAATTGCTGATTTTTCAATTTCACAATTTTTGATATTTTTAAAATGTTCTTTAGTACGCATTTGCAAATTCCTTTTACGTTTGTTTGTTTTTTTGCTTGTTTGATTTAGGTATAATCTACAATGACGTCAAACCAGTAGAAAGCGCAATGTGTTTTATGGTATCATGATAATACGTATTGACACATTGTACCCTGTCTACCGTATTAGATGATTTGCGGACGACAAGAGGTGCACACGTGGAAGTACACTGACATTGCTTTACAAAATTTGAGAGTTTGTCTTTCGTCTGCCACAAATCACACAACTCTTTTATTGTTTTCATCTTATAGCAAGATAATAGAGAAGCGAAGAGAATTCAACTTAGATACACACAGCCTCTTTATAGATTATAAGAAGGCATTTGGTAAAGTGTCTAGACCAAAATTATGGAACATATTAAGTGAAAAAGGAATTACTTGATAGCAGTAATTAAGAACATGTGTGAGAAAACAAAAATAAAAATAAATAAAAGAACTAATACATATAACAGGAGGAGTTAGACAAGGTTGTCCACTATCAACCACTCTTTTTAACATTTATTTTGACTTGATAAGATCATGGAAGCAAATGACGACTGGGGGAATTAACTTAGGAAATATAGTAATAAAAACAGTAGCCTTTTCAGATGACCAGATTTTAATAGCACAAACAGAAGACGAACTACAAAGAATGCTATATAAACTAAATGAAATATAAAAAAATACAAAATGGAAATATCATCAGAAAAATAAAAAAAACAATGGCCTTCAAGGACGCTCATCCAGTTCGGACAAAGATAATATTAGAAAATAAACCAATAGAACAAGTGGTAAGATATAACTTCCTAGGTTTCGAAATATCATACACAGCGCAAAACAGATATAAATAACAAACTAAATAAGTTTAATTATATAACAGGAACATTAAAAAGAACTTTGAAAAATAAAGCCAGGAAAGACTCTATAATGAAATTATACAAGACAATGGCAGTTCCTATTATTACTTATGGTTCCGAAACATGGACAGTGACAACACAACAGTCTGCCAGGATACAAGCTGCTGAAATGAAATTCCTCAGACCAATAGCAGGATATCAAAGAACAGACAAAAAACACAACACAGCAATAAGACAACAACTAAAAGTAGAGGAATTAAACACAACAATAATGAAATACAGAACAAACTAGAAAGAACACTTGGCAAGGATGACCGAGAATAGAATACCAAAGGTAGCATACAGCTATTCACCACGAGGAAGAAGAAGTCTGGGAAGACCAAAGAAAAGATGGAAAGAGCAGCAATTTGGAGCAGGAACAGGCTAGTAAATAAGCCTATACCGTGACGAAGAAGAAGAAGAATCTTATAGGAAGACTCAAGTGACGTAGGGTTTGTAAAAGTACCTACAAAGGGAGAGGTTAAGCTATAGTAAAGAAAGAAAGACAGAAAGAAAGAACGAAAGAAAGAAAGTAGGATTGATGAAGATTTGTAGAAAAAATGAAAGAGTATTTTCATGAGAACACTCTCAATGGGTTCATTTATTTTGAATTCATTAAATGGCATGTAATGAGTTACGGAATTCTATGAAACGAAGTAACAAAATACCAAAATTATTCTGGAGCAATTCTAGAATTGAATAAAGAGGAGTAAATTCAATTATCTCGTTATATTTTACTTTTTAATTAGCAATATAAACAATTGGAAACAGTTGTCTCTGGGACAATTATTATATTTCCTCTTAATTATAAGGAAGTAACGCAGGAACTTTATTAGAATAGTAAATTGGACTATAAAAGGTAACCAGAGATAAAGGCTGCAGTGCAATAATGAGAATACCTGTAAGAGAAGAAAGAACATCCCAGATAACTTGAGCAAATAATGAAAACGTCGGGAAAAATATATCTGAAGGAAGACGAAAAAAATCAGAGATTAAAACTACAATAAAGTGAGTTAGGAGAAACGTTGAAGAAAAACACAAACCTTGTCAAGTTATAAAAGAGAAGAGAGGAAACTAAATGTCTACGTTTATATCAGACATTACTTCACTCTACATTAACTGATAAGAAATCAAAGCATGTTCTTTTATAACTACTAGTTTCTTTGCATTAATACTTTCCTTATATAACGATGCAAGGTTGCTAACTGGTTTTTATAGAATCGGGGAAAATGTTTAAAAAACCTGGCTATCGCTCGGTTTTTAATTTCCGAAATTCTGCAAAACATTTCACAAACTTGCGTTGTACATTCTTTTTTGCGCGATGGCGTTTTCAAAATAATAAATAATATTAAAATAATAACATCTTTGTTGGAAATATTTGCGTTCATTATAAACAATTGACTAACGTTAACAGTGTGGGCAATGTTTATTAGTCGAAACTACAGGAAGACCTGAGACCAATTAGTGATAAAATCGCAGCAAGTACGTATTTATTGTTTTATATTGTTTCAAATAGTCCACCGCTGTGGTCTCGAGGTAGCGTGTTGCCTTGTGACGCAGCGGGCCCGGGTTCGATCCCCGCTCGGAACAAGTTTCCTGGGCGAGGTTTTTACAGGGTATTTCCTCACCTGTAAGACAAATGTCAGGATACTTTAAGGCCCAAACGGTCCCCGAACATCATCTGGCCATCATTATCATCAATATCATATTCTCCTCATTAGATTAAGTTTAGGTTTAAGGCCTCTCCTGGCGCATCATTACCTATCGTCATCACCTATCATATCATTGGGGCAGTGTATCCCCGCCTTCCAGGCGCCCCAACCTGATAAATGGGTTACAATACGCCAGTGCCAGGAGAGAATACCTGAAATGTCGAATGACAAACGGGTGGCATTGAACAATATATATATATATTGTTTGAAATAAAGTTAATTTAAAATGCAGTGATTTGTTTCGTATAATGTATATTAACACTACCTTTTGGATATATTTTTGTATATACATTGTACGTAGTATACATAAAAGGCAGTGGTTTTACTTCCCGCACTAGGTTGGTAATTTTTAATATTACAGTATAATTATTTAGTTATTTATCGGTTGGCAACCCCGAAATTTAGGAAATTGAACTTTCAATCATGGTCGCCATTGCTGTAAGTACGAGAGCACTATCGTGCAAAATAGTTATTTTCTGTGTCTACCAGATGAAGATGAAAATTTGTATTTCTTTTTTTTTAAATACCGTGTGGGCCAAAAGTCGGTTGACAAATGGAAGTTTTCTCAATAACAAGAATGTGCTATTTTATGTATATTTTTTTGATTCTGGAAACATGGTAACAACGAAACAATAAAATAAAAATAAAATAATTAATACAACAATGAGTAATAATGGATTTTACAGTGTTTCTGACAGATGTACTGTATCAGAAAGAAACTTTCAAAGAAGAAAGTTTACAACATTAGATAAGACATTGAAGTCATTCATGCTTACTCCAGAATAAAGAGTTGAATTAGTATTGCTTTGTGGTGACTATTTAACTCATGCCACAAATGCTAGTCAATGACCAGTCACGTTTCAATTAATGTTGTTTTACAACCAATGACAGTCGTGTTTCACCTCGATCTTCATCGATTTCTCTTTATCAGCTCCTGCTTTTGTGATAAAGAATGCTCCTCATTTTTAATGTTGTGAACAGGTCAAAGCATTGTTTTTCTCCAACAAATACATTGAATGTAGCAAATAATGAAAAGATTCCTTGATTTTACGGAGTTGTTTACTAAAGAATAAATGAATAACCCGTAATGTTGATTATGATATATAGTTTGATGTGTTTCATTATTTCTCCACTTGGGTGCACTCTTACAATATTGCGATCTTATTTGGCAATAAATATTATGATCAAGCAGCAGTGAATGAACATTACCTCACATTTCTGATTTGTTTTCAAACATCGCCATTTACATTAAATATATAAATATTTTAAAATAACTATAGTTAAACAATGATTTGTGAGTAATCAGCTTAATTTTATTCGTTAAATAGTCCTAACAAATGCCACTCTTGATTTCCAAATTCTCTAGATAAATTCATTCTTCACTTCGTGAGTCGTGAATTTATCGATCATTTGGAAATCACTCGTGGCATTACTTATGATAACCATCGAACTTTGAGAGAGGCTGCAGATGAGTTTCAGAAGCGGCATCTTACAGTGAAGTTCTGAACTCTACTCTACCACACTTTCTGGATGACCTGCAATGTGAATAGGAAATTTCGATATCAGTGGATTGGACGGGGTGACCCAAGGCCTTGGCCTGCACGGTCACTTGATTTAACACCCCTTCTTTCTTTGGGGATATGTAAAACAACATGTGCTCCAGACTCTGACCGCATCACTGGAAGACTTGACAGACCAAATCAGTAATATCATTCGGACATTTCACCAGATACACTTTCAAATGTGAGTGCTGAATTTAGTAATCGAGTGACATATTGTCTCCAGGTGGATAGATATCACTTTGAACATCTGCGTTTGCTCTGAAATGAAACCCATGAACATGACAATTCAATCAGTGTAGTTAGTTGTAACATTTTAACATCAGCCAAACTTTTCCCATTTGTCAACCGACTTTTTGGCCACACGGTATTTTCATAAGAACAATCTCAGTAGCTACATTCCTTCGGGATTCATCATCAACATCATCACCATCAACAACAAGGATTAAGCCTGTTCCAATCTCATTATAGGTCGAATTGGTTCTTCCATCTCTTCAATGATCTTCCCAACATTCTTCTCCCTTTTGGTTTATAAATTATACATTCTTCTTGGTATGCTCTGTTCATTCATCGCAATACGTAAAATGAAGATGTTGGGAGCAATGGCAGGATACCAAAGGACCGATAAAAAGAAAAACGAAGATATAAGAACAGAACTTAATATATTTAATCTCGGAATTCATTAAAACGTTTGTATTTAAGCAATGGTAAGGTGTATAGACCATGTGAAGGGTTTGATAATATACGAAATGAGTTTGAACCCTGATTTACACGGACGTTTGATTGACATAAAAAACTACGACGATTGAATTTGGCAAATTTTAATGTCGAACGAAGGTGGTCAGTCATGTATTTTTGTTGCATATAAAGCCTAGTTGTGTCTGAGTATTAATTGTATCCCAGTTTAGGAATAATGCAGTTAGTTTCGGTGCTTTCCGCAAGAGGACATCATCAAACGAGTAATAATTTCTTAATTTAATATTCAGCGCGGAGCTAAACCAGACAATGAAGTCCCGATGCGACCTGAGATAATGCAATTTTGACGGTCGATCAAGCGCTCTTGGTTGGATACATGAGAGACAATCTGCAAATTTCAAATATTCCCATAAACTGATTGCTCCTTGTACGTATGCTCATACTCTTACATGGAGGAGTTAAAGTTTTGGCAGTGTAAGATATATTTCCTTTTTTTCTACAAAATGTTTTATTAAGAACTTTCTCTACATTACAGTAGTTATCCTTCAGCCCAATATATATTTTGCCCCGCCACAGATTTCTATCCTCAGCATCTTCTTCTTTAAGATGTCTACTGATCCACTTCATCTATCCACTGTTCCCAGTGTTTCTTTCTCCTCCTCCTGCCTTCAGCATTCCAATCCAGCATATTTTTTTAGGATTCTATTATTCTCCATCCTCTTCAGATGTCCATACCATTTCAATTTTGTTCTTCTATTACTTATATAATATTATTATGTTTAACATTCATTATTTCTCTAATTTTCTGGTTCGGAATTTTCTCCTTTCTTGATTTTCTTGATGCTCTTCGCCAAAAATTCATTTCTGTTGTCAATAATTTTTGCTTGGTATCTACCTAGAGTCCAGGTCTCTGCACCTTGTACTAATTATTTAAATATCAAATGTCTTGGTTTTATTTGTAATGATTTTACTCCATATCACTGAATTTAACATTCCAATTACTTTTCTTCCTTCACTAATTCTTTTCCCAATTTGACATATATTATAAACGGACGTTTGTTACGGTAACTGTTTTACAGAATCTCGGAAATTAAAAACCTCGCTCTCGCTCGGTTTTTAATAATTGCATATATGATTTAATAACACATATATTATTCTGTTTTCTGTACATTTATATTCTATCCTCATTTTGTATATCAATGATTAAACTAAGGGAAAAATACTTCGGAATTTTGTAATTAGTGTACCGGGAATGGCTGAGAGTATCTTCAGGGTCGGGCTGGACTTATGATTTTAACCGGTGATAGATAAGGAACTATTTAAGGCAAATAGTGATCAAACTAATTTTAGGTGACGTGACAGAAGGATTTTTATTAATTTTCTTTTCTCTCAATAGTAAAATATACACTTTGCCCTTATAAATTGGCTAAGAAACGGTCAAACCCACGACTAAGTTTAATAATGCGGATCTTCTTTTATACGTCCCTCTTAATGGGAACACTCACTCCACGCACTTTGACTATCGGGGAGCACTTGTCCCTCTTACTCTGTATGGTCTACGGATAGGGCACTCGCCCTACTTACTCTTGACTATATGGGAGCACTCGCTCCACTTGCTTTGACTATCGGGGAGCACTCGCTCCACTTACTTGATTTTTAACTTACATAACATTTTATACTAAATATTTAAGAAAGTCGTGGATTTGACTTATTTTTCCGTCGCCATTACAATTTTTATACAAAATTTTCATTGGATAAAATAAATCTTTTGACACACCTCTATAGGCTACATGTGCAAGTCGATATAGGCCTACTAGATTTAGGGCGTGGCCTTTTACAGGACTATCTTCATTTCCAAGTTATTCGAGGTCAATAATATCTCTAGCTGCCCGCTATGTTTTTGGAGGCTACATTATTTTTTCAGCTTAAAGTTTCTTAAGAGTAATAAACCAACCTTTCATCCCTCCTAACCGTATCGACCTTGAGGATTTGCGTAAAGTCTAAGACCGCAATATAACTTGTCCTCCAAAATACTTAACATATGACCAGACAATAAACTTAATTTATTCATATTACTTCAGACACCTTCAAATAACTTAAAATGCCGCTGTCGGCAATGACTTGTTTACTAGAACATATTACTTTATATTTACAATCAAAAGAGCTCTCAAATTATACCGGTTCATTAGTGGCATTTTAAAGTATGAATTGTAAGTTGTGTTGTCAAGTTTATAAACGAACTTGGGTCTCATTTATTTAATGTTTTATGCAGAATAGACTTACGCGCTCCCTGACGCTGCAGGTCGATGTAATATTTGGCCTCCTTAACAAGAGCAAGAGCATTCCTCCTTACGTACACGATCTAAAGCATAGCTTCTCAAACTTACTTCACCTACCGCCTACTTTGAGAATCAAACATTTTCTAGCGTCCCCCAAAATGTTTAACCTTATCATCTATTAAAAACATTATGAAATTTTAAGATGTACTCTTAAAACAGCAATTGCAGTTATTGTTTTTAAATGTGCCATTTCCTATTGCAGAGTTCAAACCTACAAAAACTAACAATAGCTTAAAAAAATTAGAATTTTTTAAATTATAAAAATCGTTGTACCTGTGTATTACACAGTCGTCCTATTATAATAATATATGTTATAATCTTTGTTATATTATTAAAATTTAAAGCTTTTCGAAGACATGCTTCATCTTCAGGAACTTTCTTGATACTGAAATCATTTATATGTTTTATGAAAAATAAATAAAATATGCAAATAATTTCAGTATCAAGAAAGTTCCTGAAGATGAAGCATGTCTTCGAAAAGCTTTGAATTTTAATAATATAACAAAGATTATAACATATATTATTATAGTTGAGGATGACTGTGTAATACACAGGTACAACGATTTTTCTAACTTACTTACTTACTCACTGGCACTATCGAACCCGTAGGTTCATGGCCGCGCGGACATAAGCTCTCCATACATCCCTATCCTGAGCTAGTGCTTTCCAATCATTCCCTATATAATCTGCTTCCCTCAAATCATAGTTAATGTTATTCTCCCACCTCATTCTTGGTCTACCAACTGGGCGTTTTCTCTCTGGCTTTCCTACTTGAAGTAATTTTAACCTCAACGGTGTTCAAACATGATTATTCTTCTTCTTCACGGTTTAGGCTTTGATAGCCTATTCCGGCTCCAAATTGCAGCTCTTTCCATCTTTTCGTTGGTCTTCCCAAACATCCTCTTCCTCTTGGTGAATAGTTGTATGCTGATTTTGGTATTTTGTTCTCATCCATCCTTGCTAAATGTTCTTTCCAGTTTGTTCTGTATTTCACTATTGTTGTGTTTAATTCCTTTACGTTTAGTTTCTGTCTTATTTCTGTGTTGTGATTTTGTCTGTTGTGTGATATCGTGCTATTGGCCTGAGGAATTTCATTTCAGCAGCTTGGATTCTGACAGATTGTTGTGTTGTCATTGTCCATGTTTCGGATCCGTAAGTAATAACGGGAACTGCCATTTTCTTGTATAATTTCATTATAGAGTCTTTTCTAGCTTTATTTTTCAAAAGAAATAAGCATCTTTTGGCAACGGAAATGGATTTTATATGAAGGGCCGCAAGAATTTCAAGAAGAGAAAAAATAGGAACTCAATTATAAGGAAGAAAATGAAGATTGAAGGCACTATTTTAGATTATATTAAAATTCAGCAATTAAGATGGTACGGACATGTCCAGCGAATGGAAGAGAGTCGACTACCAAAATCTGTTTTGGAATGGAAACCTGAGGGAAGACGAGGCAGAGGAAGACCTAAAACCTCCTGGAGTCAAGGAATATGTTTATATATGAAGGAGAAACACCTACAACCAGAAGATTGGATGGACCGACAAAATTGGCTATCAGGAATCGGACGATGTCAAAGACATTAATCAACCGATGATCTATCTATTTTTCAAAGTTATTTTTAGTCTTCCTGTTATATAATTAAACTTATTTAGTTCATTATTTATGTCTGTTTCCGTTGTGTATGATATTTCGCAACCTAGGAAGTTATATTTTGTCACTTATTCAATTGGTTTATTTTGTAATAGTATCTTTGTCGGAACTGGTTGATCGCCCTTGAAAGCCGTTGTTTTTTATTTTTTCTGATGATATTTCCATGTTGTATTTTTTTTTTGATATTTTATTTAGTTTATATAGCATTCTTTGTAATTCGTCTTCTGATTTTGCTACTAACATCTGGTCATCTGCAAAAGTTAATGTTGTTATTATTAGATTTCCTAAGTTAATACCCCCAATTGTTATTTGTTTCCAAGATTTTATCATGTCAAAATAAATGTTAAAAAGAATGGTTGATAGTAATGAACATTAAAAGTATAATTAGAATTGTCAAAACAGGCATTTTTTAGCAGGTATCTAAAATAAAGTGGCCAGCTGGAATGTTTCTCTTCGCTCGAGCAGTTGTGAGTGGGGGTTGGAGAATTCCAAGAAATTTCCGTTTCTCTTGTCCCTTAGGGATCTTTATATAAAGAGTATACTTCATTTAATTTCAGTTTAAAATATCAGGTAAACATAATTTTTCGACTTTTTTAAAACCGGCCAACGCCTTCCTAGATAGCAACAATGCCCACGATTTTCTGCGGGTCTTCTTTCTCCCCCTGAAGGCCTCCAGCGCCCACTTTGAGAAAGCCTGATCTAAAGTTCCCTGACTCCAGATTCTCTCTCCCATTGTTCTAATATTCTTCTCTACTTCATCAATCCATTTACTTTTTTAACGCCTTCTTTTCTCTTTCTGTACATCTTTGGTTTTGGTATTACCTTTGATGGACGCTCTTTTGACATTCGTTTAACATTTCACAACCTTCTTGTCTTCTTGCTTTGATAAATCATACAATATATTTTTCAATTTCATCATTACTTCTCATTCTCCACCTACTATCTTCACAAATATAATCACCATCATCATCACCATCATAGTTGACTCAACATCCCTATTTGGACCATAACCTTCTTCTGAAGTTCCTGCCAAGCTTTACTATCAAGACTTATACTTCGCATTTGTTTTTAATGTTTTTATACATTGTAATACATTTTTAATAGTTCTGAATCAAATTTCATTTAATTTTTCCAATTTGCAATTAAGATGCATTTTTTAAATTTAGTTTGAGGAGTCATTAAGGTATTGACACAGGGTTACGTACTTTGAGAGGGCCGATGCCGCACTGACTATAGATGAGAGAAAATTCAAACCAGTTCAGTACTGTGCGTTTCAAAATGCGTATCTATAGTAGAAATGTACTGGTGACGTAAAATGCACTATACCCCACTGATCAGAGTACATACCGTTTATGTATGCAACTAAGGGATCGAAAACTTCACACAAAGAGAGGCGCGCTCATACTGAGTATCTAGACGCCCGGGTCTATATTAAGAAGTGATCCTAAATATGTAAAATCATTTACAGAATATCTTCAGAAACACCTCTATATATTAGCCTTATTTAAACTTTATTTAAAATATTTTAGATATATTTCAGCAGCTGACAGTATCCATCTCTTACTGGAGTTTTATGTAACTTAAACTTTGTTGTAATTTTAAACCAGAACATGTCTTCATTTAACCAAGGGTTAGTTCTAGGTCATCTTTTATTTTCCGTCTGAAACATGGCTTAATTAACTCATGATAATGTTTGTACAAGTCGAATGGTCTGCACTGCGCTTCCCACACACTTTGTTTAAACACCTGTCAGATACATTACAGACCTTCAACTGTCCAATGTTTTGCCTACACTCATATCCTTCTTATATAGCATGAAGCATGTATTTATACTAACTCACTCGACTACTGAACCAGACTCTCATGGCCGCGCGGACATTATATACTCTCCAAACATCCCTATCCTGAACTGATGTTTTCCAGTCACTCCCTGTATAATATACTTCCCTCAAATCATGGATAATGTTATTCTCCCACCTCATTATTGATCTATCAACTGGGTGTTTTTCCTCTGGTTTTCTTCCAAGAAGCTTCAATGAACGTCTTTCATTCCCCATTCGTGCCATATGTCCTGCCCATCGCAGGCTACGAGACTTAACTCTTATTATTGTATCTGACTTCCTATAAAGACCATGCAGTTCACTGTTATGTAGTTTTTCCCATTCATCTGTCTGTTAATCTCTCTTTGATCCAATTTTCTCCCTAAAAACCCTATTGTCGTAACATTTTCTCCTACCTTAAAGTAAGAGTCCATGTTTCGCATCCATACAATATAACTGGGAGAATAACAGTTTTATATATTTTAAGTTTAACATTTTTTGAAAGGAGTCCGTAATGAATAATAGCACGAATTTACAAAATTGAGCATATGTTCAATCTTTTTGTGCATCGCATTCCTATTTGTGATTGTTGTTGCTAGGCATTTGAATTCAGCCACTTCTTCAAAATTTCCCTCATTTGTCATTACTCTGTAGAATTCATTTTCCTCAAATCATTATTAATAGTTCTCTCTCACCTCATTCTTGACCCACAAATGGGTGCTTTCCCTCTGGTTTTCCTAAACAGAGTTTACATGTCCATCTTTCATTCTCCTTTCGTACCAAATGTCCTCTCCGTCGCAGTATATGAGATTTAACTGTTCGCATTATATGTGGTTTGCCTTAAAGATCATTTAGCTCACTGTTATCTATTTTCTCCATTCACATATTTGTTCATCTCACTTTGGTCCAAAAAGTAATATGTTTTCCTCCCTTAAAGTAAGACTCCAAATTTGGTAAAGAAAGCTTATGGGAAGAGAAGACCCTATTGAGTTCAATAATAATTTTAAGTTGATTAACCCTTTATATACTGTATTACTATACTTGTTTCGCATCCATATAACTAGGAGAATAATAGTTTTACACATTTTCAGTTTAACTTTTTTTTTAAAGAAGTTAGGATGACAAGAGTCCCTGTAATGCATAATAGTATACATTTCCAGAATTGAGCCTATGTTTAATTTCTTTGTGCATCTCATTCCTATTTGTGATTATTGTTCCTAGTCACTTCTTCAAATGTATCCTCCTTTGTCATTTTCATTAGATACTGAATAATATTATGGAAATTGAAGATGTAATGAAGTAAAATTCGGTAAACAGCAAACTGATAGGGAGAATTGTAATGGATATTTGGTACTGAGAGAAAGAGCAATCAAGAATGTATATTTAGTAAGGCGGCATAAAGGGCAGTTAAAATGCAATATAGTGCCTCAAGATCAAAGAAGTGCTAAGGAGCGAGCAATGCGAACTTGATGTAATAGTTAATCAGATACCCGAATGTAATATAGTCTGCCATTAAGCAAAGAGATTTATTTCTTGACTATGTTCCAGCAGCGTGTGGTTTTACTGCAGCAATAAAAGTTACTATTAAAATGGTTCTTCTTGTATCTTAATTAGTAATGAAGTTTAATGTGTAAAAGCTTAATTTTGGACTTCAATCAAGATAAATTGTGTATATATATATCGGTTATTTAATGTATTTGATATCGTCCGATTCCTCATCCAATTTTGTCGGTCCATCCAATCTCCTGGTTGTAGATGTTTCTCCTTCATGTATAAATATATTCCCTTACTCCAGGAAAATTTTAGGTCTTGCTCTGCCACGTCTTCCCTCGGGTTTTCATTCCAAAACACATTTTGGTAGTCGATCCTCTTCCATTCGCCAGAAATGACTGTACCATCTTAATTGCTGAGTTTTAATATAATTTAAAATAGTGTCTTCAACCTTTATTTTCTCCCTCATAACTGAGTTCCTAATTTTTCCTCTTCTTTAAATTCTTACTGACCTTCGTATAAAATCCATTTCCGTTGCCAAAAAGATATTTGTTTGTTTTTGTTGTTAATGGCCAAATTTCTGCTCCGTAAATAGTGATGCTTTTAATAAATTGTATAATATAGATTAATTTTATTTTTATTACTTATATTTTTATCCCTCAATATTCCATTGAGGCAAGCAAATGCAAATTTTCCTTTATTATTTCTATTTCTTATTTCCTCTTCATAACTTCAATTTTTATTTATTGTAATTCTCTGGTTCACCAATTGATAAATATTTTAAAATATATATGTAGTCAATATGCCCATTTCACCAATTAATGTTTTAAAATGGTCAACAAGTTTCTACAGCCAAGCTGTCATTCTCAAGACCAGATATTGAGTCAATATCTGGTCTTGAGAATGACAGCTTGGCTGTAGAAACTTGTTGACCATTTTAAAACATTAATTGGTGAAATGGGCATATTGACTACATATATATTTTAATATTATATCACCAAGAAGATCACTTGTGTATTAGATAAATATTTTGTTTTCTTCATATTCAAAAGTAATCCCCATTTATTATATTCTTCTATTATCTATGTAGATACATTTAGTATGTCGGTTAAATAGTTTTATATCATCATTCATCATCATCATCCATTAGGCCGTGTGGCCTGTTACGGTCTCAAAGAGGAATTTTCCATCCAGCGCTTTTTTGGACGTCCCAGCGAGTTTTTGCTTTGGGACAGTAACGAAGTATGGCTTTTGGAATTCTGTGAGATGGCATTCGTTGAAGATGGACTTTCAAGTTGTTCTGGTAGTTTTGTTTATGATGGAGAATTGGTTCTACGTCCAACTCTTCCATAATTTCCTCATTTATTTTATGGTCTCACTCTGTATAGCCTGCTCTACGGCGCATAAATTGTATCTCATTTGCTGTTATTCGGCTTTCATCTCTTCTTCATATTGTCCATGCTTTATTGCCATATCTTAATACTGTCTTGCGAGAAGCTTATAAAGCTGTACTCTTGTATTATTTTGTACTAAAGATTTTTTTTTGTAAATTCTAAAAAAAGTAGGTTTATTGGGGTTATTTTCATTATTATGTTTTTTTACGTATTTATGCGTGCATTTGGTAGTTTAGGCCTACTATGCAAATAGAATGCTCTTCAAAAGTAAACTTGTCTCCATTAACTAAAATTAAGCTGTATAATACAGTAATAAGGCAGGTTGTAACTTATGGCTGTGAAACATGGCTACTGAAAGAATTTGACAAACAAAAACTATTAATCTTTGAAAAGAAAGTCTTACGGGGAATTTTTGGGCCAATTGGAGAAAGGGATTGCACATGGAGTATACGAATGAACTTCGAACTAAATAATTTAATACAAATTAAAAGTATAGTAAACCATGTTAAACCTAGTCTTGTTCTGTTTCATCCAGTTGTTACTGGTTTGTTATCCTATCTGTGCTATTTATAATTGCACTGGCGACATGGTCTATGATCTCCTATTCTAGTGAGGCATCACCTCATTTCTCATTATATCTACATCGACTTCGGCTGTACAACTACGCCGTGAAACGTGCGAGACAGTTATTTTTTAAAAAAATCTTTCTTTCTCGTGTTCATTCGTTTACACTGTTCTTCCTTTTCGTTTTACTTATGTTAACCTTTTTATCTTATTCACACATACAAACAGAAGACAGGACACACACTCAGACCCAAGGTAGATATTTAAAATCCCCTACCCTGCCGGGAAACGAACCCGGGTCGCCGGAGTAAAAGGTAGGGACTCTACCGACTACGCCACGGAGACGAGCGAAACAAAGTTTCTTTTTTTAAATTTACTTTTTATTCCGTTTATACTGGTTTTCCTTCTTGTTTTATCTTTTTTCTTTTCACCTGTTTGTTAACTTTCTTTAGTTCTCACATAGACACAAGGACAAGACACACACACACACACACACACACCACACACACACACACACACACACATCCAGACCCAAGGTGGATATTTAAAATCCCCTACCCCGCCAGGAATCGAACCCGGGTCGCCGGAGTGGAAGGTAGGTACTCTACCGACTACGTCACGGCGACGGACTTTTTTCGTTTTTCTTTTGTTTATACTGTTCTCCCTTTTTGTTTTACATTTGTTAACCTTTTTATCTTATTCACACATACAGACACAAGGCAGGACACACACCCAGACAAAAGGTGGAGTTTTAAAATACCTTACCCCGCCAGGATTCGAACCCGGGTCGCCGGAGTGGAAGGTAGGTACTCTACCGACTACGTCACGGCGACGGACTTTTTTCGTTTTTCTTTTGTTTATACTGTTCTCCCTTTTTGTTTTACATTTGTTAACCTTTTTATCTTATTCACACATACAGACACAAGACAGGACACACACCCAGACAAAAGGTGGAGTTTTAAAGTACGCTACCCCGCCGGGAATCGAACCCGGGTCGCCGGAGTGGAAGGTAGCGACTCTACCGACTATGCCATGGCGACGGACGGTTAAACCCCATCTCGATAATCACTAGTATGTGGGAATCTCAATTGGTTCCAGCTTGCGGCACAGTAAGCGATGCATAGTCTTCACCACAACTTTTAGGATTTTTCACGTCTAGAAAATAGCATTGCTCTTATGAAGGAATTCTTGCTAGTAAACGTGCTCTTCTATGTGAGATTGATTTATAAGTTAATTCATTTGAAATAAATTATTTATTTAAATAGTTTCACTTGCAACTTTGCCAAGGACTTATACGAATGTGTCTAAATGGCACAAAGAGTAGGGTGAGAGTAGGCAGTTTTCGGATATTTTTGATATCCACAGTGGTTTGAAGCAAGGAGATGCACTATCTCCTCTACTATTTAATTTTGTACTAGAGCATGGCATCAAATCTTTAGAGGATGAGGAAGGCTTACAACTCAATGGTATTAATAAGCTGTTAGTTTATGCTGATGATGTAGTACTATTGGGCGATAGCGAGGAGTTCCTAAAGGACAACACGCACACACTATTGAGTAACACTAAGAAATTAGGACTGGAAGTAAATATCAATAAAACTAAATATATGGTCACACGTAGAAATGCATTATATAATGGAAATGGACAGCTAATGACAAATGAGGGAAATTTTGAGGAAGTGGCTGAATTCAAATACAGGAACAATAATCACAAATAGGAATGAGATGCACAAAGAAATTAAACATAGGCTCAATTCTGGAAATGCATGCTATCATGCATTGCAGAGACTTTTGATGTCCCAACACCTTTCAAAAAATGTTAAACTGAAAATATATAAAACTATTATTCTACCAGTTATATTATATGGGTGTGAAACATGGACTCTTACTTTAAGGGAGGAAAGGAGATTACAAGTATTTGAGAATAAAGTTCTTAGGAAAATTTTTGGACCAAACAGGTGAATGGAGAAGACTGCATAACAATGAAGTACATGATCTTTATAGGAAGCCAGATATAAGAACAGATAAGTCTCGTAGACTGCAATAGGCAGGACATGTTGCATGTATGGGAATAAAAGACGTGCATGGAAGCTTCTTGTAGGAAAGCCTGAGGGAAAACGCCCAGTTGGTAGACCAAGAATGAGGTGGGAGAATAACATTAACTATGGTTTGAGGGAAATAGATTATAGGGATATATGTAGAGCTTATGTCTACGCGGCCATAAACCTATGGGATCGATCGTGCCTGTGAGTTAGTTATTAATCTCAGGTATACCAACATCCAATTATACATAGATAATGTTATGAATCCATTTAATATAAACGTTAAACACGTTTTCTTAGCAGGTTCATACAAAGTAGGGATTATGCAATTATATAAATCTTATCTTACCTTCTACATGCTCGAGGGAATTGTGTTGGCAGGTTTTATTTACTACTGGATCCTAGTTTTACGTTAAACACAGGAGATAGACATGTCGAGCGGGCATTTGATTCCTTGACAGATTGGCTTGGAAGTGGGTTTACCTTGTTTTGCTTGTGACTTGTACTTGCTGCTCCCTGTCCAAGACAGTTTGACAGCTCTGATTGGTTTGCGTTACTAGAAGGGAAGAGATAAACCGGAGAAGTCAATATTACACCGTACATCTGTTCCTTACACAACAAGCTATCACAATTTTCAAGTCTTTCTACTTTTCTTTTCAATGCGAAATGTTACAGAGCATATTTTCTTGCGCTGACGTTATAATAATGTTAATAAGTGTTAGTAGTAAACATAATAGTAATATTAGCAGTATTAATAATAATAATAATAATAGATTTTTAATGTTTATACACATTTCTGTGCTAAAGTTGTATTTTGCATCTGTACTCGTCTCTGTCCATCCACTCCATGCCTTCCAGTCCTCTTGTTCTCATTCCACTTCTTATTTCTTGCGTTTCTTGAGTTTCGAGGTCTTCCTTTCCTTCTTCTTCCAGATGGATAGCATTCCAATGTTTTTCTTGGTAACCTTACTTCTTGCATTCGTCGTATGAGCCCATAATAATTTAATAGTTTATGTCATATAGTCTACTATGGAATATCTAATATTTATTTTAAAATTTAATAATAATAATAATAATAATAATAATAATAATAATTTTAATAATAATAATAATAATAATAATTTTTATTAGGAATATTCCACAATACAGTGGTTCTCCTTCAACCTGAAGTGGTTTGTCGCCAGAGGTTCCTGTCTAAAGCATCTTCTTCCCTCAAATCTCTAGCTTCCATGTTTCTTCTCACTCCATCTATCCAATGTCTCTAGGTCTGCCTCTTCCATTTCTTCCATTAGTTTTCCAATCAAGGATCTTCTTTGGTATTCTATCTTCTTCCATTCGTATAAGGTATCCATACCATTTCAAACGTTTTTGTTCTATTTTAAAATTTTTTTTAACTTGCACAATTTCTCGTATTTCGCCCTTTTTTGTAGAATCGTAAAGACTTAATTTGTAGGGCTGAGACATTATAACAGCTATATGAGTATTAAGACATCAAAATTGTAATAGAGTATACAACATACCTGTTTCCGGAACAGCCTGCAGAAGACAGAACTAAAATACTAACCAACCAACTCCATGTAGGAAAACCAATGGGAAAGTGCCCTGTAGGCATCCAAGATTGGCATGATTTGAGATAGTTAAATTATACCGCTGATGATTGGAAAACTTCTCAAAATAGGGAAGTATAGAGAGCTTATGTCCGCGCGGCATCACTACGATTTCGATAATGCTAGTGAGTTATTGTTATTATTATTAATTATTATTATTATTATTATTATTATTATTATTATTATTATTATTATTAAGTTTTGTAATTTTCAATTTTTTTTCATAATACCGGAGTTATTTTTAGTTCGTTTGTTATTTCTGTATTAGTTTTATTCTTCGACCAATTGTATTCTGCTGTTTTTCGCATATTTCTCATCTCTACTTCTCTTATTCTTGAGCCGTAAGCTGGTTTGATAGTCTATAAATCAATAACACTGAGCAACAAAAAATAAACTTTTTTTTGTCTCAGAAAGAAAAATATGTGATTCTGGTAGTGTTGTTTCTCCTGAATTCAAATATGATATCGGTTTTTCTCCATCACGCAAGGTTTCCGAGAGACAGAAATGTATAATTTCAAACACTTTTAATACTTTCTACATTTATAGCTACACAATATTCGAACATTCGAACTCACCTAGAAAGTAAGAAATTACGATTTTCTGCTATATTTTGCCTGTGGAGCATCCCTCTTGATGGTCCAACAATAATTGGCCAGCATATTAGGATTCCATTTGTCTTGATATCTCTTTTCCATGGCTGAAATCTCCTGAGTTAGCTCATTTTGTTTTATTTTACAATGGACGAATGGACGAAAAACGTTTATTAAAAATAATTATTTAAATCCATTCATTGAAATTGAAATAAAAAACTGTGGGTGATGGAGAAATTCCGAATACATATTTGAAAACACGATAAAAAACTGCATTAAGTACAACTATTGGTACTCATGAGACAAAAATCATGTTGGCCAGTGTTATCTATAGAAGAATAGGAATCGCCAAAGTAATGTATAGTTTAATTCTTGTTTCCTTTAATGTTGATTTGGTTTAAATACATAGTTTAATACTCCTGTTATTTTTATATAGACAATGTATATTACAATGCGAGGTTGGAAAGTGGTCTTTACAGACCTCATACTCGAAACAGAAAAAAAGAAAAAGAAATATTTAAATAACTTGGGTCAATAATTACACGTTTAAGTACATGTGAAATATATGTCTTGTCTTGTAAGCTCATGTTTCCCTTAACAGAGATTTAGGTGCTCTCGCGCTACAGGGAAGAATTTGAACCACACTAACTTAGTTACACTTGTTTCCGTATAGATGTCCTTTGAGTGGTCCGTGGTCAGCGTTCCGCCTCATACTGACATCTAGCAAATCAAGGTAGTACTAGGACGGGAAAATTCGGTAAATTTTGCTTAGAGGCCTTTTCATTCAGGCTTAAGGATCTTTTACGAGTCTGAAAATCTTCAGACTCGGGACCCACGGCTTAAAGTCCCTCCCGGAGGACTTGCTCCTTGGATTTTTCCATCCTAAAAAAACCCCATCGACCGCGGCTGGGTGTGAACCCGCGACCCTCGGGACCAGAGGCAAGGAGCATAACCACTAGTCCACCGCGGCTGACTGAAATATATGTACAAACTGAAATTGCAATAGAAAAAATGCAACTATGACATTACATGGAATAATTTGGAACAAAAATATTACAAAGAAACTAAAATTAAAATTTATAAGAGCATAATACAGAATATTTTGTCATGTGGAAGTGAACTTGATCTTTGACGGAATTACAAAAGAATAAAATTAGAACAATTGAATTTGATTATTTTAGAAGAAGCCTTAGAAAAAAGACAGGATGAAATAAGAAATGAATTCCTTTGGAGAGAAATGAATGTCACCACATCTGTTGTTAAGAGGATTGAAAATCAAACTTTTAAATGTTAGGGCCATGTGCAGAGAATAGAAGATGGAACATAGCCAAAAAAATATATATACCAGTGGTCACCCCCTGGAAGAAATAAATGTGGCAGACCAAGATGGAAATGAAAAACCTAGAAATATAATGGATGATAGGAATTTGGAAGAAGGAGATTGGAGTGATAGAAATAAATGGAAGCTGAAGACGGCAAACCTATAAGTGAGGGAAAGCAGAAGAAAAAGAAGAAGAAGAAGAAGAGGTGTAATCATTGTATAGAATGAACCAAGGAGTTTCGGAGCTAAAAATAAATACATTTCCCAGAGTTGTTCCAGTATATATTTATGAATCACATTCTTCGAATCCAATATACGGAGGGTTGTTTCCGATCTCTGAGAACGATTTGCCAAATAGATTGTGATGTTAAAGTGTGAGTCATCAGGACAGGAGCGTGCGAGGTGAACAAACCAGTCAGTGTGCTGCTTCTGTTACACTCGCACGCGTGTTGCTCTCATAATTCTTAAGCAGATAGACCCGATTATCGAGGCTTGCAAAAACGTAATTTTCTGGTGGCAAAGTGTGGAATTAGCTCAGTGCTTAATAAAAAGGGATAGGATCGCTTGGGATTAATTCCAAAAGGGGAAAAAACGGGCAAATCCACGACCCGCATCCCAGATGTAATCAGAAAGGTCAAGGACCTTATCTCTGGTGTTAACCCTGCTACACAAAGGGTGATTGCGAACAGATTGGGAGTATCCCTTAAAACTGCAAACACCATAATAAACAAAGATTTAAACATGGAGATGCGCCGCAAAAGCAGGGTTCATAAATTGTTGCCACGACACATTGCCGAATGCCGCACCAACAGCAGGAAACTATGAAAAGCACCTGGCAGGAGAAAAATGGAAATTTTTGGTCACACTTGATGAAGCATATGTTTATCTAGGAGACTGCAACAAACCCCGGGCAATTTACTATAGAGAAAAGGGTGAAAAAAATGTCGAAAGTGGTATGCCGAGTGTAGAGAAAGTTTCTCCTAGGGATTTATGGTCATCGCGGGATATTGCTACAATGAAAAACTGACCATTCGTAGAGTAGTTAAAAAGGCCAAAATCAACTCCCATTACTACCAGGAAGAAGTTCTCACCCCAATTTACCGGACTGAAATCCCAGCTCTCTATGGTCAGACAAAAACCAAGTCTGGGTGCACCAAGACAAGGCCTCCAGTCACACTTCGGGTTCAACCCTGACATTCCTGGAGAAATCGAGCAGGAAACTGGAATACATGCTATTCCATTCAGCAACATCCCAGTGAAATCTCCTGATGCATCACCGATGGACTTTGTGTCTTTGGACTCTACAAAAGGGCACTGGGAAACAGGCGTCCTCGAACAATAGACGGTCTCTGGAAACCATATGAAGAGGAGTGGGAACTTCTAGACATGGCTGTGCTGCGTAAGAGTTTTCTGCGGCGGAAAATCTGATGTCGATCCATAGCTCTCGGGTGAAGAGCCATCAAATAGAGCATGCTCGATGGTGGAGACACGTCTTTTCTTAAGGTAAAACTTAAAAATCATTTGTTATCAGAAATCAGGAAAAACCCTCCGTATACCATTTTAGGTACTTTTTTTTATATGTCACCCCGATTATTTATCTCCTAGATCTCTTTTACCTCAGTCATTATCTCTTCCAGATATGTACATCAAGTTTGCTTGATATTGCTCTATGCGTTTCAGAATTGCAATCAACCTATAAAAGATAATTCTAATATATACATGAATACATAAGCCTATAGCCTATATCGCCTGTTTAGGAACAGGTTATACTAACTCCGTTTTTTAATTTAATTTTTATGTTGGACAAACAAAAAAGACTTAAAAGAAAAAGAATCGACGAACATAAAAAGAATATCAGTTCACCAGGTGCAGAACTTTCAGTAATCAGTGAACATATAATTAATCAAAATCATAAAATGAAATGGAATGACTTAAATATTTTACACAAAGAAAATAATTACCAAAAAAGATTAATAGCAGAAATGGCCTATATAAAAAAGAACAAAATAAATCATTAAATAAAAACAAATGGCGTGGAACATATGAATCCTTGCTAAAATATGTTTAATTATAAATTGGAATTTTATATTTATTCATTTAAATTTGTATACGTATATTTATAAAAATAAATTAATTTTCTTGGTGATGGTAACTATGTACAATAAATTTATAAACAACCATGTCTTGAAAATGATCTCACAGAAGGAGATTGAAACGTCGACAAAATCCATTTTTATTTTATTTTCTGAAGAACTCAGTAAGTTTTGGATACTACACAATTCGAAATAATAGCAATTTTTGAGGAAAGGAATTTTTAACACTTTCAGACCAATTACTGTACAATTTTTTTATGTGTGAGGCTGATAAAGAAGCGGAGTTTGAACATCATGGACACAAGAAAATTTTTTAACTGTAATTAGAACTTGGTTCTAAGCAGACAATTTTGTTATGTATACCTTATCTGTTCTTAGAGTGATCCTAACATAAACAAACGCCAATTGTATCCTTCTGCCATTCACACCACAATTACTGTCACACTGACAGGAAGCACGTGTGAAGTATATAAAACATGTGGACGGCGAATGGGGTAGATTTCAGGAAAGCTTGGGAACGTCTTCACTGTACTTGTGAAATACATTTAAAATAACTGTTTTTATACCATTAGGCAAAGGTTTGCCAGACTTGCGTTTTAAAAATTTAGATGGCGACACAGCAACAGAAGACCCGACACCTTCAGCCATTTTGTTGCATCAGAATCGACTGAAGCATGACTCAAATGCATCATCCCTGTGTAATAAACTATTTTAAGTTGTAATTATTGATTAGATGTATTTTAGAATATGTTATATGTTTTGAATATTATTATTTTCGTTCACGAAGAATAACAAGTATATTCAGAGGACATATTTTTAATTTAATGAAGGGAACTACTTTTTTGCGTAGGCCTACTTATTGCTTCTACATCACACGTCGGTGTCCATAACCATGAAAAGTGAGCAGGTCACACGGTTTTGTTTTGACGAGGATCACTTTAAGAGCGGATAGCCTGTAGTGTTCTGCCCAAGGGCAGGTCTTTCACTGCAATCATAGCATTTTCATGCTATGCTTTGCAGGCTTCCTAGAGAATTACAGGTGTGGTAGCTTCCCGTTGCTTCCCACTGCCGCAAATGATTATAATGATAATGATGACGGCCGGATGATTTTCGGGAACTGTTGAACCTTAAGCTTCCTGACATTTGTGTTACTGTCCTGGTGCACTACTATCATCATCATCATCATCATCATCACCCATAATATCATCGGGGCAGCCGTGACCCACACCTTCCAGGCGCACTAACCTCAGAATTAGGCTACAATTACTTCAAAGCCAGGAGCGGAAACAAGAAATGTCGAATTGACAAACTGAGGCATTGAATAATATACCGGTAGGAGCCTATATTGAAAATAAGGTTAGGCAGGTATGTTTGAGATAAACCAGTTTTGCTGGGAACACTAAAATGAAATGAAACTATTCATCACTAAGGATAAGTATGATGAAAACAAACCAAAATAACAGAAGTCGGAGAAAATTTCTTAAGGACTGCTGGAGGACATATATATTGAATAATGTTCTCGATGTCTCCAATGGGAAACAAATTACTATATTTCGGTTTTGGAAAGGATGTTTTCTACAGAAAGAAAGTTCCTATATAAATCAAATATAAAGAAGAGCTCTCATCGGAGATATGACCGTTTTTATTCAACAATGTTCTAAGTTTTGTCTTTTCAACTCAAACTTTCCAAGGAATTTCAATTACCCCACACTATATTGAAAAGATAGACGAACTCATGAAACGAATCATTTCAAAGAAAAAATGCCAGTTTCTTGAGGAATGTATTTTGTGCGTCATACGTTTTATTTTACAGAATAAAACTATGCTCAAAAGCAAGTTTAGATATTAAAAAAGCCGTCGCGATGGAATTGCTTAACCTAAAGGAATTCCTCTATAAGAAGAATTTTAGGTCCAATTTTGCTGGTTCATGGAATAGATCTTCCTGTGTTAATTAAAATAAAAAATAAAAACATTAAAATTAAAAAAAATTAAAAAAATTAGAGCAGGTGAACAGTTTTAAATATCTAGGTTTCAATTTATCATATGTTAAAATTCAAGATATTAATGACAAAATAAATAAATTTAATCCAATGTGTGGCACTATTAAAAGAACCCTTAAAAACACAAGAAAATAAAAATAAAATTTTATAAAGTAATGGCTGTTCCTGTATTGATGTATGGATCATAATATTGGACGGACACTAAAAGACAAGAACAAATATTGGAAGCAGCTGAGATGCGATTTCTAAGAAATATAGCAGTATATACTCTGCTGGATAAGAAAAGAAATGAAGATATAAGAAAGGAACTAAATATTTTCAAACTTACAGACGGAATAATTAAATATAGGAACGACTGGAAAGAACATATTGATAGAATGCCAGAATAAAGATTTCCAAAATTATTGCTAAATTATAAACCGCACGGAAGGAGAAATGTTGGTCGCCCACACAGAAGATGGTCTGAACAATTTTAACAATTCTAGCTTTCATGAAATCGGAAAGAGCCAACAGGCCTAATCCCTGGATGATGATGATGATGATTGTTAATTAAATTGTATGTATCTACGTTCACTGTGAGAAAAAAAAAGAATGGCAGTCGCAAGAACGATTTTTAAATTGCTGTTTTTGGTAAATCTCGAGTTGATTTTTCGAGAATACCTTTCTCGTTTCATTTGAATGATATAGGCCTTGAGGGGATTTCGTTCGGAGAAAATGAAATTGTTGACGGCAGAGCTATCTTTAGATTTTCTTATGTCTAGGCCTACTTGATTTTGCTGGTCAACGAAATTAATCTCACTTTTTTTTATTGACTTCTATATGTCGAGTTTTGTTAAAAAAACAAAAGTTGCGGCCGCTAGAGTTAACAGACATCATCTTCATCATCTTCCGGTATCATCGCAGCCGTCGTCTTCCGGAAACCAAACGCCATTCCTCTCTGTCCATCCATTGATCTTCCTCCAATCCTCTGATATTCATAGCCGCTTGTACCCCTTCTATCCAAGTTTTCTTCGATCTTAAGATAATATGGACATCTCAAGATAATGTCATTTGATAGAATCCCAAAAAAAATATATTGGAGTGGAAATTAGATAGGAAAACAATAAAGGGAAGACCTAACGAAGGTTGGATGTGCAGTGCGAGAAGAAGTAGGCCTATGAGTGAACTCGGTCTTACAGATGATGATATTTAGGACCTCTACAACTGGAGAAGGAGAATATTTTTAAAAGTGACGAAAAACTACTGTATTGTGGATATTTTCCGAAATTATCCATTGTTATACCTGTATAATATGAGGGTGTCGCGCCATGAAGTTATGTTATTTAACATATAGAACAAATGGCATGGGAAAATGTGTTTGTTTGTATTGTATTGTAAGCCTATGTTTTCCCTTTACAGAGATTTAGGCGCTCTCTCCCTACAGGGAAGAATTTGAACCATAGTAATTTAGTTACACTTGTTTTCGTATAGATGTCATTTTGAGTGGTCCGTGGTCAGCGTTCCGCCTCATACTGACATCTAGGAAACCAAGGTAATACTAGGACGGGAAAATTCGGTAAATTTTGCTTAGAGGCCTTTCATTCAGGCTTAAGGATTTTTTACGAGCCTGAAAATCTTCAGACTCGGGACCCACGGCTTAAAGTCCCTCCCGGAGGACTTGCTCCTTGGATTTTCCGTCCTAAAAAATCCATCGACCCCGGCCGAATTTGAACCCACGACCCTCGGGACCAGAGGCAAGGAGCATAACCACTAGTTCACCGTGGCCGATGTTTGCTTTGTAAAAAGCAGATTTAAGTGTAAGAAATGAGGAATCTGCATTGGATTTCCAAGAAAAATAAAATTGGCTTTAAACCCTACCTCCTTATTTGAGTTTATTCGGTGATGTTAAAAAATGGGCCATTGTTAAGACTGTATAACGTAGAAGAGAATGAACTTAGCTTTATTGAAGTCTTACGTTCTCACCTGTAGCATCTCCTGAAAGCATACCGCTGTACATCTCCTTTACAGAGTAGAATTCTCCAGGCAATATTGTCTACACTGAATTTTACGATATCGAAAAATGGTGCAACTCCCCTGAGACAAGATTTGTATCCATCAATTCTCAACATATTTTATTTCTTTTAAAAATCTAACTTCAATATTATTTCTGTTATTAAAATAATAATAATAATAATAATAATAATAATAATAATAATAATAATAATAATAATAATATAATAATAATGATAATAATAATAATTTAATAATAATAATAATGATAATAATAATAATAATAATAATAATACCCAAACCCTCTGCCGGCACCATGACCCTGGGTCGACTCAACCTCTAACGGAAATGAGTACCAGACGCCTGTTCTGGGGGCAAAGGCGGCCGTCACGCACGGCTGACAACCCGGCTGACATCAAGTGCCGATTGTCTAGAAAAAGTGGGAGCCTTAACCTCCCACTACCCCAAGGGCCTCCTGAGGCCTGTCGTGGGATCGTTTTACTTTATTTAATAATAATAATAATAATAATAATAATAATAATAATAATAATAATAATAATAATAATAATAATAATAATAAGTATAATAATAATAATAATAATAATAACTGAAACTCACTGTCTCTAACGAACCCGTAAGTTTATAGCCACGCGGACTATCCTCTCCATACATCCTTATCCCGACCTAATGTTTTCCAATCGTCTCCTGTATAATCTACTTTGTTCAAATCATGGTTAATGTTATTCTCCTACTTTATTCTTGATCTACCAACTGGCCGTTTACCCTCTGGTTTTCCAACAAGAAGCTTCCATGCACCTCTTTCATTCAGCATTCGTATCACATGTCCTGCCCATCATAGGCTATGACAATTAACTGTTCATATTACATTTGGTTTCCTATAAAGACCATGAAGCTCACTGTTATGTAATTTTCTCCATTCACCTGTCTGTTCATCTCACTTTGGTCCAAAAACTTTTCCATTGAACTTTCTTCTCAAATAACACTGGTCGACAAAAATGAAATTTTTTCTTTCACAACAATAAAAATATGAGATTTTAGAAGAATTTTTCATCCTGAATTTAAATATCATTTCAGTTTTTTCCTATCACGCAAGAGTTTTCTGTGGTATTCATTTACATTTTTTATAATCTTTATAATTTTTAATAATATCCATCTAACTCTAACTCATTCTGACTTACCTAGAAAGTGGTAAATAGTGATTTTCGGGCATATTTAGCATCTGGAACATCTCTCTTCTTGGTCCAACCAGCATATTAGAACTCCACTTGCCTTGGTACCTCTTTTCCATTGTGGACATTTGCTGATGAAAACGCTCACCGTGCTCATCAGAGACAGCCCCAAGGTTTTCCGGAAAGAAGTCTAAGTGAGAGTCCAAAAAATACATTTTGAGGACATGTTGCATCTCATAGCTTTATAAGAATGTAGAAGATCAGCCACTATGTCACGATAAAACTGTGTCTGATGGAAAAATTCTGACTACATAGGCCTATCTGAATTCAGTATGAAAAAATACACTAGATTCACTAATCAGATTTCTTGTTAAGAAAACCTTGTCGACCAGTGTCATTGTAATTTAATATCCTCCCTTAAAGTAAGAGTGGATGTTTGACATCCATATAATAATTATAATGGAGCGACAAGTCTAGAAGGCGCTTAGAGTACAGCCGATCACGGACCTCACATGCAAATGTGTTAATCACTCAGAGGTGGACGAACATCCAGCCAGTGTAGGGGCGAGATTTGATTTGCATGTCGAGTCCACCAACCGTTATAGTTTGTTTTCCCATCTTGAGTATTAATAATAGTATTAATAATGCCAATAACACAAACAATAATAATAATAATAATAATAATAATAATAATAATAATAATAATAATAATAATAATAATAATAATAATAATAATAATAATATTTTTATAGGAATATTCCACAATGCATTGTTTCTCCTTCAACTAAAAGTGATTTGTTGCACTCTAACGCATCTTCTTCCCTCACTTTGGATTGAAGGAGAAACACTCTTTTGTGGAATATTCCTAATAAAATTACTATTATTATTATTATTATTATTATTATTATTCTCTCTATCTATCTTCGGGTTTTTACAGCTGATGCCGTCTTCCCGTGCCAAACCTCCAAAGCCTACGGTCTTGGGCATCTTCGATGCTTAGCCCTCTAGCTTGCATTACTGTCTTCATGTTTTCCTTCCATGTTAACCTTGGTCTTCCTCTTTTCTTCTTTCTGTTAGGATGCCATTCATATAGTTGCTTCGGCCATCGCTCATCTTCCATTCTTAAAACATGTCCTAACCACTTTAATTCCTTGTCCTCAATTCTTTCAATTATGCTTTCTTCTATTATTATTATTATTATTATTATTATTATTATTATTATATTATTATTATTATTTTGACATATTTGCGCTTTCTCCTAGGGGGTATGTGTAAGTTGATCAATGGTAGAGTGCCAAGGAGTGAAGCTGGATATTTATGTTTCAAATACTAACTAACTTACTCACTGGCACTATCGAACCCGTAGGTTCATGGCCGCACGGACATATACTCTCCATACATCCCTATCCTGAGCCAATGTTTTCCAATCATCCCCTGTATAATCTACTTCCCTCAAATTAGAGTTAATGTTATTCTCCCATCTCTTTCTTGGTCTATCAACTGGGCGTTTTCCCTCTGGTTTTCCTACAAGAAACTTCAATGCACGCCTTTGATTCCCCATTCGTACCACATGTCCTACCCATCTCAGTATATGAGACATAACTGTTCTCATTATATCTGGCTTCCTATAAAGACCATGTAATTCATTGTTACGCAGTCTTCTCCATTCACCTGTCTGTTCATCTCTCTTTGGTCCAAAAATTTTCCTATGAACTTTATTCTCAAATACTTGTAATCTCCTTTCCTCCCTTAAAGTAAGAGTCAATGTTTCGCATCCATATAATATAACTGGTCGAATAATAGTTTTATATATTTTCAGTTTAACGTTTTTTGAAAGGAGTTGCGAAGTCAAGAGTTTCTGTAATGCGTAATAGCACGCATTTCCAGAATTGAGCCTCTGTTTAATTTCCTTGTGCATCTCATTCCTGTTTGTGATTATTGTTCCTAGGTATTTGAATTCAGCCACTTCCTCAAAATTTCCCTCAAATACTGTCTCATGTCCAAAATGTATCTCTTTAAATGTGTTGATATGTTTTAAGTACGACTTTACTTGAAAAATTTAATTTCCATAAGATTGTTAATTGTTTACAGGAGAAATGAAAAACTTTTATATGACGACACGTAGGCTGATGTTGTAGCAGGTGTGTGTTTGATGGTAGTTAGTTGTTAAGAAAAATCATAGACCATCTGCAGTCACAGGAGAAGAGAAATTAGGATGTTAACCAAGTTTGTCACCTGCGAGCAAGTTGTGCAAACTGTTGTAACACTAATACCAACTGAAGCAGCGAAACCAGAATATTCATGAGAATTCCTTCCAACTCAACGTTATGAAATTGTTGATAGTGACTTTCACCAGAATCCTGGATTTGAATTCTTATATTAGCATTCTTGGATTTGGATATATATTTTTACATTTTATTCTATAGCTCAGCAGTTCTGAAACTGTTCTTTCCGAATCACTGGATTGTATCTGATTGTATCCATCGATGTTTGTAATAATTACTTATATACTTTAATGTTAGGTCTATTTATTGTTATTGTTATTATTATTATTATTATTATTATTATTATTATTATTATTATTATTATTATTATTACCAGAATTAAGACATCTTAGAAAAATTGCACATGGGACCTTTAGAAAACAAAATTTCTGATTATAAGTCAAGATGGATGCAACATGTTCATCGAATAGAAGATCACAGGATACGCAAACAAATGTTAAGATATCAACCTGCAGGAAGAAGAAGACCAGGACGTCCACTCAAAAGACTTCTGGATGGTGTTTTTCTTGAGGCCGAAACAGGTCAACAAATGGCCTAAATTCGTGAATGTACTATGATGGTGATGATGATTCTCTAGCTCAGCAGTTTCGAAACTGTTGTTTCCGAATAAAAGGGGGATCACTGGATTGTATCCGATTGTATTCATCGATATATGTAATAATTTCTTATGTGCATTATTGTTAGGTCTATTTATTATTGTTATTACCTGAAGTAAATAGCATACCAAGGAGAGAGAAATTACAAATTAAGTTATAAAAGAGAACATAAATGTACAAAACTCAATTTTATAATTTATCATAAGTAATGCCACGAGTGATTTCCAAATTATCGATAAATTCGCGACTCACGAAGTGAGGAGTGAATTTATCTAGAGAATTTTGAAATCAAGAATGGCATTTGTCAAGACTATTTAACGAATAAAATTAAGCTGTTTACTCACAAATCATTATTTAACCATAGTTATTTTAAAATATTTATATATTTAATGTAAACGGCGATGTTCGAAAACAAATGAGAAACGATAGGTACGCTTCATCTGCTCTTTTTGTTTATCACTGCAACCAGATCATACTATTTATTGCCAAAGGAACGCAATATAGTAAGAATGCTCTCTAGTGGAGAAAAAATGAAACACATCAAACTGTATATTAATTCATTTCTGATGTCGTATGATGTAAATATGACAATTATATTTTTCTGGATTATTACCTGGGAAAAACTACATTTAAGAAAGTGCAAACAGTGGTTTCTTTTTTTGGTGGTATAATAAATTGCTACAAATGTTTTTATATTAACTCCTGCAAGCGCTATGTGTTGACATCTATGCACTATATATACAATCTGGTAGCCGTATTTTTCACAGGCTCAGTCACTGCAAAATAATGGTCAGACCTGTTCAGAATATTAAAAAGTAGGAGCTGTCTTTAATATGGTAAATATAACACTGATAAATATTTCGTGAAACACGACTCTGATTGGTTGTAAAACAGAAATCATTGAAACGTGATTGGTCATTGACTCCCATTTGGGGCAAGAGTTAAATAGTCTAAGAAAAGCAACTAAAATAGTACGGGCATATTAGGCGAATGGAGGATGAAAGATTACAAAAAAAAAAAAAGTAATGCAATTGACACCATCAGGAACGAGAAGAAGAGGACGACCAAATCTCACGTGGATCCAAGGGATTAGAGGCACTTTGAAGGTCTGGAAAATAGAGGAAGAAATGTGTTATAATAGAGACGAATGGAGGAAAATTATAAAGCGAAATTGAAGAGAAATCATTGGTACCGGAAAAATGTATCAACATTGTTAAAACCGGAAATATATATATAAATATCAATAAAACTGACCAGCCTCATGGGCTAGTGGTCAGCGTTTCTGACTACCGTTCATGAGGTTACGGGTTCGATTGCCGTTCAAATCATAGGAATTTTTCCTGGTTGTCCATGGTCTGGAATTAAGGTCAAGTTTAGGTTAAGAACTGTCCTGAATCTTCATTATCATTTAACACCCATCATATCATCAGGGTAACGTAACTCCGCCTTCTAGGCTCCCAACTTCAGAACTGGGTTACAATTATGCCAATGCCAGGAGAGAAACCAAAATATATCGAAATGGCAATCTGGGGCATTGAATAAAAAAATCAATAAAACTAAATAACATAAATATAAACATAAATAAATCGCATAGAATTTGTTCACCTCATCATCCCCTTATATTTCTACTCGCTTTCATTCGTTATCCTCCCACCATAACTTAAACACACGATCGAGAGAAAATTTAACTCTAGCTGTTCCTCTACATCCAACATCTCACTATTCCTCATCCTGCCTTGTATCAGCCACACGACTCTGGAATTCCCTCCCCTCGCATATCAAGTACTGCCCGACTTAAAAGCAGTTAAGGAAAAAAAAACTCTTTTCATATTTCCTTAGACAATATAATATATAATCGTGTTCCATGTATACTTTTTATTATTCCTTTATATTTTAAACTTTCTTTACGAAGCCATTTTCTTAATCTAATTATGCTGCAGGTTATTATTATTATTTTTTTCTTTCTTTTCCTTGTCAACTTTATATTATGTAGTTTATAATTATCCATTATGTATCATTTATCATAATTCTTATTGTATGTATAATTTAACCCTGGTGAAGTGGAAGAGAAGACCTTACGGTCTTAACTCCAGCAGGTCAAATAAATTACTTACTTACTCACTGGCACTATCGAACCCGTAGATTCATGGCCGCGTGGACATAAGCTCTCCATACATCCCTATCCTAAACAAATGTTTTCCAATCATTCCCTGTATAATCTACTTGCCTCAAATCATAGTTAAAGTTATTCTCCCACCTCATTCTTGGTCTACCAACTGGGCGTTTTCCCTCAGGCTTTCCTACAAGAAGCTTCCATACATGTCTTTCATTTCCCATACGCGCAACATGTCCTGCCCACCGCAGTCTACGAGACTTAGGCCTAACTTTTATTATTATATCTGGCTTCCTATAAAGACCATGTAGTTCATTGTTATGTAGTCTTCTCCATTCACCTATAAATAAATAAGTAAATAAATAAATAAATAAATAAAAACTTTACAGGTAATGATTGGAAAACATTACCTCAGGATAGTGCTGTATGGGAGGATACCGGTATGTCCGAGCGGCTAGGAACCTTCTGGTTCGTTAGTGCCAATGAGTTGGGTAGTAATTTGTGTTAAAATTATCATGAAATTACTTCCGATATTTAGGTTATAAATTTTGTTTTGTTAAAATCGTGATTTGTATTCCGCTCCTAGTTATGCTTATGTTTTATTGTGTTCCTCTTCCCTTGGAATTACAATTCCCCTAGCAGTTTCTCATATCTTCATCCGTATTACTTGTGTCGTCTTTTCACACATTCCCTGAGGAGGGATTCCGCCCATGACAACTAGAGTGATTGATCACAAACCTGGATCATATGGGTCACTCTAATCTAAAATATTGAGACTAGAATTTCTGACGCCCACCACTATCAACTATATTGCTTCTTGGAATCTCACTAGATATTGGTTTTTTTATTCACTTCTCAGAAATTAAATTAAAGTTAGTACTTCATTTCTACGATAAAAATAAATATTAATTTATACCTAACAATATGTTCTGTATTCCGTAGCTATCGATATACACTCCTGAAAATATTTTTAAAAATACAAATTTGTGTGTATATATATATATATATATATATATGATAAGAAAAATAAATGCCTGGACAGGATTTGAACCCGGACCTCTCGATTTGTACTCGAGGGTGCTATTTATTACAACACCAGGCAAATACAATACAAACACTTATTTTTTCTTATATATATATATTCTCCATTATTACGAGATTAGCGAGAACTCGGTCTTCACTGCCACCTGGTAGCCACTATAGAAGGTAAGCAAGTTAAAGAGAATATGTTTACTTTATAGCAGTGACGTTTTATCGACGTTATAATTAAATTTTTGACATTGAGCAATGCATGCTTAATATGACATAAGAAAAATAAATGCCTGGAATTACCTTCGAAATTAAAAAAAAAGGGTTTTTTCGGTTCACCCTAGTATACACCTTACCACAAGATACAGTATCATTAAGTAACAAAAATAATATATATCATCATTGTAGGATTTATCAAGGATTGTAATTAAAGAAATGTTATCACGAAAAAAAACCTCAATAACTTCATCTCTGCGGAATTAACTAAGAAAATAAACATTTAATGTAATATTCTGGCCCTAAACTATAGATACATGCTGCATTATTTTACATCAACAAATATTTTGACGTGACAAAGAATAATTCCAGCGATGACATTAATCATGTTTTATGTTTTCGGATCACAGATGCTGTGATGCTAATTTATTGGCAGAGTATGAATTACGGTTGATTCACAGCTGAATATTGTTTGACACTTTTATTTCTCTTTTCTACTGGTGGAAACATTGAACAATTTCAATATAGGCGTACATTCGTATATCTCCAATAATGCGAACCCTGTTTCACCTTCCGTTATGTTAGAGTTGCATTCGTATATCACATTTCAAGAGTAGTTTTCCTATTTTTAAATTTAACTTGAAATGCACGATCGTATTACCATCCTGTTTAGAATAGTACAATTTGTTTTAACTTTTCAAGTCCTCAATTGAAACTATACAGGGAAAACTGATAGGGATAATAGACAATGCAGAGTGGATAACATCTTCCTTGATTTAGCCACTTGCCTCTAGAATTCCCTCCCGTCGTATATCAAGTACTGCCCGACTCAAAAACAGTTAAAGAAAAAAACTCGCTACATATTTCCTTAGACAATATAATATGTACTACATAATTTGTATATGGTTCAGAAATCTGGGTTTTTAACCATATCCCAGATAAGAAGAATTGAAGCAGCAGAGATGAAATTACTGACACCTCTTGCAGGATACTCTCTCCTTGATCATAAAACAAACGAATCAATTCGTCAAGAACTAAATATCGCAAATATATTAGAAATTAATTACGAATACCGGTCAAACTTGCATACCCATTTACAACGCATGCAATCATCAATTCCATTGCAGTCAAATAGATACAGACCACAGGGTAAACGAAGAATTGGAAGACGAAGGAAGCGATGGACAGATAGCTATAAATTCTGGAGACGCAACGGATCAAGTGGTCCAATTCTTGAAGCTCATGTTTCCCTTAACAGAGATTTAGACGCTCTCCCCCTATAGGGGACGAATTTGAACCATGCTAATTTAGTTACACTTGTTTTCGTATAGATGTCATTTGAGTGGTCCGTGGTCAGCGTTCCGCCTCATACTGACATCTAAGAAACCAAGGTAGTACTAGGACGGGAAAATTCGGTAAATTTTGCTTAAGGATCTTTTACGAGCCTGAAAATCTTCAGACTCGGGACCCACGGCTTAAAGTCCCTCCCGGAGGACTTGCTCCTTGGATTTTTCCATCCTAAAAAAAAAAGCCCATCGACCCCGGGCGGGTTTGAACCCGCGATCCTCGGGACCAGATGCAAGGAGCATAACCACTAGTCCAACGCGGCGGTGATGATGAAAATATAATATATAACCATGTTCTATCTATATTTTTGTTATTCCCTTATATTTTAAACTTTCTCTACCAAGCCAATTATTTAATCAAATTATAGACTATTATCATTATAAAACATTGGCAGTTCCTGCATTACTTTGTGGGAGTGAAACTTGGGTAATGAGCAAAAAATTACAAAGTAGAATACAAAGTGTGGAAATGAACTTCATTAGAAGAACAAAAGACTGCACAACAATGGATCGGATAAACAATGAAGATATAAGAACAGAGTTACATCTATATCCACTGAATGATAAAATCAAAGAATATAGAGAAAAATGGTTTAGACAAGTAGAAAGAATGGATGTAACAAGATTAGCAAGCAGCATTTAACTACTAGCCAAGAGGTTCAAGGAATGTAGGAAGGCCAGTGAAAAGATGGACAAAACAACTGTGAGGCGGAACAGGCAAATTGCCTAGCCCGTGAAGTGAAGAAGAAGAAGAAGAAGAAGGTTATTATCATTAACTAATTAACTAACTAACCCACCGGCACTATCGAACCCATAGGTTCATGGCCGCATGGACATAAGCTCTCCATACATCCCTATCCTGAGATAATGATTTCCAATGATTCCCTGTATAATATACTTTCTTCAAATCATGGTTAATATTATTATCCCATCTCATTCTTGGTCTACCAACTGGGCGTTTTCCTTCTAGTGTTTCTACAAGTAGCTTCACTGCAACGTATTTCCCAAGTCCACATTCGTGGACACAGATGTCCTGCCCCATCGCAGTCTATGAAACTTAACTGTTCTGATATCTGGCTTCCTATGAAGACCACGTAGTTTCACATTTATGCATTCCTTCTCCATTCACCTGTCTGTTTCATCTTCTCTTTGGTCCGAAAATGTTCCTAAGAACTTTATTCTCAAATACTCGTAATATCCTTCTTCTTCTTCCTTTCATGTGATAGAACCTAGTGTCCTGTTACGGTCTCAATCCAACGTTTGAAAGGGTCTGCCCAAAGATCTCTTGCCTGGTGCGCTGGTAATTTAAGATTTGACGTGGTATTCTTGTTCTGCTCGTTCTTCTTACGTGGTAATCTCTTTAAAGTCAGAGTTCATGTTTCGCATCCGTGTAACTGGTAACCTAACTGTTTTATATATTTTTCAAATTAACATTTTTTGAAAGGAGTTTTGACGTCAAACTATTAAACTCCTACACAAAGTTTAAAATAAGAGTGAATTCTTGCGCATGTCCATAGCACTTAAATTGCATTAGCGTTAGGCGTTGAGGTCTCAGTCGGCAAACGCGAGTTGTAAAAGTATCGTTGGAATATGTGTTGTGTCTTGCCATCCCGTGTTTCCATAGTGCCTAAACCGCTTCGAGTCTGTTGGCGCATGCGCATGGTGTATGATTGGAACTTTAAAACAAATTCGCGTCACATGTCATAAAGTGTTTCCGAAAGTAATAAAATAAATGGGAGTGAGTGAGTTGGTTTTTTGAGATCTAGAAAGTATATGTGAGGGAATTATCATTTGAATGTGAACTAGGCTGCCAGTTAACCTAGAAATGATTGATAAATTTGTCGTGATTTTGAGACAAGTTGAGCGAGAGTTGGATGAGTGAACCTGATTAGTGTGCACATAGTAATGGCGTCGAATTTGCATCTGAATAGGAATGATCAATATAGTTGGTATTGTTACTAGGGAGTCTACGTTTGCGAAGCTTATTTCTAATCTAGAATCTGTCTTATTGATCACAGATATTCCGTATATACACTGTAATTATTAGGGCAAAATGTTTCATTGTCTTAATTCATACTTCATCTCAATTCAGCATTTTAGAATTTATACATTTATAAATTAGAAAGTAAACTATTTTAAAATTTTACAACATATTGGCAGTTCAATCTCGTATCTATGGATGTGAAACCTGGACATTAACAAAGGCAGATAGTAAACAAACAGAGGCTGCAGAAATGAAGATGTTGAGAGCAATAGCAGGATACCAAAGGACCGATAAAAAGAAAAACGTAGATATAAGAACAGAACTTAATATATTTAATCTCTGTGAAAGAATAAAATACTTTCAAAATGCTTATCTTCAGCACGTATTACGAGTGAATGAACAGCGCATACCAAGAAGAAAGTATAATTATAAACCAAAAGGGAGAAGATTGTTGGGAAGACCATTGAAGAGATGGAAGGACCAATTCGACCTATAATGAGATCGGAACAGGCTATTGGGCTTGATCCTTGTTGTTGTTGATGATAAATTGCCCAGAAAATGAAACATTATATGAGGGCTATTCAATAAGGGATCAGTAAAAAGAACAGAGAAAAGTTCAAAAGTCTATAACTTAACTAAACAATTAATCTGAAATAAATATATACCCAGCAAGAATAAAATGGCAATGTATAAAACTTATTTCAAACCAGATCTAACATATGCAGCAGAGTTGGACATATACAAAGAAGGACTTGAGCAGAATCCAAGCTACAGAAATTAAATTCTTACGTGGAATGATACCTACGAGTTAAACAAGGAGAGATAGATTAAGGAGTGACAAAATCAGGGAGATATATATTTTTTTCAAATGCCCCAGGTTTGTCTTTCGACATTCCTGGTTTCTCTCCTGTCATGGCGTAATTGTAACCCACTTCTGAGGTTGGGGCGCCTGGAAGGCGGGGTTACGTTGCCCCGATAATATGATGAGTGATGGTGATGATAATACTGCGCCAGGAGAGTCCCTAATCCTAAGCTTAATCTAAGATGAATATGAATGATGGCCATATGATTTCGGGGACCGTTTGGGCCTTAAAGTTTTCCTGATATTTGTCTTACAGACGAGGAAAAACCCCGATAAAAACCTCACCCAGAAAATTTATCCCGACCGGGGATCGAACCCGGGCCCGCTGCATGACAAGGCAGCACGCTACCTCGGGACCACAGCGGTGGACATAGAGAAAAGTTTAAAAGCCTGTAATGTAATTAAACAATTAATCTGGAATAAAGATATATCCATCAAGAGTAAAATGGCAATGTATTAAACATATTTGAAACCAGTTCTAACACATGCAGCTGAGACTTGGACATATACAAAGAAGGAATTGAGCAGAATCCAAGCTACAGAAATGAAATTCTTAGGTGGACTAGTACATAAAACAAGGAGAGATAGAATAAGGAATGACAAAATCAGGGAGATATTAAATGTAGAAAAATTAACAACAGGCATAGAAAAAAATAGACTAAAATAGTTGGACATTTATCTTCTTCTTCTTCTTCTTCTTCTTCACTTCACGGGCTAGGCAATATGCCTAGTTGTTCTGTCCATCTTTTCTTCCTACATTCCTCGAACCTCTTGGTTTGTAGTTAAATGCTGCTTTTGGTAATCTTGTTACGTTCATTCTTTCTACATGTCTAAACCATTTTTCTCTATATCCTTTGATTTTATCATTTAATGGATATATATATATATATATATAACTCTGTTCTTATATCTTCATTCTTTAACCGATCCATTCTTGTGCAGCCTTTTGTTCTTCTAAGGAAGTTCATTTCTACACTTTGTTTGGACATTTATAAGAACGGAAAAAGAAAGACTACCACAAAGACTGTTAAATCTCAAGATACAAGGAAAATGACCATGAGAAAGATGAATGAACCAAGTAAAGAAAAATTTACAAGATATAGGATACGACTTGGAAGCACTAAAAATAAGGAAAGCACGGGGAGGTAGAGATGGTTGGAGGCATATTTGGAATCACCTTCCGAAAGGAGGACACGATAAGAGGATGGTGATTCAATAAGGAATGATCATTACATTTTGGCCTTAATTTAAACGAAAAAAATTGGTTTAACGTTGTTACCTTAATGCGTTATGTATACGTAGTACAAGTTTAAAGATTATCCATCCCGGTTCCTGTCTGTGATTGATGTGTAAGTGGAGGCATTTTCAGTGCCGTCTACGGCCACAATGGAGGTTATTCAGAGTTTCTTTCAGAGGTAACCTCTCTTAATGATACTTGGCTACATCATTTCGATTCTGAGAGCAAACAGCCAAAATTAATGGATATCTCCTTCATCATTATCCCCAAAAAACCAAAAGTTGATTCTTGTTCTGGGAAGGATATGTTTTTTCGCATTTTTTATATTCAAGGAACGGTTTATCGAAATGTCATACCTGCACACACGGTAGTAACTGGGCAATAATATAGAGATATCTTCATAACTTTGCAAGGAAGTATACATTCTTAATCTAGAAATAGATGTATCCTTAATGTTGAATGGAATTTTGTGAGATAAAATGATATTCAAAGAAATTAAAATCCATATTTATATATCAATAGTAAGAAGAGTAATGACCTATGGAACAGAAATAAAACCCATAAATAACAAAATTAAAATTTTATAAAACAATGACAGTCCCTGTCCTTTTATATGGGAGGAATCTTGGATTATCACTACCAAACAAGAAAGTAGAATCAAAGCAGCCAAGACGAATTTTTTAAGAAGAGTAAAAGGGTGTACTAGAATGGATCAGATAAGAAACGATGATATTTGTGAAGAGCTGCATACCTACTCCATAAAATAAAATATATTTAATAACAAGCAACCGTGGAAATAACATGCAGAAAGAATGGAATAAAGTAGATTTCCAAAGAAAATCTTACATTATTTTCCGAGAGGAAGAAGAGATATCGGACGTCTTCGGAGAGATGGTCTTAGATCTATTAGTGAAGACGGAACAGGCAATCAATACCTAAACCAGGAAGTGAAGAAGAAGAAGATGAAGGATAGGGATTGCAGAATAGTGACTGGAAGGATAGAGATAAATAGAGGAAGAGAATCAAAACTTAATATTGGGCACAGGAAAATGTGTATACATTTACAACCTGTTAAAAATATAAGTATCCTTAATTAAGACAATCAGAAGAACAAAAGGCTCCACAAGATTGGATCGGATAAGGAATGAAGATATAAGAACAGAGTTCAATATATATGCATTGAATGAAAAAATCAAATAATATAGAGATAAATGGTTTACACATGTAGAAACAATGAATGTAACAATATTACCAAAATCAGCAATTAACTACAAGCCAAAAGGTCCAAGGAATGTAGGAAGGCCAGTGAAAGATGGACAGAACAACTGTGAGGCGGAACAGATAATTTGCTTAGCCCGTGAAGTGAAGAAAAAGAAGAATAAGAAGAAGAAGAAGAAATGTGAGTGAAATGGAGTTACAAATATAATTGTTTCACCACAATTACTTACTATTCCTCTTCCATTCCATAGTAATTCTGCCCGAGGCCAGGTCTTTCATTGCAATCATAGCATTTTCATGCTATGCTTTGCAGCTTTACTAGGGAATTATAGGTGTGGTACCTTCCCGTTTCTCTCCACACCGGTGAAGGATGATGATGATGACCGGATGATTTTTGGGAACCGTTGGGCCATAAGCTTCCTGACATTTGTCTTATAGACGAGGAAAACCCCGAAAAAAAACCTCACCCAGGAGCCTGTCCCGACCGGGAATCGAACCCGGGCCCGCTGCGTGACAAGGCACCACGCTACCTCGAGACAACAGCGGTGCACCTACTCGTCTTAACAAGCGAATAAATAATCATTAACTTTGTTTACTTCAATACTCACCTGACTTCTAGAATCGAGTTTCAAATTTTTGTTGAGTATTTTCTTCCTTTAGTACAACACGAGGGAATCGTGCTTTTTTTGTGAAAATAAATTGAACGTTGGGTAAAAATTGAAGGAGTAAGAGGAGAATATTGAAAGGCGAAGTGAAGTAGTGAGGAGGGGGGGGAATAAGAGCATTACCTTCTCACACGTGTCTGCACAAAGTTACAATATGAATAAGGTTTCCTGGAGAGCGAGAAAAACCTCATCCGTTCCAAATAGTTTAATCTTGTTGACTACCTGAACATACAACTCAACAAAATGTTTAATACAACAGGCAATAACATCTTTACTCTACAAATAATTGAATTTTAAATTCTGCTAGTCAGACTTATACGAATGTGTTTAAATGGCATAAATAGTAGGTTGCGTGTAGGCAAATAGTTTTCGGACACTTTTGAAATCCAGAATGGGTTGAAGCAAGGAGATACACTATCTCCTCTACTATTTAATTTTGTATTAGAGCATGCCATTAAATCTTTAGAGGATGAGGAAGGCTTACAAGTCAATGGTATTAATAAGCTGTTAGTTTATGCTGATGATGTAGTACTATTGGCCAATAGTGAGAAGATACTAAAGGACAACACGCACACACTATTGAGTAACACTAAGGAATTAGGACAGGAAGTAAATATCATTAAAACTAAATATATGGTCACACGTAGAAATTTATTATATAATGGAAATGGACAGCTAATGATAAATGAGGGAAATTTTGAGGAAGTGGCTGAATTCAAATACCTAGGAACAATAATCACAAATAGGAATGAGATGCACAAAGAAATTAAACATAGGATCAATTCTGGAAATGCGTGCTATTATGCATTGCAGAGACTCTTGATGTCCCAACTCCTTTCAAAAAACATTAAACTGAAAATATATATACAAAACTATTATTCTACCAGTTATATTATACGGGTGCGAAACATGGACTCTTACTTTAAGGGAGGAAAGGAGATTACAAGTATTTGAGAATAAAGTACTTAGGAAAATTTTTGGACCAAAGAGAGATGAACAGACAGGTGAATGGAGAATACTACATAACAATGAACTACGTGGTCTTTATAGGAAGCCAGATATAATAACAGTTAAGTCTCGTAGACTGCGATGGACAGGACATGTTGCACGTATGGGGAATGAAAGAATTGCATGGAAGCTTCTTGTAGGAAAGCCAGAGGGAAAACGCCCTGTTGATAGACCAAGAATGAGGTGGGAGAATAACATTAACTATGATTTGAGAGAAGTAGGTTATACAGGGAACGATTGGAAAGCATTAGCTCAGGATAGGGATGTATGGAGAGCTTATGTCCGCGCGGCCATGAACGTACGGGTTCGATAGTGCCAGTGAGTAAGTAAGTAGGCGATGGTTTTTCTTCCTTTTCTTCTTCACGGTTTAGGCTTATTTACTAGCCTGTTCCGGCTCCAATTGCTGCTCTTTCCATCTTTTCTTTGGTCTCCCCATAATTCTTCTTCCTCGTGGTGAATAGTTGTATGCTGCTTTTGGTAATCTATTCTCAGTCATCCTTGCCAAGTGTTCTTTCCAGTTTGTTCTGTATTTCTCTATTGTTGTGTTCAATCCCTCTACTTTTAGTTGTTGTCTTATTTCTGTGTTATGTGTTTTGTCTGTTCTTTGATATCCTGCTATTTGTCTGAGGAATTTCATTTCAGCAGCTTGTATTCTGGCAGATTGTTGTGTTGTCACTGTTCATGTTTCGGATCCATAAGTAATAATAGGCACTGCCATTATCTTGTATAATATCATTATAGAGTCATTCCTGGCTTTATTTTTCAAAGTTCTTTTTTTAGTGTTCCTGTTATATGTTTTTTTCAAAATAATAAATCCATTCATAGTAACTCTGCCCGAGGGCAGGTCTATCACTAAAATCATAGCATTTTCATGCTATGCTTGGCAGCTTTACTAGGGAATTTTAGGTGTGGTAGCTTCCCGTTGCTTTCCACATCGGTGACGGATGGTGATGATAATGATAAGGATGATGGCCATATGATTTCGGGGACCATTTGGGCCTTAAAGTTTTCCTGACATTTGTCTTACAGGTAAGGAAAAACCCCGATAAAAACCTCACCAGAAAAACTGCCCCGACTGGGGATCGAACCCGGGCGTGACAAGGCAGCACGCTACGTCGAGACCACAGAGGTGAACAATAATAAATAATAGCAAAATAATAACACCTTTGTTGGAAATATTTTCGTTCATTATAAATAACTGGCAAACGTTGACACTGTGGCAAAGTTTATTAGTTGCAACCACAGCAGGCCGTGACACCAATCAGTTATAAAATGCGGCAAGTATGTATTTATTGTTTTATATTGTTTGAAATAAATTTCAGTTCATTTAAAATACAGTGATTTGTTTCGTACAATGTATATTAACACTACCTTTTGGATATATTTTTGTATATATATTGTACGTAGTATACATAGAGGGCAGTGGTTTTATTACCCACACGAGGTTTGTAATATGCAATATTACAGTATAGTTATTTTATCACAGTACAGTTATTTAGGATGGCAACCCCTAAATGTAGGAAGTTGGACTTTCAATAATGGTCGCCATTGCTAAAGTACGACAAAACGTACTATCGCGCAAAGACGATTTTAAAAATTTTCCACTTACTGCCTGAAATTTATTACTATTTGCATCCATATATTCTTCTAAGTTAAAACTAATATTACTGGACAAACATTTAAAACTAGACGCTTGCTCCAGACATCGATCTTCTAGAATATTCTTGAGGGCGACGGTAAACCATTATATTGTGATTAAATTCCGAAATAAGAACTTATTATTATTATTATTATTATTATTATTATTATTATTACTATTATTATTATTACTTACTTACTTACTCACTGGCACTATCGAACCCGTAGGTTCGTGGCCGCGCGGACATAAGCTCTCCATACATCCCTATCCTGAGCTAATGCTTTCCAATCATTCCCTGTATAATCTACTTCCCTCAAATCATAGTTAATGTTGATCTCCCACCTCATTCTTGGTCTACCAACTGGGCGTTTTCCCTCTGGCTTTCCTACAAGAAGCTTCCATGCACGTCTTTCATTCCCCATACGCGCAACATGTCCTGCCCATCGCAGTCTACGAGACTTAACTGTTCTTATTATATCTGGCTTCCTATAAAGACCATGTAGTTCATTGTTATGAAGTCTTCTCCATTCACCTGTCTGTTCATCTCTCTTTGGTCCAAAAATTTTCCTAAGAACTTTATTCTCAAATACTCGTAATCTCCCTTCCTCCCTTAAAGTAAGAGTCCATGCTTCGCACCCATATAATATAACTGGTAGAATAACAGTTTTATATATTTTCAGCTTAACGTTTTTTTGAAAGGAGTTGGGACATCAAAAGTCTCTGCAATGCATAATAGCATGCATTTCCAGAATTGAGCCTATGTTTAATTTCTTTGTGCATCTCATTCCTATTTGTGATTATTGTTCCTAGGTATTTGAATTCAGCCACTTCCTCAAAATTTCCCTCATTTGTCATTAGCTGTCCATTTCCATTATATACTGAATTTCTACGTGTGACCATATATTTAGTTTTACTGATATTTACTTCCAGTCCTAATTTCTTAGTGTTACTCAATAGTGTGTGCGTGTTGGCCTTTAGTATCTCCTCGCTATCGGCCAGTAGTACTACATCATCAGCATAAACTAACAGCTTATTAATACCATTGAGTTGTAAGCCTTCCTCATTCTCTAAAGATTTTAATGGCATGCTCTAGTACAAAATTAAATAGTAGAGGAGATAGTGCATCTCCTTGCTTCAACCCATTCTGGATTTCAAAAGTGTCTGAAAACTGTTTGCCTACACGCACCCTACTCTTTGAGCCATTTAGACACATTCGTATAAGTCTAACTAACTTTTTAGGAATTCCGAACTCCAGCAGGATATTATATAACTTCTCCCTCTTAATTGAATCATATGCTTTTTTGAAGTCTACATATAGTTGATGTACAGTACCATTATATTCCCATTTCTTTTCTAAAATCTGTCTTATACTAAAAATCTGATCTGTTGTAGACCTGTTTCTTCTAAATGCACATTGATGATCTCCTAGAATGTCATCAATATAGGGAGTAAGTCTGCTTACTAATATATTTGTTAGAATTTTGTACGAAGTTGAAAGTAATGAGATGCCCCTGTAGTTGTTGCAATCAGTTTTATCTCCTTTCTTATAAATTGGTACGATAATTGATTCCTTCCATTCATCTGGAAGAGCTTCTTTTTCCCAAATCATACTAAGCAACCAGCGTATCTTGTCCATCAATTTTTCTCCCCCTGATTTTATCAGTTCTGCTGGGATCTCATCTGAACCTGATGCTTTATACATCTTCAATTTTTCAATTGCCATTTCAACCTCTAATGCACTTGGCTCTGCGACTAGCATTTCTGCTGTCTGTAACTTATCCTCCTCAATGTCCTGTTCTGTATGTACATTTAATAGCTGATTAAAGTAACTTTTCCATCTATTTAATATACTCCTGGAATCTGCAATCATATCCCCATTTTCATTCCGAATTATGTTTGTTCTAGCCTGAAACCCTTTCTTCTCTATACTAATTCCCTGATATAATTCTCTAATGTTCCTATTTTTTTGCATTCATTTCAAGATCATTAATCTTCTCTCTCAAATATTCCCTCTTTTACTCATTAGTAATTTGGTGGTTTCCCGTGTAATACTACCCAATTGCTCTAAATTTACCTCATTTGGCTCGTGTAACCATTTCATTTTTGCTAGCTTTCTTTTCTTTACAATGTCGGCACATTCCTCATCAAACCATTTCTTGTTTTGCCTCTTTTTTAAACAACCAATGCTTTCTGATGCTGACAATTTAATAGTATCTCTTATAGCCTCCCATTCTTTATTTATATCAGTTTCTTCTTCGTTTGCCACATTGTCATCTGAAGATTCCAGTACTTCAAATCTATTAGCAATTTTGATTTGGTATTCTTGCCGCATTTCATCATTTTTCAAGTTTTTTAATTCATATTTTACAGAATCATCTTTAGCGTTTGTTCCTCTCATAAGCGATAGCCGTTGTCTGATTTTAATTCTGACCAGATGATGATCCGAATTGCAGTCTGTTCCTCTAACTGATTTAACATCAATGATGCTACTGTGCCAGCGTTTATCCACTAATACATGATCTATCTGGTTCCAAGTTTCGCCATCTGGGGACGTCCAGGTGTATTTATGAATATCCTTATGCTGAAATGTTGTGCTCTTAACAATGAGATTCTTTGATGTGGCAAATGTGACTAATCTAACCCCGTTGTCGTTACTCTCTTCATGAAGACTGAATTTGCCTATTGTTGGTTTGAATATATCTTCCCGCCCCACTTTTGCATTAAAATCTCCTAAGATAATTTTCATGTGATATCGTGAAAGGCTATCAAATAAGCAATCTAATTCTTCATAGAACTCATCCTTGATCTTGTCATCTTTATCTTCTGTGGGGGCATGTACATTTACAATTATAAAATCATGTCGTTTACCATTTAGAATTATGTATGATACCCTATCACTAACAAACTTAATATCTCGGATAGCGGATAGGATCCTCCTTCTGACTAAAAAGCCCGTTCCAAATGCAGGTCTTTCTGCACCCCCGTAGTATAATGCAAAACTTCCTGATTCCTGACTACCTTCTCCTGGCCACCTAACTTCCTGTAAAGCGACTATATCCAAGGGCGATTTATCTAATTCCCGCGTTAATATCTCTAGTGCCCCGCTATTGTATAAAGTCCTAACATTCCATGTTCCTAGGAACATGTCCCTGTGTTTGAGCCTTTGGGATGGGTTCCCTGAAGTAGTCCCCACCCGGAGAACCGAATGAGGGACTATTTGACCTCTGGAAAATTTTACCCCAGTTGAACCCATGTCCGCATTTCTTGACGGTTGTATTTTTACGGTGAAAGATCGTCACTCTTTCGCCCAAGGTACTTTTTTCGCCTGGCTTATCACCTTCGACCAGTCCGGCATGGGTAACCCTATCAGCGGCAATGCTACCGCCGGCATAGCTCTCAGGATCATTTAAGCACGCAAGCCACTCCACTACGACAAGGTAAAGATACCATGGAGGGATTATTATTATTATTATTAAAAGTTATCATTACTTATGGAGATCACATATTTAGGAATTAAAATAAATAAAAACGGGAGTTATGAAAAGGAAATAAGAAATATAAATAATAAAGGAACATTTGCAATTGCTTGCCTCAATGGAATATTGTGGGATAAAAATATCCATCCATAGTAATTCTGCCCGAAGGCAGGTCCTTCACTGCAATCATAGCATTTTCATGCTATGCTTGCGGCTTTACTATGGAATTGTGTAGATGTGGTAGCTTCCCGTTGCTTTCCACACCGGTGTAGGATGATGATGATAATGGTAAGGGTGATTAATGATAAGGTGATGGCCATATGATTTCGGGGACCGTTTGGGCCTTAAAATTTTCCTGACATTTGTCTTATAGGTGAGGAAAAACCACGATAAAAACCTCACCCAGAAAAACTGCCCCGACCGGGGTTCGAACCCGGGCCTGCTGCGTGACAAGGCAGCACGCTACCTCGAGACCACATCGGTGGAGACTGATAAAAATATAAGTAATGAAAATAAAATTAATATATATATATCATAGAATTGTTAAAAGCATCATTACTTATGGAGCAGAACTTTGGCCATTAACAACAAAAACAAATAAGTATCTTTTGGCAACGGAAATATATTTTATACAAAGGGTAGCAAGAATTTCAAGAAGTGAAAAAATAGGAACTCAGTTATAAGGGAGAAAATGAAGATTCAAGACACTATTTTAGATTATACTAAAGCTCAGCAATTAAGATGGTACGGACATAAATAAATAAATAAATAAATAAATAAATAAATAAATAAATAGCTTTATTTTACCTGGCAGAGTTAATGCCTTAAAGTCTTGTCTGCCACTCAACCAGGTTTAAAAAAATAGTCTTACAACTACATAAACAATTATATATTATAAAAAACAAACAATACAATACAATCAATATCCATAATCTATTTAGATTTACTCTAAATTTAACGAAATAAATATATAATATGTACAAGGTATAAAAAAACGAGAAAAGAATTATTAATGACATAGTATAAATTTAAATAAATAAATAAAGAGAAATTCATTATTAGACAACAGGTAACTGTATAAGCGTGACTTAAAGGTGCCAAGTGTGCGGCAACCCCTGATATCTTGAGGAAGGAAATTCCAGTAGCGGGCAGAGGCTACTGTGAAGGAAGTAGAATAAGAGGAAGTGCTATGAAGAGGAATTATTAGCAGACTGTTATCTTGTGACCTAGTGTCAATATTGTGGTAAGAGGATAACTTCTCAAATCTGGACGCCAGACAAGTAGGAATGTAGGAATTCAGAAGCTTGAAAAGAAGTGAAAGAGAATGCAATTTACGTCTGTCAGTAAGACGGAGCCAAGAGAGTTATTAAAGTGTGTTCGGAAATATGGTCATAACGGCGGATATTGAAAATGAATCGAACGCAAGCATTATGAACACGCTGCAATCTTTGCGACAAGTCACGGTTTAGATCATTATATACCTATATAATGTCACAATAATCGAAGTGTGGCAAAACATGTCCAGCGAATGGAAGATGATCGGCTACCAAAATCTGTTTTGGAATGGAAATCTGAGGGTAGACCAGGCAGAGGAAGACGTAAAACCTCCTGGAGTCAGGGAATATGTTTATATATGAAGGAGAAACATCTACAACCAGGAGATTGGATGGACCGACAAAATTGGCTATTAGGAATCGAACGATGTCAAAGACATTAATCAACCGATGATCTATCTAATATTATTATTATATTGTTAACATTATGTACATTGTAAGAATTGAAAATGTTTTACGATGTCGTCTTTTTCATGACTATTTAAGTCATGCCCCCAATGGGAGCCAATGACCAATCACGTTTCAATGAATTTTGTTTTACAACCAATGACAATATTTTAATGATATAATGATATTGTGAAAAGAAAAATTAATGTTTGAACAAGGAATCAAACCGTGGACCTCTAGTTCTCCAGACTAGTGTGCAGCCCACTACACCGGTTCGATTCCTCGTTCAGACATTAATTTTTCTTTGCACAATATCATTATAATATTATAATATGATCCATTATTGGAACTGTGTTAAAATAAGAGTATTGGAAAATGTTAAATAACCAATGACAGTCGTGTTTCAGCTCGCTGCTGATCGAATTCTCTTCACCAGCTTCTGCTTCTGAAGCATTCGACACGGTAGACTTGGACTTATTGTTGCATAAACTTAAAAACCTCTTACTCTCTGATAGTGCCACGAAATGGTTCAATTCCTACCTTCACGAGCGCCAGCAATCTGTTATAGGAAATCATACATTATGTTCTTCTTGGTCCTTCCGTAAAGCTGGGGTTCCACAGGGTTCGGTACTTGGAACTTTGCTTTTTCCAATCTACATAAATGACATATCTAACTCCCTAAAGCATTGCAAACATAATTTATTTGCAGACGACATGCAAATCTACATCCACACAGACAAATATTCACTAAATGACGCTGTTGCCAAAATTAACGAGGATCTTGACTCACTAATGACTTGGACAGTTAAATATGGACTGCAATTAAATCATACAAAGTCACAATCAATCATTATGGGTCATCAGAGACTATTATCTACAATTAACCTAAACACAGTTTCGCATGTGTCACTAAACGGAGTTCAAATCCCTTATAGTGAGACAGTAAAAATTCTAGGAGTATTTATTGACAAAAACTTAAATTGGAATACACAAATAAACCATACATGCAAAACAGTCTTCTCAATAATACATTCATTAAATCGTGTACGAAATTGTTTGCCATTCGCCCTTAGGAAAATGTTAGTAGAAACACTTGCAATGCCCCATTTTGATTATTGTGACACTCTTTTTACAGACTTAAATATTATTTCCACTCAAAGACTTCAACGTGTTCATAATTCTTGCGCACGTTTTATTTGTGGTATTCGCAAATTTGACCATGTTACACCGTCCCTGGAACAATTATCGTGGTTTCGTCTAAGAGATCGTAGAACTGTCCATTCCCTATCCCTTCTCTATAAAATACTTCACACATCATCGCCTAATTATTTATCACGCCGCTTCATCAGACTATCCGACACACATAATCTTGACACTCGATCCCATCAGCACATTGTCCTTTATATCCCGCCTCATCACACTGTATATTATTCATTATCTTTTACGTTGTCACTTACCAAAACATGGAATTCCCTTCCACCCTATGTCAGAGACTGTCAAACTATAACATCCTTCAAAAACAAACTAAAGAATTATTTAATAACAAAATAACTTATACACCTCACTGATAGTATTCTTTTAGCAATATTAATATATTTAATTATTTATGTAAATAATATTAAGAATAACAAATATTTTTATTTGTTTTGTTTTAAATATTGTATAATCGTAAAATTAGTTTTCTATATCTCATTATTTTCCTGTTTTTTATATACACTAGACAGGGACAATTTAATATGTCTTGCTTGTATACATTTTATTATTAGTTTTAGTCTTAATTTTAACTAATATTAACTGGTTGTATTATAGATCGTAATATGTATATTAGATATTATCTTTTGATCAAATTTTTACTTAGTGTTTAATATTAGAGTTAATTAAGATTGTTATATCCTTATGTAATATATGTTTGTCCTGGTGAGTGGAAGAGAAGGCCACATGGCCTTAACTCCACCAGGCTAAATAAATCTTAAATCTTAAAATCTTAAAAAAAATCTTAAAGAAAGCTCCTTCTTTTTAATATTCTGAACAGGTCAGAGCATTATTTTGCAGTGACTGACTCTCCAATAAATACATTGGATATATCAAATAATGAACCGATTTCTTCGAACTACACATTTGATAATGGTGTGTTTAATAATTGTGTTTTTAAATAATTATTTTACTGTGTTGTTTACTAAAAATAAATTAATAACCATTAATGTTGGTTTAATGTAGACTGCGATGGGCAGGACATGTTGCACGTATGGGGAATGAAATACTTGCATGGAAGTATCTTGTAGGAAAGCCAGAGGGAAAATTCCCAGTTGGTAGACGAAGAATGAGGTGGGAGAATAACATTAACTATGATTTGAGGGAAGTAGATTATACAGGGAATGATTGGAAAGCATTAGCTCAGGATAGGGATGTATGGAGAGCTTATGTCCGCGCGGCCATGAACCACCGGGTTCGATGGTGCCAGTGAGTAAGTAAGTAAGTAATGTTGGTTTAATACACAGTTTGATGTGTTTCGTTTTTTCTCCATTACGGTGCATTCTTACAATATTGCGATCCTATTTGGCAATAAATAATATGCAAATTGCGGTGAATAAACAATTGAAATATAACCTCACATTTCTGATTTGTTTTGAAACATCGCCATTTACATTGAATATACAAAAGGTAAAAAGGTAAAGTAATCCCACTCAGGAGGCCCTTGGGGGTAGTAGGAGATTAAGGGTCCCAAATTTTCTGGACAATCGGCACTTGATGTCAGCCCTGTGTGACGGCAGACTTTACCCCAGAACAAGCATCCGGTACTGATTTTCGTTAGAGGCTGAGTCAACCCCAGGACCATAGTGCCGCCAGAAGGTTTGGGTCAGTTTAAGAATTCTGACCCGACCGGATAAATATTTTAAAATACCGGTAACTATATTTAAATAATCATTTTTGAGTAAACAGCTTAATTTTATTCGTTAAATATTTCTAACAAATGCCACTCTTGATTTCCAAATCCTCTAGATAAATTCATACATCACTTCGTGATTTGGAAATCACTCGTGACATTACTTATGACCATTTAACTCATGCCCAAAATGGGAGTCAATGACCCAATTACAATTCAATGAATTTAGATTTACAACCAATCACAGACTTTTTGAACTCGATTTTATCAGTTCAATTCTATCATATCAAAATCCTTTTTAACATTCTGTGTAGGTCAGAGCATTATTTTGCAGTGTCTGAATCCGAAAGGAATACGGCTACCAGATTGTGTTTATAGTGCACGAACGTAAACAGATGCTGTTAGTGGGATATAATAGAAAAACATTCGTAGTTATTGATTATACCACAATAAAAATAAACCACTGTTTGAACTTTCTTAAACGTATTATTTCCCAGGAATTTACGTTCCAGAAAAATATAATTTACATCATAGGACATCAGAAATCAATTAATAACCTATAATGTTTGTTACAAACAGTTTGATATGTTTCATTCCTTCTCCACTAGGGTGCATACTTACTATATTGCGATCCTTTTGCAATAAATAAAATGATCTGTTTGCAGTGATAAACAAATGAAGCATAACAAACGTTACTCATTTGTTTTCAAATATCGCCGTTTACATTAAATATATAAATATTTTAAAATAACTATAGTTAAATAATGATTTTGAGTAAACAGCTTAATTTTATTCGTTAAATAGCCCTAACAAATGCCACTCCTGATTTCCAAATTCTCTAGATAAAATTACAAAGACCAGGAGAGGAGAACCAGATAAGTCCAAAATTACAGATTTTCTGATTTTTTAATAATTTAATAGCTCAGCCAGTGGTTAGTTAGATGGTTTCACAGAACTGGGCAACAATCTGACAAGTCCAGATATATTTCAATATATTTAAAACATGTACAGGGGGAAAATCTTACAAGTCCATGCAAAACAGGGGGATATTATAACAAGTCCAGGGAATCTAATTTTTCTTTAAAGGGAATTATTCCTATCGTTGCCCTTGGTCTGGAATTTAGTTTAAGTTTAAGTTAATAACTCTCTTGGCGCTTCATTATCATTTAACATTCATCTTATATCATAGGGGTAACGTAATTCCGTCTTCCAGGTGCCCCAACATAAGAAATTAATTACAATTCCGCCAATGCCAGGAAAGAAAGCCAGACGTATTCTAAAAACCAACCTGGTGACACTAGACAAAAAAAAAACAAAAAGGGGGAAACCAGATATAATAAGAACTGTTAAATTTCGTGGATTGCTATGGGCAGGACATATGGCACGAATGGGGAACGAAAGTGGGCTTTGAAAACTCCTTGTACGAAAACCAGAGGAAAAGTGCACAGTATGTAGGCAGATAATGATGTGAGAGAATAACATTAACCATGATTTGAGGGTGGTAAATTATACAGGGTATGATTGGGAAACATAAGCTCAGGACAGTGATTTTTCGAGAGCTTATGTTCGCGCGGCCATGAACCTAGGGGTTCGATAGTGCCAGTGAATTGTTATAATGTCATACAGTGTGATCCATATAAAACTGAACCAACTGTAATGAGAATTTAAATAAGTGACAAGTGTTTGAAACCTAGTAGCAACTTGAAATATGTTATGGAATTGTCATATTTTTCCTCTGTACAAATTGCATTCATGGCAACAAATGCAGCATATTGTTACATACCTTAATCAGATGTATACCATTTCAGTACTAGTGTATCTCTGGTATGTACATTATCATCCTAAACAAAAATAAAAAATATCTTGAGAAAATTAAATATTATGTGTTTTGAAACTTTAAATATTGTTTCCTGAAAAAAATAAGAATTGTGACTTATCAGGACTCTTCAATTGGAAATCACTCGTGGCATTAGTTATGATAAAGTTCTCAATTGATTGGTAAAAACACATTTCAAAACTTTGTTACGTAGATAAGTATTTGTGTAGACTTCCTTTGGTTACATTTGTCTTGATGTTATTTACGGAAATTATCCTTTATTGTTGTTTAAACTTGTGCATTTATTTTTTTCCCTATAATGGTGTAGGATGTCGGCCTGATTAACTTGGCTCCTTTCCATCTGCAGCTAAGTCACTTTGTATTGATCATTTTTTACAGTAAATCGCTCTGTGGAATTGCTCTGTGTTACTCACTGGCAGTATTAAACCCTGAGGTTCATGGCCTCGCCCACATAACGTGCATCTCCATATTGAAGTAATATTTTCCAATCATCCCCTGTATAATTCCGTTTGTCTAACCGTGGTTAATGTTATTCTCCTACCTCTTTCTAGGTCTCTTACTGATCCGCTTTCCCTCGGGTTCTCCTACAGTAACTTTCCATTCCCGTCTTTCATTCCCCATTCATATAACATATCCTACTCCTCAGATCTACGAGAGATTTAACTGCATTATTATATTTAGACTTCAACGTGTTCATAATTCTTGCATACGTTTTATTTGTGGTATACGCAGATTTGATCACGTTACACCATCCCTGGAACATTGTCATGGCTTCGTCTACAAGATCGTAGAACCATCCATTCCCTATGCCTTCTCTATACTGTATTGGACACATCATTACCTTATTATTTATCACACCGCCTTCACTAGACTCTCTGATACACATAAATTAGATACCCGATCCCTTGAGCGCAGTGTCCTTTAATCCCTCCTCATCACACTACCTATTATTCGAAATCTTATACAATTTCTCTTGCTAGAAAATGGAATTCCCTTCCACCCTATGTCAGAGGTTGCCAAACGTTACCATCTTTCAGAAACAAATTGAAAATAAAATTGCTAACAGAAACAACTTACTAATATTACTTTTTAAAAATTAATAATGTGTTTTTTCATTATTTAATAAAAATAGTTTTAAGATCTGTTAATATATTACCTAATGTCTTTCTTTTCTTTTTATGTATAGTAGATTCGAGCTGCTATTCCATTCTGTATTCATTCTATCATTAATTTAATTTTAATTGTATTTAATGTTATTGTATTATTAGACATTATTTACTTTATTATTCAATTTGACAGATATTTAATTGTTTAGTATGTACTATTATTGTAATTTATTGTATTTATATGTAACATATGTTTGTTCTGGTGAGTGGAAGAGAAGGCCACATGGCCTTAACCCCACCAGGCTAAATAAATCTATTCTATGCTATTCTAAAACAGTAAAGTGATCCCACTACAGGTCCTAGAAGTTCCTTGGGGTAGTAGGAGGTAACTGACTGAGAAGTGTGCTGCGTCCTGTTACCCACTGGGTAATTCTCTTCTTCTTCTTCTTCTTCTTCACTTCACGGGCTAGGCAAAATGCCTGTTCCTCCTCAAAGTTGTTCTGTCCATCTTTTCACTGACCTTCTTACATTCCTTGAACCTCTTGGCTTGTAGTTGAATGCTGTTTTTGGTAATCTTGTTACCTTCATTCTTTCTACATGTCTAAACCATTTTTCTCTATATAGTTTGATTTTATCATTTAATGGATATATATTTAACTCTGTTCTTATATCTTCATTCTTTAACCGATCCATTCTTATGCAGCCTTTTGTTCTTCTAAGGAAGTTCATTTCTACACTTTGTATTCTACTTTGTAATTTTTTGGTCGTTACCCAAGTTTCACTCCCATAAAGTAATGCAGGAACTGCCAATGTTTTATAAAACTTCAATCTAGTATCTCTTCTTGTTTTGTTCTTTTTAATGTTTTATGTATAGTTCCCCATATCATTTGAAATCTTGACAGTTTCACATTTAAGTCTCTTTCATTTTTTGTGTTTATAGTAAAATTACAACCCAATATATTACAATTAGTTACTTGTTCCAGAGGTTTGTTGTCTATTATGATTTTTGATCTTATATGTTCACTTCCCAAAAAGTCATTATTTTCGTTTTTTCCTTTGATATTTTAAAATTATATTCTTGGCATAACTGATTTAATTGATGTAAAGAGTACTGCAAATTATTTTAATTTTCTTGAATAATAACCACATCGTCAGAATACAGGGTGGACCGCTCGAATGGACCTAATTTCAATTGCTTGTTACTGGCAAACGGTTGAAGATAGAAACTTAAAACAACGTTCATATTACAGAAAAACTCACCAAGTTTTGATATCCAGATCACCACATCTCTATATGAGCCCCAGCAGTCACTGTGATGATATCAAAGCGATGAACAATTTCTTGCCAAGTACGTTGGAGTATGTCTTCTGGAATGTTCTCAATAGCCTCTATGATGCGCTCACGAAGATCACGAAGGTCTTTGACTGGGGTGGTGTAAACTTTATCTTTGACATAGCCCCAGAGAAAGAAATCCAGTGGTGTTAAATCGGGAGATCTCGGGGGCCACGCGATTGGTCCTCCCCTACCAATCCAACGGCCAGGGAAAATGTTGTCCAAAGTCGTACGAACTTCATTGGACCAGTGGGGAGGAGCACCATCTTGCTGGGAAAACGATGTTAGGCTGCAGTTGTTCAATTTGTGGAAAGAAGAACTGCTCCAGCATGTCAAGATATGTGGTACCACGAACAGTTTTCTCGGCGAAGAAAAACGGTCCAATGACCTTATTATGTGACAAACTGCACCAAACATTCATCTTCGGACTATCACGAACATGCTCTTGAATAGCGTGAGGATTCTCCGATCCCCAGATCCGCACATTATGCCGGTTTACCTTGCCTGACAAATGGAAAGTGGCTTCGTCCGAGAAGAAAATCTTGGTCATGAAGTCAGGATCAGCCCCCGAGACGGTCCAGCATCGTATTGGCGAATTCCACTCGTTTCGGCATGTCATTCGGCTCCAGACGTTGCACTAACTGCACTTTATATGCGTGCAGTTTGAGGCGTTTGTGGACAATCCGTTGTAATGTCGATTTTGGTATTTGAAGTTCCCGCGAAGCTCTTCTTAATGACTTCCGGGGGCTTCGCTCAAATGCGGCTTGAACATTTGCTACCATTTCATCGGATGCTCTGCGACCATCACCATGCTTCTTCAACACAGATCCTGTAGCTAATAATGTATCACGCCACTTCTTTATGCTTCTAGCAGTTGGAGCATCACGGTTAAACACACGCCGGAACTCCCTTTGAACTCTAATGATTGATTTAAACTCCGCATACCACAAAACAGCTTGCGCTTTCATCTGCGGAGTCGCCATTTTCACAAACAATTAAATCTAAGAACGAGAAACGTATCTTTGTGCCATCTACCGACAGGATTCGAAACTTGGTGAGTTTTTCTGTACTATGAACGTTGTTTTAAGTTTCTATCTTCAACCGTTTGCCAGTAACAAGCAATTGAAATTAGGTCCATTCGAGCGGTCCACATTTAATGTTGGGAAGACCATTGAAGAAATGGAAGGACCAATTCGACCTATAATGAGATCGGAACAGGCCATTGGGCTTAATCCTTGTTGTTGTTGATGATGATGGATTTTAAAATGGTCCATTCTTATACCTACATTAACATTAATTTTCCAATGTTGGATGAAGTCATTAATATATAAATTAAAAATATATTTACGATAAAAGAATTTATAAACAAAAGAAGAGAATATAACATGGAAACACACATAGCTTTTATTGATTTTGTCAAGGCATTTGATAAAGTAGACAGAGCAATACTCTGGACAATTTTAAAAGAAAAAGGAATTCCGAAACACTTAATAGCAGCTATAAAGAGTTTGTACTGGAACACAAATTTTGTTATAAAAACTAGAAATGAAGTAAGTAAAAATAAAATTCATACTAATCAAGGAGTTAAACAAGGATGCAGTATCTCTCCAGTTTTATTTAACCTATACATCAATGATATAATAAAAAAATGGAACGAAGAAACAAATAAAGGAATAAAATTAGATAAAACACACTACTTGAAAACATTATTATACGCTGATGACCAGGTAATAATAGCAAATACAGAAGACGAACTTCAGAGGAATATTTTTAAACTACATAATATATGTGAACAATATAATCTCAAAATATCCGTAGAAAAAACTAAGGTAATGGCATTCCAAGGGAAAAATCAAATCAGATCGAAAATAGTAATAGGAAACAAAATAATAGAACAGGTGAACCATCTCAGTTACCTAGGATGTGACATTTCATTTAATTATGATAATGATATAAATAATAAAATAGCAAAATTCCAGGGAATATGTGGTACGATAAAACGAACACTAAATAACAAAACAACAAGAGAGACCCAACTGAAATTTTATAAAATGTTGGCAGTACCGGTACTGCTCTATGGTTCAGAAGCCTGGATACATAAAAAACAAGACCTAAGTAGGATAACGGCGGCAGAAATGAAATTTTTGAGATCTGTTAAAGGGTGCACTAAGGAAGACAGAATCAAGAACACAGAAATAAGACAGGAACTTGAAATATTTGCAATAACTGATAAAATGGATACATATAGACAAAAATGGAAGCAACACATAGACAGAATGAATGAAGATAGATATCCAAAACAAATAACAAAATACAAACCTAAAGGCACCCGAGATGTGGGCATACCTAGAAAGAGATGGGCTGAAGTCGGAACTGGTCAACAGACCTAATCCATGAATGAAGATGATGATGATGATTAAAAAGAGTAGGTGATAAACTACTCCCTTGTCTTACACCTCTATTTATTAAAATTGGTTCGGTCTTTGATGTGCCTATATTTATTATAATTTGAGGTTTTTCGTATAAACTTTGTATCACATAAATTAATTTTGCGGGGAAGCCACGTATTTCCATAATTTTCCATAACTTATCTCTATCAACACGATCGAATGCCTTCTCAAAATCAATAAAAGCAACATGCGTCTGTAGGCTCCTTTCTCTCCTTTTTTCAAATATTTACTGTAATATGAATAATTCTTCGCAGTCAAATTCCTTTGTTGCTATCAAGTTTGGATTGTGGTTTATATAATCCTAGCCTTATGGTGACAATAAGATTCGCCTGATGAGTATTTGGTTTGAATTGTTTGATGGATCTACTTAATAGTATATTTGTGGATTATAACATAGGTTTAACTGTTGCTGTATGAAGTAGAAACGCTTCGTAGGACCGAGTAAAAGGAGGTTAAGACTGCCACTTTTTTTTAGACAATCAGCACTTGAAGTCAGCCGGGTTGTCAACTCTGCGTGACGGCCGCCTTTACTTCCAAAACAAGCATGTTGTAGAGTTTATGTTGGAGGGTAAACTACTGGACCGATTTAGATGACATTTTTATGTGTGTTTGAGTGGGTCTCTGGATAGTTTAGATTCACATTGGACACTCTATATTCATTAGGTGTAGGAGTTCACCTGAAGTTAAAAATTTAACATTGCTCTAGCTGTCACAATTTTCGATGTTTCACAGCGAAACTCAGTGCATCCTATTGAGATAAAACGAGGAAGATATATTGTAGAAAAATGAGCGAAATACGACAATCAGAAGTGGAGGTTTACCTGAAATCCGAAATTAAAAACTGACTAGCAACTGCCATGTTTGGTTTGTCTCAGAGTGTACCATAACATTTAATTAACCTTTAATATATTTAATATTTCATTTATTTACGCGTAGCAACGCACGCCGGGTATTAGCTAGTGTGTGTATATATATAAGAACGTTTTGTTTGTTTTTCCGCGTCATGGATTCAAGGTCGGGCTCTGGCCACTGATTACGACGTTTCGGCAGATCCCACATGCCATTATCAAGGAATGATAATTCCTTAATCATATTTACATTCACGAAAATCTACAATATATAATCTATTATATTCTATAGTATTCTGCCCGAGAGCAGGTCTTTCACTGCCGTCTCATAGCATTTTCATAATATGCTTTGCGGCTTTACTTTGTAATTATAGATATGGTAGCTTCCCGTTGCTTTCCACACCGGTGAGAGATGATGATGATAATGATAAGTATGATGATGATGGCCGGATGATTTTCGGGGACCGTTGGGCCCTAAGCATCCTGACATTTGTCTTACAGGTGAGGAAAAAACCCGAAAAAACCTCACCTAGGAGCCTATCCCGACCGGGAATCGAACCTGGGCCCGCTGCGTGACAAGGCAGTACGCTACCTCGAGGCCACAGAATTATTTATTCCTTCACGTCGGAATGAGTGGCCAGAAGCCAACCTTGAGTCTATGATGCGGAAACCAAGAAATCTTTCTTAATCATAATTATATCCTCGAAAATCTACAATATAATAGACCTATGTGATTAAGAAAGTTTTCTTGGGTTTCCCGCGTCATGGATTCAAGGTAGGCCCCTGGCCACTGATTTCTTAAAATACGTTTATATAGGCCTATATATAAAATGTAATATGTAGGAAAAAAGAAAGGGTAGATCTGAAGAAGGTTGGATGGATGGTGTGAGAAGAAGTATGAGTGAACTAGGATTTACCGATGAGGATGTTTAAGACCGTCATAAAAGTAGAAAATTAAATTAATATTGAAGATAAAAATATATTGGCAGAATTTTAGCGTCGGAGTTTATTGTTAGAGGAATAAAATGAAACGCAAACTGTATCCGTTGATTGTTCACTCCAGGCGATCAATTTATTTTACACTTCATAAATGAATTAAATTAACACATTTATTTCTCCGTAAAATAGCGTTGCATGTAACGTGCACGTAAACTTTCTCTTTGTTTATATTTGCAGCGCATTTTGAAACACCTCAAATTAAGGAAGGGAATCTAATAAAAATTGATTCTACCGCACTCACGGCAAATTATTATTGATCAATACATTAGAAGATACAACACGGTTTTCATTATTGAAATCTGCTTATCTCAGTTGTAAATTTATTTATCTACTTATTTAATTTACATTTGGTATATATTCGTATGCTCAAAATTAGAAAAAATAAGAAGAAAGAAAAACTGCAATACGAGAAAAAATGAATATCAGATATTCTTCTTCTTCTTCTTAAACTAAATTTGTAGGATTTTCATCCTGTTTATTTCCAAAATCACTCCTCGCAGGAAGACGTATTGGATGTGCATTCACTGTCTATCCATCTCTTGGCTTGTCTTCCTCTTGTTCTTCTCCCGTCCATTGGTCTATCTCTTTAGTTCTATTTGCAAGCCGTTTTCTTCCATTCTTTCTATATGACCCCTCCAATATTTTCGTCTATCTATAATACATTTGGTTAGGTCTTGAATATGGCATTTGTCCCTAATTTCTTTCTTGTGTATTTTATCAAATAATGTTTTCCCCTGAATAGTTCTTAAGATTTTCATTTCGCATGTGCTTATTATTTGTTTAGTTTTTGTTGTATAAGCTCTAGTTTTTGCTCCATATACGATAACTGATCGAACTATCGTTTTGTATATGCGGGTTTTGCTTTCTATTGACATATGTTTGTTGCGCCAAATTAAATCTTTCATATACCCTGATATTTGTGCTGCTATATCAGCTATATTAGATATTCAAATCTTATATAATCTAATATTAGATATTCAATAGTAGATTATATAAGATACAAACAATTAAGTTGGTATGGACACGTACGACGAATGCAAGAAGAAAGTATACCCAGAAAAACATTGGAATGGTGTCCATCTGGAAGAAGAAGGAGAGGAAGACCTCGAAATTCGTGGATGCAAAATATAAGAACTGGAATGAGAACAAGAGGACTGGAGGAAATGGAGTGGATGGATAGAGACGAGTGGAGAAGAAAAGTAAAACTTCAGGCACAGAAAGATGTGTAAACAACGAAAATCTGTATAAAAATAAATAAAATAATATGTATATATTGCTTTTTCCAGATGTAAATAGAATAAATAAATAAATACATTTAAAACTTGGATAATCTGATTCAATCTGGAACACCGTGGAAGTAATATATATTTACACGATAGTGCATTCTGTCGTACTTACGGCAATGGCGACCATGATTGAAAATTAATTTCCTACATTTCGGGATTGCCAACCTATAAATAACTAAATACCTATACTGTAATATTACATATTACCTACCTCGTGCGGGAAGTAAAACCACTGCCCTTTATGTATACTACATACAATGTATATACAAAAAAATATCCAAAAGGTAGTGTTAATATACATTATACGAAACAAATCACATCATTTTAAATGATCTGAACTTTATTTGAAACAATATAAAACAATAAACTCGTATTTGCCACCATTTTATGCCTGATTGGTGTCACAGCCTTGCTGCAGTCTCAACTAAGTTATTTTCGGCATTTACCCTATAAACATTGGTCACACTGTTATCGTTAGGTCAATTATTTATAATGAACGCAAATATTTCCAACAAAGTTGCTATTATTTTACTGTTATTTACTGTTTTCAAAAAGTAATGTACAACACAAGTTTGTGAAGTGTTTTACAGAATCTCGGAAATTAAAAAAAAAAAAAAAAAAACTCGCTATCGCTCGATTTTAATCACATCCTCCCAACCTCGCATTGTAATATATAGGCCTAGTAATTCTGCAGGTCTTTGGCTTTAATCATAACATTTTCATGCTATGCTTTGCAGCTTTATTAGGGAATTATAGGTGTGGTAGCTTCCCGTTGTTTTCCACACCGGTGAAGGATGATGATGATGATGATGATGTTAAGGATGATGATGATGGCCTGATGATTTTCGGGGATCGCTGGGCCTTAAGCTTCCTGACATTTGTCTTACAGGTAAGGAAAAATCCCGAAAAAATCTCACCCAGTAGCCTGTCCCGACCGGGATTCAAAGTCGGGCCCGCTGCGTGACAAGGCAGCACGTTGTCTCGAGACCACAGCGGTGAACACACACACACACACACACACACATATATATATATATATATATATATCATCATCATCCTGCCAGGTATTAGTTCTAGAAGAACTGTTACGGCCTGAGAAAACGGTTTTCGTGCCATCTTTTCATAGGTCGACCAAGTGACCGTTTTCCATTTGGACAGTAGTTCATTATTGCCTTGGGGTTCCTGGATCTAGCCATTCTTGAGACATGTTCCTTCCAGTTTAGCTGATATCTGGAGATGTAGTCCAGTATTGGTGACACATTAAGTTTTTGAAGGATTTCTACATTTTTCTTTCGATCCCATTTGATGTAGCCAGCTGTTCGGCGCATAAATTTTATCTCACAAGCTGTTAGTCTGCTTTCATCTCTCGTCCTTATAGCCCATATATTAATATTCCTACTTACTCCCAATACTAACGATGTAATAATTGATCATAATTTGGATTTAGAAGAAATAGGTATAAAATAGATCTGATTTTTAATATAAGACAGACTTTAGATAAGAAATGGGAATATAATGACACACACACACAGACGCATGTGTATACGTGTATATATATATATATATATATATATATATATATATATATATATATGTGTGTGTGTGTGTGTGTGTGTGTGTGTGTGCATGCGTGAGTGCGAGGATAAGGAGATTCTGGGCGATCAGTCGAGAGTTTACAAGAGTGGAAATCTCGAGAAGGAACCTTTTCGAAATAGAGGGATAGACTCAAATGGAGAATTCTCTGATTCGACAGTCGATAGCTCACGAATCATTCTCTACCATACAAAACAAGATCCGACTCTCAACGTCGCCTACCAAATTCAGAAGAAACATCAACGCAATATAGAAGTCAACCAGATCCATGGTTAGAATAAATTGCATTTTCTTTAGAAGATTTTCTTCTTATTATTGTTCTTTATTTGTAGGATTTTCATCCTGTTTTTTTCCCCAAATCACTCCTCGGCGGAAGACATATTGGACGTGCAGACACTATCTAATCATCACTTGGCTGGTCTTCCTCTTGCTCTTCTCCCGTCCTATGGTCTATCTTCTTTAATTCTTTTTGGAAGTCTGTTGTCTTCCATTCTCTGTATATCCTATAATATTTCCAATAGCATCGTCTGCTTATAATTAATTTGGTTAGGTCTTGAATTTGACATTTGCCTCTAATTTCTGTATTGTGAGTCCTATTAAATAACACTAGTCTACAAAAATGAACTTTTTTTCACATGTATAAAAATAATAGATTCTAGAAGTATTTTTCATGCTGAATTCAAATATCTTCAGATTTTCCCCATCAGACAGGAGTTTTTGTGATATATTAATTTTTTATATTGTTACACATTTTGACTTAGCTAGAAAGTGGTAAATAGTGATTTTCGGTCATATTTAGCATCTGGAACATCTCTCTTCTAGGTTCAATAATAGTTAACCTGCTATTAGAACTCCACTTGCCTTGGTACCTGTTTTCCATTGTAGACATTTGTTGATGATAACGCTCACCGTTTTCATCGCTGACAGCCCCAAGAATTTCCAGGAAGAAGTCTAATGAGAGTCCAAGAAGTGAGTTTTTAAATACCGGTACATGTTGCTTTATTAGAATCCAGAAGATCAGCCACTAGGCCACGATCGTTTTCTGCTTTATGGTTTCGAAGGAAATTGCAACATATATTTTTGAAAGACTGCCAAGCTGCTTTTTCAAGTGGATTTAACAGTCATCAGAATGTTCATTAGCCATTAATGATCATATTTGTGGTCCTATAAAAGTTCCTTCTTTCAGTTTAGCCTCACTGATTTTGGGAAAATTTTCGATTTCAAGTACAAGAATCATTCAGGATGTTTATCCATAACTTTGACGAAATTTTTCATTACTCCTAATTTAATATACAATGGAGGTAAATATATTTTTTCAGGATTCACTAAAGGAAATGTGATACATTTTTCTGGCCAGGGATAAGAGATTCACGTTTAGGCCATTATTTTTAACGTAGTGAGACTGACACATCACAATGCCAGATTAACAGGTCTGAGCATATTAACACATGAATGAATCTCAGCAGTCTTGTCTTTTGATGTTTCAGCATGACATTATATATAATTTCCTATGGAGAATACAGCTTGAATGAAATAGCTAAATATAGAGTAAAGGTTCGTATGAAAGGTCAAAGAGAATGCTAAAATAAGATTTTAAAAAGTGGCTGGCACAAAAAAAAAAAAATGTGCCTGATGGAAAAAATCTGACTACATTTCTGATTTCGGTATGAAAAAATACAGTAGATTCACTAATCAGATTTCTTGTGAAGAAAACCTTGTCGACCAGTGTAATGTTTTACCTTGAATGGTTCTTAAGATCTTTATTTCACAATTGCTTATTATTTGTTTAGTTTTTGTTATATCAGCCCTAGTTTCTGCTCCATATATTCGTATGATATAACTAATCTAACTATGTTTTTTGTATATGCGGATTTTGCTTTCTATTTTCAAATGTTTGTTAGAAACACTTGTAATAAATTGCTGATAAATTTTGAATTCATTCTATATAGGAATAAAAGCAACACTTTTTACGCAGTAACATAAAGAGGAGGGAGATTGGGGCAGAATTAAGCGTATCTTGAGCCAAGCCATTAACGATAATCTGTGTTATTTTTTTACTTCATTCGCGCCGGACTGTAAATCCTATCGGCTTGCAAGTTAAAAAAAAATATTTCCCCCCGGGAAACCGTAGTTTGTTATACTGAAACATTTTATCTCTTCTGTGTCAACTCCTCTTACTTCTGTTCATAATTCTATTAGATACTTTTTGTATTATAAAATGTTTCTTTACAACAGCTACCGTCAATCATGTTTAAAAATAATACGAATGAATGTAACAGTATAACACCGACTTTAGTCTGTTTATTAGAATTTATCAATCAAATTAGAAAATTATTGACCAACGTAATTTAATAATATATGCGACCAGAGTCAATAAAAATAAATAGAGAGCGGAATTTGTTCCAGACAAGACATTGGTTGGAAGAGCAGAGCCACCCTTTATGTACCCATACGCATTGTCCCCCAGCCCGTTGAGTTTACACTCAGTTTGCCCGGTTGAATCAACGAGCAGGGACCGAGGTGTGTCTCTTCCGGCTGCTTTAGAGACTTAAATGTCCTCTTCAGCCCATGGATATTATTTCTAAATTAAAAGTAGAGCGCCGGCCATAACCAGCCGTAGATCAGGAAATTAACAAGCCTGTTTTCAGTTTTACATTATATGTTATTATTGTTGTTGTTTGATGTCAGCGGAAGACAGTTTATGAGACCAGACGCACCCTCCACGGATCTAGTCATTAAATGACTAATGGTTTTGTTTTAGTGTATATCCGAGACTTTTGAAACTTGATAAACAGTGATTTAAAAATGCCGACGACTCATTTGTACTGTTCCTGTCTGTTCTAGAGCATCTAGAGGGAATGGGATGTAGTGTATCACACGTCTGCGTACCTATCGGGCGACTCTTCTATATTAGGAAGCAATATAAGGAACAAAATACAATAAAATATACGTAGGTAATGAAAAGTTTTAACACAAAGGTTGCACATTTGTTTTAGTTTTAGATGGCATTTCACTACACATAAGATGAGGTACGAGCAATATCAACTACCGACGTACTCTACAATAACTCCAATTTTTTACTAAATAAATAGTACATTACGATGCGAGGTTGGGAAGTGGTTTATACATAATCGAGGAAAAATGTTTAAAAACCTCGCTATCGCTCGGTTTTTAATTTCCAAGTTTCTGTAAAACACTCCACAAACGTGCGTTGTACATTATTTTTTGCGCGACGTTCTTTTAAAAATAATAAATGATAATAAAATAATAACATCTCTGTTGGAAATATTTGCGTTCATTATAAATAATTGACTAACGTTAACAGTGAGGGCAATGTTTATTATTTGAAACAACGGAGGCCTTGTGAACAATTATTGATAACATGGCCACAAGTACGTATTTGTTGTTTTATATTGTTCCAAATAAAGCAGTGATTTGTTTCGTATAATGTATATTAACACTATCTTTTGGATATTTTCTTTATATACATTGTACGTAGTATACATATATGGCAATGGTTTTACTTCCCGCACATGGGTGTAAATGTAATATTACAGTATAGTTATTTAGGGTTGGCAACCCCGAATTGTAGGAAGTTCAACTTTCAATAATGATCGCCATTGCTGGTAAGTACGACAAAACAACTATCGCGCAAAAAGTTGTTTACAGCGTCTGTCTTTCTACATGACAGAGCTCTCTTCATAGCCCCGTAGGTATGCTGCTATGTGATACACTTCATCCCACGCCCTCGCTCGTGTTCCCGTACAGTCTACACCAATACAAGTAAGCCTGCAATATTGTGGAACAGATTCCGTTCTCTGCTAATAAATTTAATGGTAAAATTCCGTTGATGTATTAGTTACAATATTACAGTTAGGTGGAAACCAACGGGAAGCTATCACACCTATAATTCTCTAGAAGAGCTGCAAAGCATAGCATGGAATGCTATGGTTGCAGAGAAAGACCTGCCCTCGGGCAGAATTACTATGGGTGGATGGATGACAGTTAGTTACGAACTCACTGAGACTATCAAACCCGTATGTTTATGGCCGCGCAGTCATTAAGCTCTTCATACATCCTTATCCTGACCTAATGTTTTAAAATCATCCCTGCACAATCTACTTCCCCCAAATAATGCTTAATTTTATTCTCGTACCTCATTGTTGGGCACTGTATTGGGTGCTTTCTCTCTGGATTTCCTACAAGGAGTTTTTCATGACCTCTTTCATTATCCATTAGTGCCATTTGTCCTGCCCTCGCTCTCTACGAGATTATATCTGGTTTCCTATAAACAGCACGTCGACTACTGTTATGCCTATCTGTTCGTCTCTATTTGGTCCAAAAATGATCGTTAGAATTTTATTCTCAAATACTAGTAATCCTCTAATCATGATTGTTATTCTCCCATCTCATTGTTGGTCTACCTACTACTGGACGCTTACCCTCATGTTTTCCTACAAGGAGTGTCTGTGTCTTCTCTTTCATTCCCCATTTCATTCTACTCTTATCCTCCCCATCTTAGTCTACGAGATTTAACTGTTGTTATTATATATATTATATACATATATGGTTAAGAAAGTTTTCTTGAGTTTTCCGCGTCATGGATTCAAGGTCGGCTTCTGGCCGCGATTCCGACGTTTCGGCATGATCCATATGTGTTGTGTGTGTGTGTGTGTGTGTGTGTGCATGAGTTCTAAAAAGTTCAGAAAATGCTCGAAAATTGAATGAGACTTAAAATAATCTAAAATATCCCATATTACAGATGGAATATGCACATTTTCTTTGCTATAACACAATACAAACTATAAAAAACACGCAAAAATAACATTCCCGAGTACCTATATAATTTATTATAACGTATTAAATTTAATCTAACTTATCTAATCTATTCTAACCTATCTAATATAATGTAACCTACATAAAATAATCTGAATAAGCAAGCATGTTGGCAATAATTAGCTATAGCAGGAACGTGAATGAACAGGTTGGTAACCATGTCGATAGCATGACTATATATATATATATAGTTAGTAACTAGTCCGTTCATAGGCTGATGCCTGAATAGAATATCCTGATATATTAATCACATTATTATGCGATAGTGTAACTTGCGAAACTTGGACACTCAGATAGGCATGAAGCAAAAAAAAAAAAAAAAAAAATCTGATATTTGAAAGAAAAGTACGAAAAATAATTTTGGGGCAATAAGAAACAAATATGGTACATGTAGAATTAAACAAATGAATAAATAGATTTATCAAGATATAAAAAATAGTTAATTATAATAAAGCACAAAAAAACATACAGAATGAATAATGATAGACTAGTTAAAAAGAACTTTATACATGGAAGAAATTAACTTGTAAATCTGTAAGTGCGATCCGGAAACAGTTGATAAGATTAGTATAGTCTATAAATATGTCCAGAACAGAAAGTTGTGAAAAATATTGTTGAGAGTACATTCCCAAGATGAAGCTGTTAGGAATAAATGAGGAAATGCAAAAACCAAGACATGTATTATATTAAATTATTCAAGAAAACTGGATGTAAAAAGTACTAAATGTTGGTCACGAGTAAAAATATATAAAAGAAAAGAAATTTTGAATATCTGGCGGAATTAAAAAACCTAGGAACAATACTATTGTACGCAGTAGGAATGGAAATTTACTGACCTTTTTAAAAAAGAAGAAACACATATGTAATTACATTGCGCCATGGAACTTTTCGGCCTTAAATTAATATCTATGTTCCACGATTTATAATAAATATATATACATTTACGGTATTATAAGGGCAGCAGGAATTTTAAGAAGAGAAAAAATACAAACTCAGTTATAATGGAGAAAATAAAAATTAAGTACATTATTTTAGATTATATTAAAACTCAGAAATTAAGAAGGTACGAACATGTCCAACGAATGAAATGGGATCGGCTACCAAAATGTATTTTAGAATAGAATCCTGAGGGAAGACGAGGCAGAGAAAGACCTAAATACTCATGAAATAAGGGGATATATTTATACATGAAGGAGAAACATCTACAACCAGGAGATAGAATGGACCGACAAAACTGGCTATTAGGAATCGGGCGATGTCAAAAACTTTAATCAACCGATGATCTATCTATCTATAAATGAAATTAGGTATCAAGTGGGATTTAGTGAAATTTCCCATCTTGTAAAATGGGCGTTCAACACTTCTGTCTTATTGGTTTGTACTTTAATAACAGCTGAGAAACTTATCTGTAGTCATTCTTTGAATATGTTCATACCAGTAGTTTGTCATATTATCATATTATCAATTCTGTTATTTAAATTAAAAATATTTAAGTATTTTCTAATATCTTAATTTCTTTTTCTGTCCGAAATAGTCACACCTTCTACTGAACGCAAGAAGTTCATTTCTGCAGTTTCTATTTTTCTTCTGTCTGAACGGTTAAGAATCAAATTTTCACTTGTATATGTTAAGGTAGGCACCGCCATAATTTTGTAAAATTTTAATTGTGTACTCGCCAATGTTTTATTTTATGGTTCCGTTTTACAGTGCCACACATTCTGTAAAATTAATTAAATTTAATATTAATATCGTCCTTCTGGCAATATGATACATTGCATCATTAAATAACAATATATTAATAATAAAAAAGATAAATGTCTGCAGTATGTACCGGTATACATTCACACCATCTACGCTTGTGTAGGCATATAAATAGAAAAGGTATAAAGCATTCTCTCTCATATATATGTCTCCCATTGTAGTGCATCTTCGCCTATCTCATACTTCATGATACGCCACACCTACCTTTTTTTGATGACCTGGAGAATTTATTGATATAACTGCAATTAATTAACTAACTCACTGGCACTATCGAACCCGTAGGTTCATGGCCGCGCAGAAATAAGCTCTCCATACATGCCTATCCTGAGCCAATGTTTTCCAGTCATCCCCTGTATAATATATTTTACTCAAATCATAGTTAATGTTATTCTCCCACCTCATTCTTGGTCTACCAACTGGACGTTTTCCCTCTGGTTTTCCTACAAGAAGCTTCCATGCACGTCTTTCATTCCCCATTCGTCCTGCCCATCGCAGTCTACGAGACTTAACTGTTCTCATTATATCTTGCTTCCTATAAAGACCATGTAGTTCATTGTTATGTAGTCTTCTCCGTTCATCTGTTCATCTCTCTTTGGTCTAAAAATTGTCCTAAGAACTTTAATCTCAAATACGTGTAATCTCCTTTCCTCCCTTAAAGTAAGAGTCCATGTTTCGCACCCATATAATATAACTGGTAGAATAATAGTTTTATATTTTTTTTAACGTTTTTTGAAAGGAGTTGGGACGTCAAAGTCTCTGTAATGCATAATAGTACGCATTTTCAGAATTTAACCTGTATAACTGCAATTACGAATAACAATTACAAACGAATGATTTACTTACTTACTCACTGGCACTATCGAACCCGTAGGTTCATGGCCGCGCGGACATAAGCTCTCCATACATCCCTATCCTGAGCTAATGCTTTCCAATCATTCCCTGTATAATCTACTTCCCTCAAATCATAGTTAATGTTGTTCCCCCACGTCATATAAAGTCCTAACATTCCATGTTCCTAGGAACATGTCCCTGTGTTTGAGCCTTTGGCATGGGTTCCCTGAAGTAGTCCCCGCCCGGAGAACCGAATGCGGGACTATTTGACCTCCGGAAAATTTTACCCCAGATGAACCCATGTCCGCATTTCTTGACGGTTGTATTTTTACGGTGAAAGATCGTCACTCTTTCGCCCAAGGTACTTTTTTCGTCTGGCTTATCACCTTCGACCAGTCCGGCATGGGTAACCCTATCGGCAGCAATGCTACCGCCGGCATAGCTCTCGGGATCATTTAAGCACACAAGCCACTCTACCACGACAAGGTAAAGATACCATGGAGGGACAAACGAATGATTTACAGAAATTAATTAAAGTTTGGCTAAACTCTGGAAATGCAAGCTATCATACATTACAGGAACTCTGCCATCCCAACTCCTGTAAAAAGTATTAAAATATTTTTTTATTCAATGCCACCAGTTTGTCCTTTCGGCATTTCTGGTGTTCTCTCCTGGCACTGGAGTATTGTAACCCACTTCTGAGGTTGGGGCGCCTGGAAGGCGGGGTTACGCTGCCCCAATTATATGGTGGCCGTTAATGATGATAATGGTGCACCAGGAGTCATTATTCCTAAATTTAACGTAGGGTGAATATGAATTATAGTTTGATCGGGAATCGAACCAGGGACCTTACGAACTGTAGTCAGAAGTTTTGACCACTAGGCTATGAATTATGAATGATGATAATGATGGCCATATGATGTCCGGAGACCGTTTGGGCCTTAAAGTTTTCTGACATTTATCTTACAGGCGAGGAAAAAAACTCCGAAAAAACCTCACCCAGGAAACTTGTCCCGACCGGGGATCGAACCCGAGCCCGCTGCGTGACAAGGCAGCACGCTACCTCGGGATCACAGCTATGGTCATTATAAATAAATAAATAATTAAATATATATATAACATGATTCTTCTAGTTATATGGGTAATGGTCCTTTATATTAAGGGAGGTTTCGAAAGAATAGTTATATGGGTCCTTTATATTAAGGGAGGTTTCGAGAGAATAGAGGTTTTGATATAAAGTAACTCATTGGCTCTATCGAACCCTCAGGTTCTTGGGGTCATGAGCTCTGCATACTTCCCTATACTGAGGTAAAGTTTTCCAATCATTCCTTAGAATGCGTATTTGATAGCCTTTCACGATATCATATGAAAATTGTCTTTGAAGATTTTAATGCAAAATATATTTTGGTATTGAAGTGTTACTTGAATGAAACGTTAAAAGTAATGGGGATAAATTAGGAATATTTAAAATTCAATAACAACATGTTAGGTTTGGTAGAAAACAGTTTATTTGAATACATTTGGCAGTTTTAAGCCTTTATCACATATACAGTTATATGATTTTGTACAGGAAGTTGTGTTTTTAAAAGTGTGTCCAAAATATAAAAAAATAACGTAGCATGGACACACATTAATTCCAATCATTTGTTCAATTTACAATACCACAAATTAACAACGTTTGATAAAACATAATTAACAACTCAGTATACATATTTTAAGCAGATATTGTAATGTAAATGAGTACAAATTCAATTACAACGGGCTACAGGTTCAAAAGTATTTCTATTCTTATTGGTTACCGTCGAGACTCTTTTCGTTTAGATTAGAATACATCTTGTGGTGTCAACTTACGAATTGAGTAAGTATGTAGAAAGGTAGAAAGGTACCGCTTTAGAACTAGTTAATTTTGGTGCACTATTTCAATATGTTTACCTTATTCTACAAACTTCAAATTTATCATATTTATACATAATATATTGAGTTTTAATTCACATGGGATTTAATTTAAAAAGCTAACTAAAATAATCTTGTATTTGTGTGCAGCAAATTTTCGACCTGAAGCGTCTCTTTTTACAGTAGTATCCAGACGTAGGGTTTGGCATAAGCAGTGCTACAAGTGTCAGTCATTCAATCATACATTTCCTGTCTGTAACCGGGCTCCTCGCTGTGTAATCTTCGCTGGACCTCATAGGCACAAGGATTGTACTCTTAAGGCCCAAGCACAGAGAGACACAAATTTCAAAAGTGTGCAAATTGTGGGGCGTCCGGTCACCAGGCTTCCTACAGAGGCTGCCCTGCTTTTAAGACAGCTCTTGACGCTTATAGCAGGGTAGCTAAACCCATTAATATCCTAAAAGTGAAACCATCCGAATGTGATTTTATCCTTCATCCTACTGTTAACCAAACACAAAGAAAGACCTTCACTTCTGTGAAGGCTGATCCTAGAGTTTCTTTCACTCAAGCCCTACAGACTGGCTCTGCTTCCAGAACATTAAAAGAGAATAGCACCGCTAAAGCAAAGGGCCAACAATTACCAACAGGTAATTTAAGTGTGCATAGAGAGGAAATAATTCGGGACATTCAGCCCTTGTTGGCTGAATTGTCTAGTCCCATGGAGCGTTTTCTCTTCATGAACCGACTGGTTAACCTGTGTTTCGCAGATTAACCACTCAAGGAGAGACCATCCACATAATAGTGCGAGGTTTACTCGCTTGGAAGAGTGTGGGTCACTCTACACCGTCCGGCTTTCGGACTCTCTGCTTGCCGGCGGCGTAGTTTATGATGCCCTTTTCTAATGTAGTGGCTTCCACTATTATTCTAACCTAAACCTGTTAGGTAAAATATATTGTCACCAAAGGCTGAGGTTATATAATCCACAACCCCTACTTGATAGCCACAAAGGAATTTGCTGCCAAGAAATACCCCTTGGGTAACAGTATGCAGCACACTGGACGGTGCAAGTCACCGTCAACAAACTAGAAAGATCTTGTATTTGTGCTTTGTTTTACATATATTATTTTTTAAATATTATTATAACCACCTGATATATCAGACTCCCTCAATTATAATTGATATTTTGTTAAACAAACTTTGTCAATTAGATAAACCCATGTAGACCTTTCAGAACATGTTCCATCTTCGGCATGTCGTTTGGTACTGATTTTCGTGTATAAAATGTGTAATGTTTTCAGGTCTGTCGGTATGTCCTCGTTTAACATAATTTGTGATAGAGATATCTTTAAAACATATATAAATATTTATAATAAAGAGAATGTTCGACATTGTTTATATACTGTACCTGTCGATTTAGTTGACTCAATCAGTAATGGTGTCGTTTTGAATTCCAAATGGGTAGGGTAGAGCATCCAAATCTTAAGGTAACTGTCATAATGTAGCTTAACGAATAACCTAACTTAAGAAACATAGTCATGTAAAAAATGTAATAAAATTAATATTCGCTTAAATAATGTGTTCCAAGCATTGCGAAATTTAATTATGTAGGATATGACACCAGCGAATGCCGGTAGAATTTGGAGTAGAAGAATCAAAGCAGTTTGTAACCTGTACCCCATGTAACGTTCATAGGACGTCACAAAGAAAGTAACAATGTTAAAAAAATAACTGTTATGAATTAAATTCTCCAATTCACTCTTTTAATTCTTGCCCCGTCAACACTGTCTCCTCAAACATGTCTTAACAATTGAATAAGTAGTAGTAAGAAGGATATTATTACATGGATTGAATTTTTAGCTAAACTAAAAAAAAAGTAAACGTTGTGAAGCTTAAACTAATATCTAGACCCGGATTTGGACGCCCCCGCCCGTGGATTACTGGATTGTCGTGGCGGGGGGGGGGAGCTCAGTACCTAATGATTAGGGCTGAAAAAAAGTATGGGTTACGGGCTAGGTTGCATCGTACGCTGTGTTTACAAACTGCACGCGCTGCTTGGGACAGACTTCTAGTACAGTCCGCTTTGTTTAGGAATTTACTCATCTTTGCACAATTTTGTTTCGGCATTCTGATACAACCACATGTCACGTAAACTGGTCTATTACTGAGGAGAGTCGAACACACACGCTCTCCGCTCCGAGCAGGCAGTGGAGACGCATTTTGTAAACAATGTGTATAGAAATTAGTTACTACCCTGATACCGCTACTTTTTTTCAGCCCTAATAATGAGCCAGACTGCTATGCATATGAGCGAGAGCTATAGGCTAGTAAGAGGCGAGGGGAAGCGAAGAGCAATCCTCAATGAGCAGAATAGGCTAAAAGTCGAAGAAAGAGAGCTCTTCAAAGGTTACCAGTACCCAAAATATATTAGGAGAGTGAACAAGACTCTATAGCTTAGGAAGACAACTCGTCTAGGAAGGAAAAAACCGAAAATCAAACCCAACTCAGACCAGCCTAGCAAGCCATCTGAGATGTAATTATAAAACCCAGAGAAACACAAAAATGATAGCCGGATTTGGTATATTATCTTTTAACTGAGACATTACTACCTCAGAGTTTTAAGAAATATAAAACAGTTAAAAATTAAATTGTACCTGTTGGTAGGTGCCGTCCTCCTCAGCTTTGTTAATATATTTATATAAAATTAACTGGAGCGCTTTCGGAAGTTACCTTCCATCTTCTGTAGGTTGAGTTTCCGCTACTTGTTGTTGTTGTATACGGTGATGTATACTCCAACTGTTTGTAGCAGCAACTGATTTGTTTTTTGACGATCTCGTATAATGGGTTTGACTGGGGTGCGTTCTAATTGAGAAGTGAGGTGTTTGTTTGTTTCCTTTATAATTTCAAGGTCTTCAAATACATTTATCCTAGCTGGAATGTTTTCTCGGTGGATTATCGTGAGAGTGTTTTCAATTGTGTTCATTCGATGACCTGCGTTAATGAGATGTTGAAGACACTCTCACGATAATCCACCGAGAAAACATTCCAGCTAGGATAAATATATTTGAAGACCTTGAAATTATAAAGGAAACAAACAAACACCTCACTTCTCAATGAGAACGCACCCCAGTCAAACCCATTATACGAGATCGTCAAAAACAAGTCAGTTGCTGCTACAAACAGTTGGAGTATACATTATCGTACACAACAACAAGTAGCGGAAACTCAACCTGTGGAAGATGGAAGGTAACTTCCGAAAGTGCTCCAGTTAATTTTATATAAAATATATTAACAAAGTTGAGGACGACGGCACCTACCAACAGGTACAATTAAGTTTTTTAACTTTCATCATATGACTTCACCTCAACAGAATTTGATATTGATATAAAACAGTACCTGAGTTCTCAGTAGTCCTCAACAATCAGCAGAGTTTTTTTGTAGGAGGCCTTTCGATAACTTAAGTTTCATCTTTTGCCTTCGGTTTGGTAAACTGTTGATTATTGAGGACGACTAAGATCTCAGGTACTGCTTTATATTTCTTAATATTTTAACACAGTGACCTCAACAGAGTTCCGTAATGTATTTTAAAAATCTTAACATTACTGCGATCATAATCCTCTTATTATGCAAATCCAGATTCATCAATTGTTTTGGAGATAGTTAGGGGACTCGTGTACTACACCTATTCTGAGCTAAGTTCCCGTTGTAATGAAAACAAATCAGATGTTTGGACTGCATTTTCATTAGTTGAATAATTATTTTACCTTTAAGTGTGTAAGAAAATGTATGAAAAATATCATTATGGAACGTATAATTATCACCCACATATTTAATAAAGTTAGGGGGTGAACTCAATTACCGGAACAGCAGCTAGCGGAGATGTCATTGAACCATTCTCTTTCAACGAAACCTGGAGATAATTATATTTCACACCTAGTGAAATGTCGAACTAAAAGTCGAATATTTTCCTTCTTACTCAAATATTAAATTATTTCACAAAATAAAATACATTGAATTTTGGGTTATGCATATTTTTATCTTACCAGATATTAATATCTGTTAAAATCAGATAATAATAAGTATATTATTACTCAGGATGTGAAGTTTTTGGATCTTTCTATTATCCTATTTCTGTACAGGTTTAAAGAGCGGGATGATTTAAGGGCCAGTTTCGCCAACAGAGGTAACTGTATTACGCCTGTTTTCCCCATCTAAAATACATAGCTAAAACTGGCATAATACAGTTACCTCTGTTGGTGAAACCGACCCTAAGACTGCGGTAAATTTTGTAACAGTTCTACTATATGTGACGTAAGTGCATTCAACTAACCTGTAAGCAGATCAAATAACCATTAGGAATTATGCCCTTGCAGGTAGAAGAAATATTATTGAGTTATTTAGTTTATTTGTTATTTTGTACAAATTTTGTTATGGTTGTCAGAGTTTATTGTCGAAACATTAGTTTATCTATATTCAAAGTGTGTTCTCATAGTGCACTTCATAGAAGAACCTGAGCATGTGTAGGTAAATTCACAGTTAACTCATCCCGCTCTCTATTACTGGTTATGTAAGTTTGATATTTATAAAGCAATTCAAACCTTAATATATTCATATATTGGAACATTACAATAAAAGTAGTGAAACAGAGATTTGCAACAATTAGGTTTTTTTTTCAGTGATCGTAAACCTGAGTTGAATCTGCAGATTATAATTGGACAGTGTTTAGCAATAGTGATTCAAGAGCCAAAATACAGATATGAGATAACCACCTCAGAATGACCGTATAGGACTATTCTCGTTTAACAAAAATTATGCACTCAAGGGTTACTGCTACTCAGTGAAATTTAAATCAAGCTTCTTATTGCAAATTTTTATGATTAAACCCTGGACTCACTGAATGCGGAACGCAGACTTAGGATAGTCGGTTTTTGCTATATGTTACAGGTCGGAATGTCGGGGATTCGAGTCCCGATGGGTCATAATTTCTAAAATAGTGACACCAGGGCCAATTCGAATTTTTAAAGCAGTGTAAAGCAGAATTTTAATATTATAATAAATATGAAAGTTAAAGTTAATAATTTTGTATTTTTAAATTCTTTTAATATTTAAATATAACTTATATAAATAAAAACATCTAAATAATTCATTGTTGGTTATTGTTGAATAAAAATGTCTCAGTAACAATTAAAGAAATTTTATTACTTAACGGTTTTTGTAAAGAATGCTTTTAAAATTGTTTTAAGTCATTGTTGTCAAAATTATAAACCCTTCCATTATCATCATCTTCAATCATGGATTAGGTCTGTTGACCCGTTCCGACTTCAGCCCATCTCTTTCTAGGTCTGCCCACATCTCGGGTACCTTTAGGTTTGTATTTTGTTATTTGTTTTGGATATCCGGCTTTTCTTCTGCTGAAGTTTATGAGTAAGTTATTTTTTACTAGTAGAGGTTACCAGCCTCTAGCCAAACCCCTCTTCCTGGAGGGCAGGGAACTTGGAATTCGGAGTGTTCATCTCCTAGAGAAGTTGCCTTCACTACGGCTTTGGGGACTTCTCTTCTCCCCACGTAACCCTGTGGAAGGGGGCCCTACCCTGGTACTACCCACTGGACGAGTGGGACCTGGAGCTCACAAAAGGGCAGGGGCGCCTACTCCCTGGAGTGGACCTCTATCAAGGGTTCCACTCTGTTACCCTGACCCTTCCATTATAACTATAATAAGAATACCTGCCTAACTTCATATTCTTAAATTAAAGTAAGCTAAACCCTGATTGGATGTTAAAACAATTAACTTTCTTATTTAACAAATCAAATTAAACCTTATATTTAAAGGACTATTAACCAATAGAATTTAAAATTACCATCATGTGATGTGAATAATGTTCTTTAAAACTATAAAAGGATTACACTAGTCATTCTGCATACAACTTTCAACAAAGATAGAAGCAATAGAGCTCTCCTGAAAAAATGTAATATTTAATATAAGAAGAATAATTGATTCAAGAAAAGGAAATACTTTAATTTTAATTGACAGTGAATAATAATACCACGTACATTTACTTAATCTGCTGGGAACTTTAAGAGGTGAATATATGTGCAATTATTTCTACAAGAAACATTTTTTAGTAATTTTGAAGTGTTTTCCTATCCAATGTACCAACTTCCGACCTTAAGAAGAGAATCCGGCTCTACCGAAAATTAAACCCAACCTGAACCAGTAATTCTTTTTGGGACACCAATCCTTCTTCAAAATGTTACTACAACATCATCGGGCATGAAGAGCATTTACTTCTTCAAATGATAGGCATCAGAGACTAGGGTTGATAATATAAAAACGAAACAGATCTCAGAAACACATGAGATGAATACATTAACGAAAATTCTATACAAAACAAAATACATAAAATGAGAGAAATGAAGAAATAGCCTGACAGCTGGGCATTGAAGCAATAAATGAATATGTCAATAAGAGAATGTATTAATATATTTAGCATGTATCCAGAATGTCATGAAATATGATGGTTTATATCAAGAGATAATATAGCGGCGAATGGAAGCAGGCCATTTGAAATACAAAGAAACGTTGGAAAGAGTCTTGGTTCTTGATCGAAACTGCTGTAATCCCAGCATGCAGATAAGAAAAAGATACTCATAGATGTCATGGATGGCATGCGGTCAACACACGACCCAATGAGACATCTAACAGGCAACTAACGTATTACTAGGACATTGATGTTGGTAAATTTTGCTTAGAGGCCTTTTTTTATTGAGGCTTAAGGATCTTTTACGAGCCTAAAAATCTTCAGACTCGGGACCCCTCCCGTAAGACTTGCTCCTTGGGTGTTTCCTTTCTAAAACATCCGTCGGCCCCGGCCGGTTTTGAACCCGCGATCTTCGGAACTGGAGGGCAAGGGGCATAATCACTAGTCCACCCCGGCCGACTATATTCCTTTTAAGACATTTGTGAAATTATGATGTGCTGCAATATATCGTCAAATGGAGCTATTTTGCTTCTGCAGGGAGTTACAGTGTCATTGGAGGGAAAGTCTCGAAACATCATCAAATCCTTTCTCTTTCGATAAATGAAGTTAATATTAAGAAACTTCCTTCCAGAAGCCTCAGGAAGGGGAAAGCAAACCTATAGCAACAAACCCTCGTTTGACAGTACCCTTGCACAAATTACAAACGCCTATTTCCACATATTTTATGCATATTACCAGCATCAAGTGCTGGTCGTCAGAGCTTCTGAGTACAGTTCATGGGGTCCCGGATTCGCTTCCCGATAAGACCCTCAGAAGTTTTTTTAAGAAGAGTATTATACCTGTGGTCACCCGTAGTCTGGATTCCTCCAATGTCAGGAGGAGCAAATACCAGAAATGTCATAAAAACCTGCTGGCTTTGGTAAAAAGTATATATATATATATATATATATATATCCACAAATTTTCATGTGGAGGGACTTTACGAAAGTGGAAAACACTATCTCCATGCTATGATATTGTCACCCAGTTACATTAAAAGATCTATCGGGGAATCACAGCCTTGCTCCTTAAACTGCTGTTTAATATTACTATTATCAGCAATGAAGTCCAAGCTTTAGTCGTGATGAATAAATTTGTAATTACAGTCGAGCTGCTGAGGCTCCAGCCCTGACGTTTACGTTGTACCAGGGGTAAAAGGAGAAATTAGCCCTCTACTGCCAATAAGGTAGTGGACGTCTGCCAGAACCAATCACTGCTCTTGACGCCGCTAGTAAGGTTTGAAATTGCTGCGGTGCAATTGGCTGTATTTCTGCTAACCGCCATGATTCGATATTCCGCGTGGTACATAAAGCGGCCGCTCCCACTATTCATATCGACAACACTGTCGTGAAAATGTCAGGGCCGGAAACTCAGCGGCTGGCCTATAACACTGGTCAACATGATTTTTGTCTCATGAGTACCAATAGTTGTACTTAATGCAGTTTTTTATCGTGTTTTTCAAATATGTATTCGGAATTTCTCCATCGCCCACAGTTTTTTATTTCAATTTCAATTAATGGATTTAAATGATTATTTTTTAATAACAGTTTTTTCGCTCATTTGTCGAGTGAGCGATGAACACGAGGAGCACTTTCATCAGGAGGTTTCAGCTATGGAAAAGAGATATCAAGGTAAATGGAATCCTAATATGCTGGCCGATTATTGTTAGACCATCAAGAGGGATGCTGCACAGGCGAAATATAGCAGAAAATCGTCATTTCTTACTTTCTAGGTGAGTCCGAATGTTCGAATATTGTGTAGTTACGAATGTAGAAAATATTAAAGTGTTTGAAATTATAAATTCCTGTCTCTCGGAAACCTTGCGTGGTGGAGAAAAAACGAGATCATATTTGAATTCAGGTGAAAAAAATACTATCAGAATCACATATTTTTCTTTCTGAGACAAAAAAAAAGTTTATTTTTTGTTGCTCAGTGTAATCAACTTTTTGGATTCCTTTTTTGGGACTTGGATCACTATTGCTAAATATTGCTCAAATATGTTGTTATACTTTCGGAGGAAATTATATTTTTTAGCGAATTAAAATAATGAATTTCTTTGAACATTAAAAAAAATAAGAAAATTCATTTTATTATTGATTTGATTTTTTTACAACCTTTCTCAAGGAGAAGACTAACATTTTCAGAAGTGCTTTATAACAAAAATTATCAGATTTGACAATCATTAAGAAAGTTTGTGCTCTTTTTTAAAAATTAAAATTAAGTTCGTTTATTTACGAAGGCGCAATTAATGCACAACTTTCGCTATCTCCACTTATAACATGTTTCAATTTAAAATTATAACACACTCCATCTTTTTTTCATAGAATTTAGTATTAAATCATTATGTTGTTACATGACAAATGTTAAACAATTTTATGTTACTTATTGCAAATGAAAATTAAGTGAAATTTAGCGTAAGAAGAAAAAAAGTATTCAGGATTGTTTCTGTTATTTACACAGGTATCCTCAACCAAAATATACAATTTTTTTTCTTCCACACTTCATGGTCTTGTGTCATATTTCTCTTCTTCATATTGTCTTGAATTTTCTGTATCCACGTTGGCTTTGGTCTACCATGTTTCCATTTCCAGGCGACATCCATTTTAATACTTCTTTGTTTGTTTCTGTGTCCCTTCTTCTCATTTTATGTTCATACTATCTTAGTTGGATTTCTTCAATCTCTTGTACAATATCCTTTTCTACGTTCATAATTTCTCTTATTGTATTATTTTTTATTTTGTGTAATTTTTAAATTCTTACCGAGATTCTTCCGATTGAGGGTCTTTCCACTTTTCAGCGGTTGCCCTTTCACCAGCCGGCTGCTGACCCTTCACATCCACATGTGTCAATCACAGAGGTAGATGATCAACAGCCAGTGTAGGGGTGACATGTGGTTAGCATGTCGAGTCCCCCAGCCGTTATAGCTGGTTCCTCAACCTGGAGCCGCTACTTATTGTAGCTACCCAATTGCCTCACGATGCTGGGTGTGCACCGGTCCCATACTGGCCGAAATACCATGAGAAAATGTCTTCCCCCATGGAGACTCGAACCAGCGCAAGTCCCGTAGCTCTGCGCCAAGGCTTCCTACCTTAACCGCTCGGCTACGGCGCGGGACGCCGAGATTCTTAAAAAGTCTATTTGTGTGACTAATAATTTATTTATATGTTTTTGCTCCAACGTCCATGTTTCCGCACCATATAATAAATACTCTTCACAATTGTGTTATAAAAGAAAATAACATTAAAACATTCAAATAACAATATTAATAAGAATAAGGATTTGTGAATAGTGAATAAAATTCATAACTGTATCTTATTCGCCATGTTCCACTTTCATTCACTGATCCAAATATCCTCTTGAGGACTTTCTTCTAAAAAGTCTTGCACGGAAACTGTCAGCCATTGCATGCCAAAAGCTACCTTGAAATTTCTCCCACAGAAGCGTTGTGTTGTACCAAAGTCGCGCTCAAAAATTATTTGCCGTTTTTAACTGCAAGACACAGAAATCGAAGCTAGAATCCAGCAATGGCAACCCACTGTACAGAGCATATGGCCTCCCTGCGTGAGTATTAGCGGTGTATAGTGAGGTGTGATGCGGTTTGAGGGCAATTGTCAGTGTTATCCATTTCACCAAGTTTAAATGAGAGATTTGGCGCTGGATTTAGTGACTTGCAGTTAGAAAAGGTACAGCGTTTAAAAAAAATTGATGGCGCAACTCTTGTTGATAGGAGTTTTGAAGAGCGATTCACACTAGTAAATTGTTACGTGTGCTGTCTCCTTTGAGTTTAAATCTTGCGGTGTACATCTTTCTTCATTCAGTATTCGTATCGTTCACTTGAGTAGAGCAGTCGATAACATGCATTCTTGCGACGAGGCGAGCCTAGGTTCGATCCTGGTCAGAAATATATATTTTTTTATCTTTTTCTTTTGCAGGCGACTAAACCTCATTGAAGTTTTGGCCTCCTCAACAATTTTTCTCCACCTGGATGTATTCTGGATACAGACTGGCCAATTTCCAATTTTCATTTCTAATATATACTTTATAACATCATCCTGTCATCTGTTTTTTTTTTTTTGGGCGTCCAGCTGTTCTGGTGCTTATTGGTTTCCATTTGTATATTCTTCTTATAAGCTTGTCTTCCTGCATTCTATTTATATGTCCAAACCAGCGCAGTCTTTGAGCTTTAATATGGTTTATTATATTTTTATTTCGTATTAGATTATTTAATTCAGAGTTCATTCGTATACGCCATGTGCCATCGCTTTCTATAATTGGTCCAAAAATTCCCCGTAAGATCTTCCTTTCAAAGATTAATAGTTTTTGTTTATCAGACTCCTTCAGTACCCACAGCCATAAGTTACAATCGGTCTTATTTTTTAAAAAAAAACGTCGTTAATTTTCATAATGGCTGCCCGTTACTAGGCTTCGTTAAATAAATAGATTTGTATACATAGGGAAATAAAATAATTAAAGCAAACAACTCATATGTAGATAGCGAATAACGATTGTAACTTCTCATTACTTCGTTTACAAAACACAAGGACCCTCAGGGGTCCTCATCTAGGTGATATGTGGATGGCGACCACAAGGTACCCAAGCTGAGCAAAACATTTCTTCCACTTACTTGTGTTTTGCTCATTACTTTTATCTTTAACCGATCTGGTATTTCTTCCTTTCTTCTTCCACTTACTTATACCAGACTCTTTTATCTTTACTATCTAATCTCTCTTGGTTAACTCTAGTTTTTTTCGACCCCAACGCTATTAGGGCATCCGAGGGCTAGGGAGTCTTTCCTTTCTTCCATTTCTTCTTTCCTTTATTTTCCTTATTTTCTTTTCTTCTCCAGAAAAGCCTGACTAGAGGCTATAAGATGGCAGCCCCATCACTGGTCTTGCCTTCCTTTTGGCCAGCAACCAATCGAAGGGATTATTATCATGCTTTCAAGTCTTATACGAGAATTTCCCGGAAACGCTGGAGGGAAAATTTTCTATAGGATCGATCGTAACAGGCCTTGGCCTAATACTTGGAAGGAAGGAAGAAGAAGAAGACAAAACACAAGGCATAATATCATTGTTTACTTCCACAACTAATGCAAAACGGGCTGATTAATTTTGAATTAAGTCAAGTTAATATCTAATTTCAATATACAGGTAAATCCCGGGGTACTGTATCGCTTCATACAGACTGTTTCTAGTAGGAACGGCTATGGTCTAGGGGAGTGAACGTCTATATCCCATGCATGATGTCTCATGTTCGATCCCGGCATCTTGCTATTTTTCTCTCTTTCTCGTCCTTATTTCAATTCATTTTTGTTCCTTTTCTTTTGTTTTGCTTTGTTTTATTTACAGCATTTACAGTAATACTGGGATACGCCGTAGCGTAGTGGTTAAGGCACTACGCTACAATCCGGAAGGTCGAGGGTTCCAGTCCCGGTAGGGTCAGGATTTTTAAACTGACCCAAACCCTCTGGCGGCACAATGGCCCTGGGGTCGACTCAGCCTCTAACGGAAATGGGTACCAGACGCTTGTTCTGGGGGTAAAGGCGGCCGTCACGCAGAGCTAACAACCCGGTTGACATCAAGTGCCGATTGTCCAGAAAAAGTAGGAGCCTTAACCTCCCACTACCCCAAGGGCCTCTTGATGGCTGTCGTGGGATCACTTTACTTTACTTTTTACAGCAATACTTATTTACGCGAAATTACTTTCTCTTGCACGACACACAACGAAATAGAACCGATTTCAATTCCTCAAATAGTTGTGCACTTGTGAGCCAAGTAGCTGACCTCTGATCATGCAAAATGACTTCGTTCTGGGACTTTAAAGTTATCTGTGCGCAATGAGTTCTTTCAAATGCTGTACATACTTTTTTGTACACGGCCTTGGTACATCGCAACGGTTTTCTGGGAGAAAATTTAAGGTAGGTTTTGGTATGCAATGGTTGACAGTTCCCTTGTCAGTTATTCTTAATTAATCTTCTTGAGAGTCCAACACTCGCAGGCATATGTAAGGACAACCTTAGTAGAGATTTATAGGTCAATTTAGTTTCCTTATTTACGAAGTGTATATTCACATTTGGTTTGAGACTTGAAAGCAAATTGCTCTTTATCATATACATGGATAGAATACTCCAAGATTGGCGACAGATGAGACACGGTTCTATCCAAATTAATAGAAACCATAAAATATACTCTTTCCTTTTTGCAGATGATTTGGTATTAATAGCTCTAACAGAAAAAGATTTACAGTATTCTATACACAATTTTAATATAATTGCAAAAAGGTACAATATGGAAATCAATACAAAGAAAACTAAAGTGATGACCTTTTGTGGGAAATACCCTATACCTAGTAAAATTGTTTTGGATAATGCAATTTTAGAACGAGTAAATGAATTTAATTATTTGGGTTATAATTTAACATTTCAAGATGAAACTGATATATCAAAGAAAATCACAAATTTTACAAAAACAACGGGGATAATTAACAGTATAATGAAACCATCTTTAGTACAGAAGAACACAAGATTACGGCTTTATAAGGTCCTCGCAAGACCAGTATTAAGATATGGTAGTGAAGCATGGACAATACGAAGAAGAGATGAAAGCCGAATAACAGCGAATGAGATGCGATTTATGAGCCGTACAGCAGGCTATACAAAGTGGGACCATAAAAGAAATGGGGAAATGATGGAAGAGTTGGATGTAGAACCCATTCTTCACCATATACAAAACTACCAGAACAACTGGAAAGTCAATCTTCAACGAATGCCGTCTCATAGAATTCCAAAAGCCATACTTCGCTACTGCCCCCAAGGCAAAAGATCGCTGGGACGTCCAAAAAAGCTCTGGATGGAAAGTTTCTCTTTGAGACCGTAACAGGCCACATGGCCTAATACTTGCATAGATGATGATGATGATGCTGATGATATTCACATTTCTTTTTGAAGGCATAATGGTATCTGTTAGATACAGGCAGTTGATCAGCCTCATGGGCTAGTGGTCAGCGTTCTGACTACTGTTCATGAGGTCCCGGTTTCGATTCCCGCCCCAACCATAGGCATTTTTCTTCTTCTTCTTCTTAATCATAATTTGTAGGATTTTCACCCTGTTTATTTCCAAAATCACTCCTCGGAGGAAGACGTATTGGATGTGCATTCACTGTCTATCCATATCTTGGCTGGTCTTCCTCTTGTTCTTTCTCCCGTCCATTGGTCTATCTTCTTTAGCTCTTTTTGCAAGTCAGTTGTCTTCCATTTTTTCTATATGGCCCTTCCAATATTTATATGATTATATATTTATATACAGTGGCCAACCGAAAGAAAATAGAGCTTAATCTGGAGTGGTCATGTTGCCACACCAAATGTTTGAACAAAGTATAGAAGGCATTTTTGCTTAAAGTGAATTTTTCCTGTGGTTGTCTATGGTAGGTCAAGTTTAGGATTAAGGACTCTCCTGGAGCACCATTATCATCATAATCATCATCATCATCACCCATCATATAATCAGGGCAGCGTAATTCCACCTTTAGGTGCCCCAAGTTCAGAAGTTACGTACGCCAATGCTAGGAGAGAACACCAGAAATGTCGAAGTGACAAGCTGGGGTATTGAATTAAAAAAAAAGAAGATACGGGCAGAAAAAAAAGAGAAAGTTATTGCCCTAAAAGATAAATAAGCATTGGAAATAAGTACATAAATAAATAATAAATATAATATTAAATTTATGTTATGTATTCGAGGTAGAAATCGTTCCATTAATACTAAATTCTATGAAATGAAGTTTATAATTTATTCGTTAGAGCAGTTTGTGCATTAAAAAGTATTTCCATCACATGTTTACACACTGGACTGTACATTAGATTGCCACAAGAGTTAGAGTTGACGTCACCAGCAGTACAACAATGAGCAAGTGTGTACGTGAAGTGGAAGGGGCAGTACTGGTGCTGTTACTGCTATTGTGATGTTGAGAACGTCTTCTTGCTTTTGTCCTAGTGTCGGAATACACCGCCGTGCTTTGATTGCTGGGTACAGATATGTTACAGTACATTTCGTCGCAACAAGACACACAAACCTGTAAACAGAAACATAACATTAATTACAAACATAACTTTCTCAATGCCAAGTTGAAACTGTAGACAAATATATTTTAACCCTTAAATTCGCAATGTATCCTGTAAGATACATCACTTGGTCTAATTTATTTCATGTTTTTAATAAATCAGAAAAAAACTAGAACAAATTACTTAATGTATGTCGAAATACACAGTACAACTATGGTGAACCAAATTTAAATTACCGACAGGAGAAATTAGTGTTTTGCCAATTTAAGGATTAATGTGAAGTGGTGTTGCAATGACTATTTAATAATAAACTTTTATAATATTAATAATAATAATAATAATAATAATAATAATAATATCTTTATTTTACCTGGCAGAGTTAAGGTCTTACGGCCTTCTCTGCCTCTCAACCACGTTTAAAAAAATAAACAAAAGTCTTACGGGTGAATCATAAATATGGCTATACGTTTGATCGCGTTGTGTGATGAAAACATTACCATTGCAGGAAATATGAAATTGCCGTTGGAAAGGCAATTATTCAAATTACAACAATGGAATAAAACAAAACAGTGTAGAACTTATGTCATTAGTCAAAATGGCGTTGAATATGCAACAGAAAATTACAATTGCTGCATGGGCAATAATGTATGCTAATGATCGTGAGGCCGCAAGACGGGCAAGACGTGAGTTTAACGTAGCATTGCAGCCGTCGACTGTGGGGAAGTGGAGAAAACGACTGCTGGAAACGGGAAGGATGCAGAAAATCAAACCTCCTGGAAGGCCTCGCATTAGCACGGATGCAGAAACAACGAAGAGAATTGTGGAGGCGTTCGACGCTAGGCCACAAAAATCAACCCACCAAGCTGCACGTGAGCTTCATATCAGTCAATCGAGTGTGTGTGTTGTAATTTGAAGGATTCCCTTTCCAATGATAACATCATATTTCCTTTGATAATAATATTTTCGTCACAAAATGCGATCAAACGTTCTGAATCACACTGAATTACAATCACATCTAAATTACAATAAACATAAACGATTACATGTTATAAATACAATACAATTAATATTTATAATACTCATACCCCAAATGACAGTCAATGACTAATCACGTTTCAATGAATTTTGATTTACAACCAATCACAGTCGTGCTTCACCTCGCTCTTTATCGATCTCTTTATCAGCTCCTCCTTTTGTGAAGCTCCTCCTCTGAACAAGTCAGATCATTATTTTTCTCCAACAAAATATTGAATATAGCAAAAGTGAACAGATTCCTTGATTTTACAGAGCTGTTTACTAAAAAAAAAAAATTAATAACCTATAATGTTGTTATAAGATACATTTTGATGTGTTTCATTATTTCTCCACTATGGTACATTCTTACAATACTGCGATCCTATTTGACAATAAATAATATGATCAAGTTGCAGTGAATATACATAAGCTCACATTTCTGAATTGTTTTCAAACATCGCAGTTTAGATTAAATATATAAATATTTTAAAATACCGGTAACTATATTTAAATAATGACTTTTGAGTAAACAGCTTAATTTTATTCCTTAAATAGTCCTAACAAATGCCACTCTTGATTTCCAAATCATCTAGATAAATTTGTAAATCACTCGTGGCATTACGTATGATAAAGTAAAAATAACTATTTTTATACATACAGAGAAATGAGCCTATAAAATGATTTTCATTAAAAATTGACTATGACTATTTAACTCATGCCCCAAATGGGAGTCAATGACCAATCACGTTTCAATGATTTCTGTTTTACAACCAATCAGAGTCGTGTTTCACGAAATATTTATCAGTGTTAGGATTATCATATATTAAACAAAGCTCCTCCTTTTTAATATTCTGAACAGGTCTGACCGTTATTTTGCAGTGACTGAGCCTATAACAAATACGGCTACCAGATTGTATATAATAGTGCTTACATGTCAACATTTGTAGCAATTGATTATACCACCAAAAAAAGAAACCACTGTTTGCACTTTCTTAAATGTATTTTTTCCCAGGTAATAATCGAGAAAAATATAATTGTCATATTTACATCATACGACATCAAAAATGAATTAATATACAGATTGATGTGTTTCATTTTTTCTCCACTAGAGAGCATTCTTACAATATTGCGTTCCTTTGGCAATAAATAGTATGATCTGGTTGCAGTGATAAACAAAAGAAGCAGTAGAAGCGTACCTATCGTTTCTCATTTGTTTTCAAACATCGCCGTTTACATTAAATATATAAATATTTTAAAATAACTATAGTTAAATAATGATTTGTGAGTAAACAGCTTAATTTTATTCGTTAAATAGTCCTAACAAATGCCACTCTTGATTTCCAAATTCTCTAGATAAATTGGAAATCACTCGTGGCATTACTTATGATAATCTGTGTTGTCACTTTTATTAAGTATATATATACTCCATCCCATAGTAATTCTGCCCGAGGGCAGGTGTTTCACTGCAATCATAGCATTTTCATGCTATGCTTTGCAGCTTTAATAAGGAATTATAGGTGTGTTAGCTTCCCGTTGCTTTCCACACTCGTGAAGGATGATGATGATGGCCGGATGATTTTCGGGGACCGTTGGGCCCTAAGCTTCCTGACATTTGTCTTACAGGTGAGGAAAAATCCCAAACAAACCTCACCCAGGAGCCTGTTCCGACCGGGAATCGAAGCCAGGCCCGCTGCGTGACAAGGTAGCACGTTACCTCAAGACCACAGCGGTGGACTTATATATAGGCCTAATAGTAATAATAATAATAATAATGATAATTAATAATTATATATAAATTATTTAGTGTATAATGCTATTGTGTTATTATTTAATTGTAATATTATTGTGTTTTCTTTATGTAATTGTAATGTTATTGCTTTTTTGTTGTTTATTTTTCTTTACACTAGTAGCAATTATTCCTTTATTGTAACGGACTGTCAACAGCACGTACGGCTTACTGCCCGTGCGATCCATATTTGTAAATAATATTGTAAATATCTTACTTTTTGTCTAATAAAGTCATACTACTACTACTACTACTACTACTACTACTACTACTACTACTACTAATAATAATAATAATAATAATAATAATAATAATAATAGTAATAATAATAATAATAATAATAATAATAATAATAATAATAATAATGCTTTATATTAGCTGGCAGAGTTAAGGCCATAAGGCCTTCTTTTCCACTCAACCAGCGAATAGTAGAATTATACAAAAATTACATACATATTACAATTTTAAAATATTATTAAAATACAGACTAAACAAAATACAATGATGATGTGTTCTAATGCTAGCTAATACTAACAAACACATAGAATATAAAATTAAAATGATATAAAATAAAGTAAGTAGCTTCCTAGATGATTATTTATAGAATGCTCTAGATAGTTGTTATGCAGTTAATGTTAATGTATATATGCTACTAAATAACACCGATGAACGTTTGTAAATAATTGAGAAAACATTTCATAAAATAAAAACCCAATTTATAGCTTAAAATTTATTCAAAATAAAACCATTAAGTTCCTGTAATAATCTATAAAAGATTCAACAAATAAAGCATTGTAATAAAACTGAAAGAAGCTCCTTCTCTTGGTCCATTCTCTTTTCTTACCACAAAAATGATTTTAAAAAAGATAGAAGTAAGTGGAAAGTAAGGTTTGAAAGATGGTGATTCACAACCTGATATGAAGTGAATGAGTGAGTTGTTCCAGCAACAGAATTAGTAAGGACATATATCATAAGTTTAGTGCAGTATTTTTCTTCTCTTCTCTTTCCTTCTTCTGGGTTTTATTGAACAAGGAGCGAGCAAATGAGCTGCAGTTTATCTTTCTAAAATGAGCAAAATCTCTCTCTCTCTCTTATAATTGAAGGATAAATTTTGCGAGAACAGCAGATTCCTTGCATTTTTGCCGTAAGTTATTAGAGTTATAAATTAAATAAAAACACTAGACGGAAAATACCATAAAAGAAAATTAAAAACAAGACAGAATCCTTAAATTCATTTTTATTTATAGACTCTTCAACCTTTCATGTCATATTGCATCTTGAATCTTTGGATAATTTATAAAGATTTCCATTTCATATGTCAGCAATTGCACATTTTTGTCTGCCATCTATTGAAAAGAATTGTTTCAAATTTTACAAAAAACATGTAACACAAAATAGGAGGTAATGGGTTCCCAATAGATAGTCCAGATTTTTGTCTATACAAACACCGTTATATGTAAAAAAAATGTTTGATGCATAGTTCAGTTAATTTTAAACATTCTTTCCTCCTTTTTTTTGTCGATATTGTTTTTGATTAGCCATTTTTCCAAAATTTCTAATGTTTCATCTTTTGGTACACTGGTGAAAAATGCCGTGACGTCAAGCGAGACTATTCTATCTGCTGGTTATATTTCTATACTTTTTTTTTTTAATTTCTCTACAAGTTGAAGAGAATTTTCAATTATTAGATCTTCAAAATTTTTCATTTCTTTAATTCCGGCTTAGCCATTTGAAAAATTTGTAAGTGGAGAACCTATATTATTGATGAATGGTCTCATTTTTTAAATTTTTTTTATGAATTCTGGGGAGACCATGGATATTGAGGGTTAGCTTCTTTTAATTTAAGTCTATCTTTTTCTGAAGGGTTTTTATCCTCTGTTTTTTTTCCTTTGGTTATAAGAAGTAATTTAAAACCCATTTTCTTATTCTTTGTTTGTATGATTTTCATCTTGTTTATTTCCCAAATCACTGCTCGGACGAAGACGCATTGGATGTGCATCCACTGTCTATCCATCTCTTGGCTGGTCTTCCTCTTGCTCTTCTCACGTCCATCGGTCTATCTTCTTTAGCTCTTTATGCAAGTCTGTTTCCTTCCACTCTCTCTATATAATCTTTCCAATAGTTTCGTTTGTCTATTGAACCGAAAGTGTGTTTTTCGGCTCATTATTGTAGCGTCGTTCTCCTCCCTAGACTGGAATATTTATGAACTATGCCAATATCCCTTTCTCCTTGTATTTACCCCCTCTCTCCACTCTTTACCCTTCCCGCTGCGCAATGTTTACGGCGCATCTCCCCTCTACTTCGGAACCTTCATATACGTGGTGCACAGGCAGAACGTTATCATTCAAGCATTCATTCTTTCTTCGTTTAGTTGTTCAAGCAGATTCAAGGTTTGAATCCGCATCCAGTCCGCGATGCGATTGGAGTTATAATGGACAAGCTCGTCTGAAGCCGAGAAGCGGCGTGCTTTAGTTGGTCCGGCAGACCAGGGAAGAAGTTGCCCCTGGTTCGGATGTTAGCATGAGTGTGGCGTGAGGTATGGTGTGATTTTTCTATTGTAAGAGTATCGTTATTTATTTGCTTATATTTTTGTTGAATGATCAAAATGTCTTTGTTAATTTTGTTTTTACTTCAGACAACTTGTTTCTATTAAATGTCATCTTTTATACAACTTATCTATTTCATTAATGTGCACGTAGTTGTTTACTATCCTATACGGAAATTCACTCACGTAGGAAACTATTTCCAGCTCCCTTACTATTTTGCTGTTTAGCTTTCTTGATTGACAATTATTGTCATTTTCACTCACTCTATGTATTTGAGAATTATTATTTAATTATGTCAATATATCTAAGAGAGAAAGATGAACCAATCGCTGCCTTCTATGGGCCCAAGGCAAGCAATTTTGTGATTGATAACCTTGCAGGAAATCAGATCCACGTTAATAGAAGCAGCAGCAACAAAACACGATCCCGGATAAATGGTAGTAGTAGCGTGGTTCTCTTGCCCACAAATGGTAGCAGTTAGCGTGGATTTTAAAAAAGCTACACTACAATAAATTTGGATATGTCTTGAATTTGACATTTGTCTCTAAGTTTTGTATTATGTATTTTATCAAATAATGATTTCCCCTGAATAGTTTTTAAGATCTTCATAAAATTTAAAATCCATTTTGTTGAAAATTAAGAGTAACCCATGCTGCATTGAGCTAAAACAGGTACAATATTGAAAAGAAAATATCGATGAAAGTATTAATGATTTATGATAACAATTCATTTCATTAAAACAACTGTATTTGATTAATTAAATAAAAATAAAACATAGTTTTATTTGATTTTAATTTTTATTATATAATTCAGTGACAGCTGTTTCGGTACACTGTACCTTCATCAGACATGTTAACAAATTATGAATTGTGTTCCAACTGATCTAAGCAAGGATACAACAATATTTATTTAAATTTTTAAATTTAACAAAGGGGATTCATTCAAATCAAGTTGAGAATTTAACAGTTTGTTACTACTTTTCAATTTATTAATTTCTACAGCCTCCAAAAGATCTAATTTTTTACCCTTATCACAAACATATAAAATTTCAAAATTTGGATCGAAAAAATATTATAATGAAACTGTATTTGAAGATATTTATTGATACATTTCTCTTGTTTAAGACAACAGAACAATAAATAAAAAATACTCTTGCTGTAAGTAATTTTTTGAATATTTGTAAATTTAAGCCCAATGCGGCACGGGTTACTGTTAATTTGGTACACTATCAAATTGGGGGAAAAGGAAAAAAATAAAATAAAAGTATTATTATCAATAACGTTGGATTCTCTGTAATTACAGGTAGGGGTATGCCATTTTTGAATTCCATATTTTAGAAGAGCATTTTTTGAATGAATACCGTAAGTACTAACCCTATATATTTTTCTATTATCGTTTTCTCTATGCAAAATAACCTGCTGAACGAGAACACGCCCTACCAGATCAACCCACTATACAATATATTGGTCCACCGCTGTGGTCTAGAGGTAGCGTGCTGCCTTGTCACGCAGCGGGCCCGGGTTCGATCCCCGGTCGGGGCAGTTTTTCTGGGTGAGGTTTTTATCGGGGTTTTTCCTCACCTGTAAGACAAATGTCAGGAAAACTTTAAGGCCCAAACGCTCCCCGAAATCATATGGCCATCATCATCCTTACCGTTACCACCATCATCATCCTTCACCCGTGTGGAAAGCAACGGGAAACTACCACACCTACAATTCCCTAGTAAAGCTGCAAACACAGCATGAAAATGCTATGATTGCAGTGAAGGACCTGCCTTCGGGCAGAATTGCTATGGATGGATGGATAAAATATATTCGTTTAAAAAACCAGTACCCAATGAACAGCTTTGAAAATGGAACCGGTTTTGAAAGACTTAGCTGAATATTTTATACAAATATAATTTATTGAGGACGACTGCCACAACAGGTAAAAATTCCTCGGTTGATTAAAATGACTTTGACATCGTCCGATTCCTAATAGCTAATTTTATCGGTCCATCCAATCTCCTGGTTGTAGATGTTTCTCCTTCATGTATAAATATATTCCCTGACTCCTAAGACCCTTCTCTACCTCGTCTTCCCTTAGGTTTCCATTCAAAAACGCATTTTCGTAGCCGATCCTCTTCCATTCGCTGGACCTGTCCGTACCATCATAATTGTTGAGTTTTAATATAATCTAAAATAGTGTCTTCAATCTTAATTTTATATTATAGCTAAGTTTCTAATTTGTTCTCTTCTTGAAATTCTTACTGCACTTCGTATAAAACCCATTTCCGTTGCCAAAAGATACTTATTTGTTTTTGTTGTTAATGGCCAAAGTTCTGCTGCATAAGTAATGATGCTTTTAAAAATTGTATGATATATATTCATTTTATTTTTATTACTTATATTTTTATCCCACAGTATTCCATTGAGGCAAGCAATGGCAAATTTTTCTTTATTATTTCTATTTCTTATTTCCTCTTCATAACTCCCATTTTTATTTATTTTAATTCCTAAAAATGTCATCTCACTACAAGATTTTAATTGTTTCTCCAGTCTTCAAAATTCAATTTTGTTGTGGTTCACCATTTAATAATTTTTTTTTCATAGGAAATAAATGAATCGTGATTTCTTCTTACCTCATACTTCTATGTTCTTTTAAACACAGCACTGCAGTATCGGCGACCCATTGTCACCATCGTCAGCTGTTTATACGGCTGTCAATTTTTTCTTTTGCCGGTAATTATCCACCAAACTGCCATCTGGTGTTCCTTCGTGAAGGAAAAAAAAAAAAAAAAAAAAAAAAAAAACAGCTGACGATGGTGACAATGGGTCGCCGATACTGCAGTGCTGTGTTTAAAAACATAGAAGTATGAGGTAAGAAGAAATCACGATTCATGTAATTCTTATTAATTGAACCTCATAATGTTAAACATTCCCAAATTTATTATATACATTTTTTTCATGTTCAAAATTAATTCCCATTTATCATATTATTCTATTAATTTTCTAGTCATATATTCTAAATCTTCATAATCTTGTGCAATTAATAATTGATCATCTGAAAAATGTAAATTGTATAAAGTTATATTGTTTGAAATAGGAATTTACATGTTTCAACATTCAACTTCGTTCCCTAAAAAGAGAATGATAACACTGGTCAACATGATTTTTGTCTCATGAGTACCAATAGTTGTACATAATGCAGTTTTTTATCTTGTTTTCAAATATGTATTCGGAATTTATCCATCACCCACAGTTTTTTTTATTTCAATTTCAATTAATGGATTTAAATAATTATCTTTTAATAAACGTTTTTTCGTCCATTTGTTTATTGTAAAATAAAACCAAATGAGCTAACTCAGGAGATTTCAGCTATGGAAAAGAGATATCAAGGCAAATGGAATCCTAATATGCTGGCCGATTATTGTTGGACTATGAAGAGGGATGCTCCACAGGCGAAATATAGCAGAAAATCGTAATTTCTTACTTTATAGGTGAGTCCGAATGTTCGAATATTGTGTAGTTACGAATGTAGAAAATATTAAAGTGTTTGAAATTATAAATTCCTGTCTCTCGAAAACCTTGCGTGATGGAGAAAAACCGATGTCATATTTGAATTCAGGAGGAAAAAAAAAACTATCAGAATTACATATTTTTCTCTCTGAGACAAAAAAAAAAGTTTATCTTTTGTTGCTCAGTGTAATTAGGTCATTGTTAGTCGAAGAGTGAACAAAAATACTTGTCTAAGGTCACTGTTTCATTAAACGTTTTAACAATGCAAAGCTGTAATGTAAATTTTATAAATTTGCACCCAACATCTCCCATTAATTATCTTAATTCTCTGTAGGGTTTTTGAAGGACATAATGTGGTGGTGGTTTTGTATTTTTAATGTTCTTTTTAACACTCTCTGCACGCTGACACATACCGCTTTACCCACAAAGTAACGGTTAATCTCTAGTTGAGCAAACTGTTACTGGAGTAACAGCTATGTAAAGCCAGAATACTCTCTTTATTCATCCATCTCTTTTGTTCACCCGAGGATATTAAGACGTCTTTAGAATATAAACTGATCTGGGTAATTTATGCATCGATAATTCTGTTTTGATATTAGTTTTGAATACTCTAGTTTCTTCTTCTATCTGCCGCGGTGGACTAGTGGTTATGCTCCTTGCCTCTGGTCCCGAGAATCGCTGGTTCAAACCCGGCCGGGGTCGATGCATTTTTTTAGGATGGAAAAATCCAAGGAGCAAGTCCTCCGGGAGGGACTTTAAGCCGTCGGTCCCGAGTCTGAAGATTTTCAGGCTCGTAAAAGATCTTTAAGCATGAATGAAAAGGCCTCTAAGCAAAATTTACCGAATTTTCCCGTCCTAGTACTACCTTGGTTTCCTAGATGTCAGTATGAGGCGGAACGCTGACCACGGACCAATCAAGTGACATCTATACGAAAACAAGTGTAACTAAATTAGTATGGTTCAAATCCTTCCCTCTAGGGGGAGAGCGCCTAAATCTCTGTTAAGGGAAACATAAGATACAATAAGAAGTTTCTTCTTCTTCTTCTTCTTCCAATAGCGCTACAGCCCATAGTGGGCCCGGGCCCAATAGATGCGAGACCTGCAATCTTCTCTATCCAATGCTCTCTGTTACCAATTCCTACAGTTCAGGATTTGATGACAATCTTGCTTCACTGAGTCTATCCATCTTTTCTTGGTTTTCCCACTGGCCGCTTCCCAAATATTTCCTCCGTCGTCACTAGTTTAGTTTCTGCTTTCTGTTTACTTTTTGCGTTTCATGAGAAAAACTATAGTTACGCCTATTTTCCTATAGATGTCAGCGAACGACATGTGGTCAGAACATCGCCTCGAAGAGACATCTATTATGCAAGTAAGGTATTACTTGGATGAGTGAAAGTGAATTAAATTTTGTTCAGACGTACTAATTAGGCTCGAAAAATTTCACACTCAAGATCTATAGCGTAAAGTTCCTCCCAGAAAACTTCTTCCTTGGATTTTTCTATCTTAAAAATCCAACAGCCCCGTGACCTTCGGAACTAGAGGCAAGAACATAACCCTTTAAATCCACAAGACACGAGGCTAACTGCTACTTATTGTAGGTACCCAAATTCCTCATGATGAAAAAAAAACAATTACCTGAAAAATTGATGGATTAATTTTTTAACGATGTGATAATTGTAATGTAAATCAAAATACTTAAGAAATTATCATTATGTCTTATCATAAAGAACGGATTTGATTAGATTAGTACATATGGGTTCGAGTTTTTTTGAAACCCTGACACGACAAATTTATTTTTGATTCATTGTATTACAAATTTTACCTTGTGGAGTGAATGAGATGTAAATCTACCCTTCGGTGTATATGCAGTCTGTTGGTGTTTCTTGTTCTACACGCATGACTTGTTTCGCCATTTATTTGGGCTGGGCCCAAGGCCTCAAGGAGGGGCTTAAAGCCCTCTCTTTGGCCCTATTCTGTCTCAAGTTCACATATAGGCTTGGAGTCATGAGGAGGAACATGAGGACTCTAACTAACTCACTGGCGCTATCGAAACCGTAGGTTGATGACCGCGCGGATATAAACTCTCCATTCATCCCTATCCTGAGTTAATGTTTTCCAATCATTCCCTGTAAAATCTACTTCACTCAAATCATGATTACTGTTATTTTCCCACCTCATTCTTGGTCTACCAATTTGGGGTCTTCCCTCTGGGTTTCCTACAAGAAGCTCCAAACTTAGCATATAGCAATCAATTTAAAAAATTGGGTCAAGTTCATTAACCAATAAAATTGGACAATTAGGAGTAGAAGTTCAACTGTAATGATAATTTAAAATCTTCTTCAATGGGAACATATTCAATTTTTTCGTAACGATATCCAGTGTATGCTATTGGACTAAAACGTGTAAGGTATTCTCAAAAAATGAGCGAATTCTTATTATTCGAAGTGGCGGATTAGCTGAAATACGAGATTAAAAATTGGCTCTAGCAGTCGTCATGATTGCTCCTTTAGGGGCTACCAATTTAATTAACACATTCCATAAACCAGGAAAATCGGACCATAAACTCGACTTGCTGCGGGATTCGCTTTGTTTAAGCAGTTTCTGCGTGACAAGCATTTACTAGGCTACAAGCTGGAAGGTCGAGGGTTCATGTCCCGGTGGGGTCAGGATTTTTAAACTGACCCAAACCTTCTGGCGGCACTATGACCCTGGGTTCGATTTAGCCTCTAACGGAAATGAGTAGCATATGCTTGTGCTGGGGGTAAAGGCGGTCGTCACGCAGGGCTTACAACCCGGCTGACATCAAGTGCCAAATGTCCAGAAAAATCGGGAGCCATGACCTCCTACTGCGAGAAAGGCCCCCTGAGGCCTGTAGAGGGATCACTTTACTTGTCCCGCTCCGTAGCCGAGTGGTTAAGGCAAGATGCCTTGGCGCAGAGCTACGGGGCATGCGCTGGTTCGAGTCCCCTTGGGGTATAAAATTTTCTTATGGAATTTCGGTCAGTATGGGACCGTTGCCCACCCAATGTCGTGAAGCATTTGGGTAGCTACAATAAGTAGCGACTCCAGGTTGAGAATACCAGCTATAACGGCTGGGGGACCCGACATGCTGAACACATGTCACCTCTACACTGGCTTATGATCGTCTACCTCTGTGATTAACACACGTGGACGTGAGGCCAGCATTGTATCATTAATTGTATTTTAATAGTTTTCTATCTATAAATCTTCTTGATTAAATTTCCCAATCGTTCTCTATCTGGTTGTATCTAGTTTTGTTTCTTCATGATCTTCTTCTTCCTTCCAAGTATTAGGCCAAGGCCTGTTACGATCCTATAGAACATTTTCCCTCTAGCGTTTCATAGGACGGCCCAGTGATCTTCGTCCTCTTGGTATATAATTATAAACAGCTTTGGGGATCCGATTTGACTCATTCTTTCAAGATGGTGTTTCCAATTTAGTTGGTACTGTTTAATATATTCCAAAATTGGCGTAGTCTTCAATTCTTTTAAGATATCGGTGTTCCTTTTCCGATCCCATCTGGTGTAACCCGCTGTTCTGCGCATGAATCTCATTTCACAAGCCGTTATTCTGCTTTCATGTTGTTTTCTTAGTGTCCATGCTTCACTACCATAGGTCAACACTGGTCTAGCCAAAGTGTTATATAAACGTAATCTGGTGTTTTTTTGTACAAGGGATGGTTTCATAACTTGATTAATAATTCCCAAACTTTTATTATAACAAGCATTTTTTAGGGATATCCTTTTCATCCCAGATAGAGAGATAATATTCAAGATATTTATATTGATTAGATCTCTCTAAAATTTTATTCTGGAGACAGATTTTACTTTGTATGGGGTCCTTCCCATGAAATGCCATAATTTTAGTTTCTTCATATATTCATATAAATCAACCGATGGCTTAATTTTAATCTGATTCGAATATTTCGAATGCTCCATAGTGCATAAAAATACTTTTAATTAATTAAAAATATCTCCGTTACAGACTTTTATTTAACAGTAGTTTTGAAAAGAACGAAATTGCATGTATCAACATTTATATTAATGTTATTAGCTTTGTATAATTATATTTCCACTTGAGCTGTTTAAAACAATTAGTGCTCTCCATTTGTTATTCAGTGAAGCACATTTCACAAATATACTTGTGAAATGTTTAAATAAAAATATATTATTTCTATATAAACTGATGTCACAAATACAAAAGTCAACAAACATTTTTCGCCATTCAGTAATATTTACTGAATATTTCAACCAACATAACAGTTAAATTATATATATATATATATATATATATATATATGTGTGTGTGTGTGTGTGTGTGTGTGTTATACTGCAGATTTTCGCGGATATATATATATATATATACTTTTTTTTTCTTCTATCTAGGCCTATCTTCGGGTTTTTACAGCTGCTGCCGTCTTCCCGTGCCAAACCTCCAAAGAGCCTACGGCATCTTCGATGCTTAGCCCTCTAGCTTGCATTACTGTCTTCATGTTTTTCTTCCATGTTAACTTTGGTCTCCCTCTTTTCTTCTTACTGTTCGGATGCCATTCATATAGTTACTTCGGCCATCGCTCATCTTCCATTCTTAAAACATGTCCTAACCACTTTAATTCCTTCTCATCAATGCTTTCAATGATGCTTTCTTCTGCTTCCATTATGTTTCTAATTTCCTTATTTGTGACATGTTCTGATTTTGACTTTCTGGCACTTTGCGTAAATAATCCATTTCTAGAGCTATTAGTCTATTCTTGTAGTACTTATTGACTGTCCATACATCACTTCCATACATTGCAACAGATTCCACCAATGTTTTGCCATTTTTTTATTTCTAATTTATTATTAGCTTTTTTTGTTTAATGCCACCAGGTTGTCTTTTATGACATTTCTTGCTTTCTCTCCTGGCATTGGCAGAATTGCAATCCATTTATTAGGTTGGGACACCTGAAAGGCGGAGTTACGTTACCCCGATGATATGATGGGTGATTAATGATAATGAAGCACCAGGAGAGTTCTTAACCTAAATTCCAGACCATGGACAACCACAGGAATAATTCACTTGAAGGAAAAATGCCTATGGTTCAACCGAGAATCGAACCAGGGATCTCATGAATAGTAGTCAGGAACTCTGACCACTAGCCCATGAGGCTGGACAATTATATCAATAAAAAAGCATTAGATAGTTAATAATTAATTAGTGGCACATTTTATTAATGCAGTACGATACAAGCTGGAAGGTAGGGGGTTAAATTCCGATGGGGTGAGGAATTTTAAACTGGACTAAATATTCTAGCGACTCCATACCCCTGGGCTCGACTCAGCCGCTAATGAAAATAAGTACCAGATGCATGTTTTGTAATTAACTGCACATAAGTTTTATACAATTCTCGATTGCATTCATTTTTTTTTCTATTTTTTTGGTAACACTAATGGAATTTTTTGATAACAATGAAGTTAAGGTTTAATGAAAGGACTGTTACGAATGTTAAATTAAATCAATATTTGTGAAAATAATATAAAACTTTATTACTCGTAAGGTGGCAGCCTTTAATAGTTATATTCATAGACTTTTAAATATCCCTCTTTCACCCTTTGAATATCCATCCATAGTAATTCTGCCCGAAGGCAGGTCCTTCACTGCAATCATAGCATTTTCATGCTATGCTTGCAGCTTTACTAGGGAATTGTGTAGGTGTGGTAGCTTCCCGTTGCTTTCCACATCGGTGAAGGATGATGATGATAATGATAATGGTAAGGATGGTAATGATAAGGATGATGGCTATATGATTTCGGGGACCGTTTGGGCCTTAAAGGTTTCCTGACATTTGTCTTACAGGTGAGGAAAACCCCCGATAAAAACCTCACCCAGAAAAACTGCCCCGACCGGGGATCGAACCCGGGCCCGCTGCGTGACAAGGCAGCACGCTACCTCGAGATCACAGCGGTGGACCCTTTGAACATAATGAATTGAATATTATTAAACAATTAGCTATTAATAATAACTACGACCCTAAAATTATAGAATGTTTAATTAAGAAAATTCATTACAGAAAAGCAATTTACAAAGTTTTTCCTTTACCCAAAGAAAACATAAAGAAATATGTCATAATGTCATACATAGGCAAACTTTCAAATAAAATATCTGAACACTTTAAAAAGTTGAACATTAATGTGGCATTTAAAACTAATAAAACTTTAAAAAATATATAATAAAAAACAATAAAACCAAAATAGAAAAAAATTATCAGGTGTATATAAATTGAAGTGTGGCACATGTGACAATGTCTATATAGGACAAACTGGTAGACCTTTTATCTCTCGGATAAAGGAACACATGAGAGCATATAACAGAAATTTAGAATATTCAAAATATGCTAACCACCTATTCCAATTTAATCATTGTTTTGATCCAAATTTTGAAATTTTACATGTTTGTGATAAGGGTAAGAAGTTAGACCTTTTGGAGGCTGTAGAAATAAATAAATTGAAAAGTAGTAATAAACTGTTAAATTCTCAACTTGATTTGAATGAATCGCCTTTGTTAAATTAAAAAATTAAATAAATGATTGTTGTATTGTTGCTCAGATCAGTTGATATGTACTATAATAACACAATTCATAATTTAACATGTCTGAATAAGGTATAGTGTACCGAAACAGCTGTCACTGAATTATATCTTAATAAATATGAAAATAAAATAAAACTAAGTTTTATTTTTATTCAATTTATTACATTTATTTATTAAATGCATAGTGGATTTTCATCTAGTAAACACCATATCAATTGATTATATAATTTTCTCCTTTATAAATTAGGTCCATATTGTGATTATATTTATGTATTTATTTATTTATAAACAGGTTTACAATGTAATAAAACATCTTCCTGTGCTCAATGCGTTTTACATTTTTATCTTCTTCCTCCATTATTCTCTTTCTTTCCATTTCAATTCTTCAGACCTAGCTCACTCATACCTCTTCTTATATCATCAATCCATTTATATCTAGGTCGACCTCTCCTTCCTTTCCCAGATGATTATATTTATGTTGTTTATTAATTTAAGTAGTGTAAAGTTAGAACTTAGTACAGGAGATACAATTGTGATTTTATAAATCCTTTTGAGAGATCTAGCTATGACTTCAGGAAACCCAATTTACTGACCAAATTTTACACGTCTTATACTGACTGAAATATCAATCATCTCTGTAAATAGCAAATTAACTAACTAACCACTGGCCGTGCGGTTATAAGCTCTCCATACATCCCTATCCTGAGTTAATGTTTTCCAATCATCCCCTGTATAATCTACTTCCCTCAAATCATGGATAATGTTATTCCCCACCTCATTCTTGGTCTACCAACTGCGCGTTTTCCCTCTGATTTTCCTACAAGAAGCTTCCAAGTACCTCTTTCATCCCCTATTCGTGCCACATGTCCTACCGATCGCAGTCTACGTGACTTAACTGTTCTTATTATATCATGTGGGCTGAAATCAGCAGCTACATGTGATCTAGTCGTGTCGCGCCATGGAAATTTTTGATTAACTCACACACTGGCACTATCAAACCCGTAGGTTCAAGGCCGCGCGGACATAAGCTCTCCATACATCCCTATCCTGAGCTAATGATTTCCAATCATCCCTGTATAATCTACTTTCCTCAAATCATAGTTAATATTATTCTCCTACCTCATTCTTGTCTACCAACTGGCTGTTTTCCTCTTCTTTTCCTACAAGAAGCTTCCATGCACGTTTTTCATTCCCCATTCGTGCCAAATGCCCTGCCCATCGCAGTCTACGAGACTTAACCGTTCTTATTATATATGTCTCCCCTATAAAGACTGTGCAGTTCACTGTTATGTAGTCTTCTCCATTCACCTGTCTGTTCTTCTCTCTTTGGTCCAAAATTTTTCCTAAGAACTTTACTCTCAAATACGCGTAATCTCCTTTCCTCCTTTAAAGTAAGAGTCCATGTTTCGCATTCAATATGATATAACTGGTAGAATAACTGTTTTATATAGAGTCTCTGCAATGCATAATAGCACGCATTTCCAGAATTGAGCGCCATGGAATTAGTTTAGTACCCTTAAATTTCAGAAGGAAGAATGTAATAAATCAATCCACGTAACTTATTGACTGGATAAAAGTTCACAAGTCACTGAATTAATACATCCGGTCAGGTTAAACCATGCTCTTTAAGTTATGCAAATTTTATGGTTTGAATTACTTGAAGAACTCTCCTACACTTCTCTTTATCGTCTGGAAGTGATGTGATTGCAAATTGTGCCCTTTATGGCCTGAACAGTAGTACCTCTTCCTTTTTTTTATTGGGAAGATCTGCCATTTACACAGTTGAAACCAACACTGAGGAAATGAGTTTCAGTGGTTGTGAAGCCAGGATCTTGAGATAGTAATTATATGATCAATTTTTACATTTCTAATAGAAGGCAAGTCAGCTGCCGGATACATTGGTTACTTCTCTTTTGATAGTCTATTAGGGAATTCACAAACACTGGAGGTAGTTTGTATACAATCATAGAATGCAAGGCAAATGACAGGAGGACGTTGTAGAGGTCAGCAATTTCAAACTACTGTGTATAGTAGAGTACTGTTGTAAACAGGAGAATCGAAATGACATTCAACTTTACTAAAAAGTGCTTTAATTTGTGTAAATATAGGACATTTAGTAATAGATGTTGTTTCGTATACATTTTAAAAAATAAATCGGTCTCTCTTTCTCTTTACGTACTCTTGTATTATAGTAGGCTCAGTCATTTAGTTTACAGGGGCCTTGCTTTGTGGTTAGCTAGGTCTGTTTTGCATGCATACGTGTTTAGCAAATCAATCGGCGTTGTTACATTTTATTCACTAAGATACATTTTAACCAAGTAAATATACTCCAAAGACAAAAGTCTCAATACTTATAATAAAACCGTTGAGGTGTATAGTCATACAATGAAATAAGTTAAAATGTACCTTCTTAGGTCAGAGCCGTCGTCCACAACTTATAAAATATGTATGTTTTTTGTCTGAAGGCCTTTCAGAATCTCCATTCAATCTTCAGCAGGTCTTTATTCGCTACATTACTTGGTGTTCTCGGTGCTGGTACTAATGTAGTGTTGTCGTGACTCTTACTTTGTGTGTCTTACTTTGGGTCCAATTCCTATCTATAGCCGAATATTCCTATATGGGTCAAGGACATTTCTTGCGGAAGTCATGTAACCAAAGTTAATTTTAGATTCTTTTATTTAAAGATATATTTAACATATAGGTCATAGCGTTTATATATATTGCTATATCTTTGTATTTATTTATATTTAATCTTCTTGTCAACCAAAGGCCTTCTACCGAAGCCTGTCGCGCTTGGAGCTTTTTTATTCTTTATTTGTAGGATTTTCATCCTGTTTACTTTCCAAATCACTCCTCGGAGGAAGAGTATTGGATATGTAGTAGCGACTGTCTATCTATCTCTTGGCTGGTTTTCTTCTTGTTCTTCTCACGTCCATTGTTCTATCTTATTTAGTTCTTTTTTTCAAGTCTGTTGTCTTCCATTCTTTCTATGTGCTCTTTCCAATATTTTCGTCTTTCTATAATAAATTTGGTTATGACTTGAATTTGACATTATTTAATGATTCTTTTAAATTGTGAATATGGTAAGAAGGTTGAAAAACACATATGAATGATGGGGCCTCACAGCAAATTAAAAAAATCAGAATATCTGGCAATAAATAGCAATGAAAGAGAACATTTAATATTGGAGGAAGGAATCCAAATAAAGCAAGTGAAACAAACTAAATATTTGGGAATAATTATAGATAACATTGAAGGCATAGGCAAAGAGAATATAAAACATAGAATTGAATTGAGTAGCAAAATAATATCATCGTTAAATTCCATATGGCCGGATAAGCATATTTCGAAAGACACAAAAAAATGTATTGGTAAAACATTGGTGGAATCTGTTGCAATGTACGGAAGTGAGGTATGGACAATCAATAAGTACTACAAGAATAGACTAATAGCTCTAGAAATGGATTATTTACGCAGAAGTGCCAGAAAGTCTAAATTAGAACATCTCACAAATAAGGAAGTTAGAAACATAATGGAAACAGAATAAAGCATAATTGAAAGAATTGAGGAGAAGGAATTAAATTGGTTAGGACATGTTTTAAGAATGGAAGATGAGCGCTGGCCGAAGCAACTATATCAATGGCATCCGACCAGAAGGAGGAAGAGAGGGAGACCAAAGTTAACATGGAAGAAAAACATGAAGACAAGTGGGCTAAGCATTGAAGATGTCCAAGATCGTAGGCTTTGGAGGTTTGGCATGGGAAGACGGCAGCAGCTGTAAAAACCCGAAGATAGATAGATGAAATGTATCCTGATAAAATTTGAACCCAAAATTTGCCTTAACGATTGAGGAAAACCAGGAAAAAGCCTCGATGAGGTTATTTGAACACGATGCTTCCATAATATGGTATCCAAACTTTACAGCTTTGGGCGAACTCACTCTATGCTAATATTACTTATGATTATTTTTCTACAGTTGTCAGCGGAACAAATGATTAGCTCATCACCTCAAAGAGACATCTATTAGGCAACCAAGGAACTACTTTAATGGAAAGGTCGATTAAATTTTGCGCAGAGGTCATAACTTAGGTTTCAGGCTATTTTACGAACCCGAAGAAATCTTTAGAATCGGAACCCATTTTGATGCCAATGCAGTAACAATAGTTAATTCGGAATGAAAATGGGGATATGATTGCAGATTCTAGGAGTATATTAAATAGATGGAAAGGTTACTTTAATCAGCTATTAAATGTACATACAGAACAGGACATTGAGGAGGATAAGTTACAGACAGCAGAAATGCTAGTCGCAGAGCCAAGTGCATTAGAGGTTGAAATGGCGATTGAAAAATTGAAGATGTATAAAGCATCAGGTTCAGATGAGATCCCAGCAGAACTGATAAAATCAGGGGGAGAAAAATTGATGGACAAGATACGCTGGTTGCTTAGTATGATTTGGGAAAAAGAAGCTCTTCCAGATGAATGGAAGGAATCAATTATCTTACCAATTTATAAGAAAGGAGATAAAACTGATTGCAACAACTACAGGGGCATCTCATTACTTTCAACTTCGTACAAAATTCTAACAAATATATTAGTAAGCAGACTTACTCCCTATATTGATGACATTCTAGGAGATCATCAATGTGCATTTAGAAGAAACAGGTCTACAACAGATCAGATTTTCAGTATAAGACAGATTTTAGAGAAGAAATGGGAATATAATGGTACTGTACATCAACTATATGTAGACTTCAAAAAAGCATATGATTCAATTAAGAGGGAGAAGTTATATAGTATCCTCCTGGAGTTCGGAATTCCTAAAAAGTTGGTTAGACTTATACGAATGTGTCTAAATGGCTCAAAGAGTAGGGTGCGTGTAGGCAAACAGTTTTCAGACACTTTTGAAATCCAGAATGGGTTGAAGCAAGGAGATGCACTATCTCCTCTACTATTTAATTTTGTACTAGAGCATGCCATTAAATCTTTAGAGAATGAGGAAGGCTTACAACTCAATGGTATTAATAAGCTGTTAGTTTATGCTGATGATGTAGTACTACTGGCCGATAGCGAGGAGATACTAAAGGCCAACACGCACACACTATTGAGTAACACTAAGAAATTAGGACTGGAAGTAAATATCAGTAAAACTAAATATATGGTCACACGTAGAAATTCAGTATATAATGGAAATGGACAGCTAATGACAAATGAGGGAAATTTTGAGGAAGTGGCTGAATTCAAATACCTAGGAACAATAATCACAAATAGGAATGAGATGCACAAAGAAATTAAACATAGGCTCAATTCTGGAAATGCTTGCTATTATGCATTGCAGAGACTTTTGATGTCCCAACTCCTTTCAAAAAACGTAAAGCTGAAAATATATAAAACTATTATTCTACCAGTTATATTATATGGGTGCGAAACATGGACTCTTACTTTAAGGGAGGAAAGGAGATTACGAGTATTTGAGAATAAAGTTCTTAGGAAAATTTTTGGACCAAAGAGAGATGAACAGACAGATGAATGGAGAAGACTACATAACAATGAACTACATGGTCTTTATAGGAAGCCAGATATAATAAGAACAGTTAAGTCTCGTAGACTGCGATGGGCAGGACATGTTGCACGTATGGGGAATGAAAGACGTGCATGGAAGCTTCTTGTAGGAAAGCCAGAGGGAAAGCGCCCAGTTGGTAGACCAAGAATGAGGTGGGAGAACAACATTAACTATGATTTGAGGGAAGTAGATTATACAGGGAATGATTGGAAAGCATTAGCTCAGGATAGGGATGTATGGAGAGCTTATGTCCGCGCGGCCATGAACCTTCGGGTTCGATAGTGCCAGTGAGTAAGTAAGTATAGTTAATCACTCGTTTGTCTCTTCTGTGTGTGTGTGTGTGTGTGTGTGTGTGTGTGTGTGTGTTTGTCCATGTAATTGAATCGAGTTGAAATTATTCATCGGGAACATTAATTAATACAAACCAGATGTGCACAGTTCCCTCAGGGGCCGTAAGACAAAATTGCGTTACAGCAGCAATTATCGTGATTTGTACAATTGTACTGAAATTGTCACGATACATATAAAGCACGGATCATTGACAACAAATAAATTTCTACTCTCGATTTTGCGAAATATTTTATACACGTGAAATTAAAATATACCACTTTCGAGACGAAAATAGTCTTTCAGTTTTAGTGAATTACCAAGGAATACAGATATTAAGTTCTACCAATGAAAATCTCTATGGCTCGATAAGCTTAGAAAGTCCTTGGTCTACTAGCAGGCTGCTGGCCTCACATGCACATGTGTAAGGTAAGGTATATATATTAATTGGTGTTTCTCGTATAATTTATCATATTTCATACTATTATTATTATTATTTTATTATTATTATAATTATATTATTATTATTATTATATTATTATCATTATATTATTATTATCGTAAGTATTATTATTGTTATTATCGTATAAAATGTTGTTTGTACATGAAATTTACATTGCTAAATTTAATGTATCTTTAACTGTTTATAATTAGTATAGTGTATATCTATATTTGTCAAATATTTATTTGTATTTGTGCTGGTTGAGTGGAAGAGAAGGCCTTATGGCCTTAACTCTGCCAGAATAAATAAAACATTATTATTATTATTATTATTATTATTATTATTATTGTTAAACACAGAGGTAGATGATCATTCAGCCAGCATAGGGGTGGCATGTGGTTAGCAAATCGGGTCCCCCAGCCGTTATAGATGGTTTTCTCAACCTGGAACACTTTCTTATTGTAGCTACCCAAATTCCTCACGATGCTGGGTGGGAAACGATTCCATACTGGTCGGAATTGCATGAAAGAATTTATTCCCCCATGGAGACGCGAAGCAGCGCAAGTCCCGAAGCTCTGCACAAAGATATTTTACCTTAAGCTCTCGGCTAAGGAGTGGGACAAATATAAAAAAAAATACAAACCTTCATTGACACTATATAGGCCCTACAAAGTAATTAAACCGCTCATTGGCAGGTCAAACCCGGGGAATTCCGTAGTTTTAGTATCCTTAATTAATACAGTAGTGTAATAATGTCTTCTTTTTCTTCTTCATAAATGACACTACAATCCAATATGGTCCTTCGCCTCCTCAATGAGCCTTCTCCAGACATCCCTCTCCATAGAAAACCTTTCCTAATTGTTTATTTCACATTTTTTTAAGATCCTGGCGCACACAATCCCACCATCTATTCTTAGGCCTTCCTCTCAATCTGGTTCCTTGAACCAGAAGATTTGTTTCATTTTGCTATTATTTGGCATTCTACGCCGTAGCGTAGTGGTTAAGGCATTGCGCTACAAACCGAAAGGTCGAGGGTTCAAGTCCCGATGGAGTCAGGATTTTTAAACTGACCCAAACATTCTGGTGGTACCATGGCCCTAGGGTCGACTCAGCCTCTAAATGAAATGAGTACCGGATGCTTGTTCTGGGGGTATGGGCGGCCGTCATTAGGGCTGACATCAAGTGCCGATTGTCTAGAAAAAGTGTGAGCCTTAATATCCCACTACTCCAAGGGCCTCCCGAGGCCTGTGGTGGGAACACTTTACTTTATTATGTCCAATCTATCTCAAACGCCCAAGTCTTATGTTTGAAACAATATCGAGATCTCCTAATAATTGAAGGGCTTAGGGTAGTAACATGATAAGCCACATTCTAATAAGAAATGACATGTATTATAATGATAGCAAATAAATGTATTGAAATATTCATAACATCATTTGTAAGTGCGTCTGTGATGAGTTAAAACATACAGCCACACAATGTATTAACAACAATACTGTACAATTCGTATTTATAATTTTTTGAAATATCTTCAATTGTATTAATTCACTATTATATCTTCTCCAGATGTTATCTACAAAAACTGCTCCCAATATTCTTCTCTTTCTTTCGAATATATTTAAATGAGTACAGATATAAGAGACAAGTACCTATGTTTCAGAACTATAAGTAACAATTGGTCTAATTAATGTTTTATATATCTTGATTTCGGTACATCTAAGAACAGAATGACACTTTAATATGGGAAGAACAGCTTAAGCACGATAGTGCGTGCTGTCGTACTTACAGGAATGGCGACCATGATTGAAAGTTCAATTTTATAAACTTCGGGGTTGTCAACCTATAAATAATAAATAACTATACTATACTATACTATTACAAATTACTGCTCTTTATGTATACTACGTATAATGTAGCCTATATACAAAAATATATATCCAAGAAGTAGTGTCAATATACATTATACGAAACAAATCACTGCATTTTTAATTAACTGAAATTTATTTGAAACAATATAAAACAATAAATTCGTACTTTTCGCCATTTTATATCTGTTTGGTGTCACAGCCTGCTGTAGTCTCAACTGAATTATTTTCGGCATTTAGCGTATATACATCGGCCAGACTGCTAACGTCAGTAATTTATAATGAACGCAAATATTTCCAACAAAGATGATATTATTTTACTATTGTTTATTATTTTGAAAACATCAACGTGCAAAAAATTATGTACAACACACGTTTGTTAACTGTTTTACAGAATCTCGGAAATTGGAAACCTGGTTATCGCACGGTTTTTAATAATTGCCTCGCTTCTGTAAAAATCGCTTGCCAACAACGCATTGTAATATTCTATTATTTGCAATTCCAATTCTTCTATTTATTTAATATCTTAAATCATTTTTATTGGTTAACTGTACACAAATTCTCCACCGCTGTGGTCTCGAGGTAGCGTGCTGCCTTGTAACGCAGCGGGCCCGGTCAGAGCAGTTTTTCTGGGTGAGGTTTTTATCGGGGTTTTCCTTCACCTGTAAGACAAATGTCAGGAAAACTTTAAGACCCAAAAGGTCCCCGAAATCATATGGCCATCATGATAATCCTTATCATCATCATCCTCATCATCATCATCCTTCACCGGTGTGGAAAGCAACGGGAAGCTACCACACCTACAATTCCCTAGTAAAGCTGCAAAGAATAGAATAAAAATGCTATGATCGCAGTGAAAGACCTGCCCTCGGGCAGAATTACTATGGATGGAAGCACAAATTCATTAATAATGTCAATGTACTGACGTCAGGTAATTAGAATTAGAAATATTATTTTTTATTACGAGTTATTTTTCAACTTTCTTCACAGTCAACTCTCCTTTATGCTCTTAAATTTCCCATTATTGTATTTGCTATGAGAATGCAATTGTGGAGCAGACAAGAACATTAGTTTTAAAATGTAAAGAGGTTTGAATAATGGTGTACTATTTGGTTTCATTTGTCTAGTTGGTGTTGCGAGATAATTAATAGGTTTATCCGTTGGAAACAACGGGGTTACTGCCATTGTGTTTCATAAGGTAATGCGCTTTGTGTGGAATTTCGCTTTCGCAATAATATCAAGTATTTAACTAACCTAATACTATCTTATATGAGAATCAAATAGCTTATAGGATGTCGCAAAAACTTAAACTAAGGAGGGGAAGAAGTCCATCGCAGGAGCTTCGTAATTTAAACGAATTATGATCCTATTTTTGTATTTTATGCAATAATAATAATAATAATAATAATAATAATAATAATAATAATAATAATATTAATAATAATATTAATAATAATAATAATTAATAATAATAATAATAATAATAATCACTATTGAGTAACACTAAGGAATTAGGACTGGAAGTAAATATCAATAAAACTAAATATATGGTCACACGTAGAAATGCATTATATAATGGAAATGGACAGCTAATGACAAATGAGGGAAATTTTGAGAAAGTGGCTGAATTCAAATACCTAGGAACAATAATCACAAATAGGAATGAGATTCACAAAGAAATTAAACATAGGCTCAATTCTGGAAATGCGTGCTATTATGCATTACAGAGACTTTTGATGTCCCAACACCTTTCAAAAAACGTTAAGCTGAAAATATATAAAACTATTATTCTACCAGTTATATTATATGGGTGCGAAACATGGACTCTTACTTTAAGGGAGGAAATGAAATTACGAGTTTTCGAGAATAAAGTTCTTAGGAACATTTTTAGATCAAAGAGAGATGAACAGACAGGTGAATGGAGAAGACTATTTAACAGTGAACTACATGGTCTTTATAGGAAGCCAGATATAATAAGAACAGTTAAGTCTCGTAGACTGCGATGGGCAGGACATGTTGCGCGTATGGGGAATGAAATACGTACATGGAGGCTTCTTGTAGGAAAGCCAGAGAGAAAACGCCCAGTTGGTAGACCAAGAATGAGGTGGGAGGATAACATTAACTATGATTTGAGGGAAGTAGATTATACAGGGAATGATTGGAAAGCATTAGCTCAGGATAGGGATGTATGGAGAGCTTATGTCCGCGCAGCCATGAACTTACGGGTTCGATAGTGCCAGTGAATAAGTAAGTAAGTAAGTAAGTAAGTAAGTAAGTAAGTAAGTAAGTAAGTAAGTAAGTAAGCAAGTAAGTAATAATAATAATAATAATAACGATAATAACAATAATAATAACAATAACAACAATAATAATACATACTGTTCATGAGGTCCCGGTCAAACCATAAGAGTTTTTCCTTAAAGGGAATTATTCCTATGGTTGCCCATGGTCTGGAATTTAGGTTAAGTTTAGATTAAGAACTCTCCTGGCGCTTCATTATCGTTTACCATCCATCATATCGGGGTAACGTAACTCCGCCTTTGACGCCCCAACATCAGAAGTGGGTAACAATTAAGCCAATGCCAGGAGAGAAGACCAGAAATGATGAAATGACAACCTGGGGCATTGGAAAAAATAAATTAAAGTAATTTCCAAGCCGATTAATAAAAACAATTTTATGTCTTCGATGAGTTTTTTCTTCAGAATATATGAATATCGTACGGTATGTTTATTATTTTGTTAAACTGATTTAGTGTTGACATTATGATTGGAGGATAAAACGTGAAAAGAAGCTGATTGGTATCTTTAGTTTGAGAGGTAGTTGGACAATTGACTGACAAAACAAGCGAGATATTACTAACCAGAATAATTTACAAGTTTCTAAGGAGAAAACAAAAAAAGGATAAGTTAGATATCCTTTTAGCATGAATGGTTTCTATACTGTTCCATTAGAAGGTGAACATTTGATTGATATTACTTTCATTTACAAAACTTTGCATTCAGCGTTTGAAAGGAAGGGATTGTAAAACTCCTGCTACACTCTCATGCATGGTTTGAATGTTCTTTCACTTTCATTGGAAATATCAGACTTGCCTCTTTTCCCATCCATGCAAACCAGCCAACTTATTGAACCACCTAAGCCAAATTTTCCTAAATTGTGGTTCGCAGACCTCTTGAGGTCCGTGAGAGTAATGAAGTGGGCACACGGATAATGCCAATTTAAAATGTCATATTCCATGTTTTATAAATATAATATTCATCTCAGAACTATATTCCGAGAGACGTTACAAGTATCGTTAGCTGGTCACAATCAGAAGGCAGTGACCTTCTAAACCCCCTTTTCAAGGCATATATGAAGATAATTTTTAAACGACACCCTTAGAAGCCAAGGGTTATGTAATAAAAGGTTTTTTGTAATAAAAGATAGGATTGCAATACAGATAATATATATTATTCAACTGTTTGTGTGTGAAACCAAGATAAAAGACAGTCAGAAGTCTAACTTCCCATAATACTATTAAACTGTTTGAATGCGAAACGAAAACAAAAGACAGTCATGAATCTAACTTTTTACTATACTATGTTGCAATCTTACCTTTTTGTACATAAAAATCCTGACTCTAGTTATTAGTAGGGCTAGGATTTTTATGTACTAAAAAGTAAGTTTGCAACATAGGCCTACTATAATGACAAGTTAGACTTATGACCCATCTTTTGTTTTTTTTTGTTTCACACACAAACAGTTGAAAAATATAATGAGAAGTTAGACTTCTGACTGTCTGTTTTGGTTTTACACTCAAACAGTTGAATAGTATCTGACTGTCTGTTTTGGTTTTACACTCAAACAGTTGAATAGTATAATGAGAAGTTAGACTTCTGACTTGTCTTTTGTTTTGGTTTTGCCCACAAGCAGTTGAATAGTATAATGAGAAGTTAGAGTTCTCACCGTCTTTTGTTTTGATTTTACACACGAACAGTTGAATAGTATAATGAGAAGTTAGACTTCTGACTGTCCTTTGTTATGGTTTTACACACAAACAGTTGAATAGTATAATGAGAATTTAGACTTATGACTGTCTTTTGTTTTGGTTTTGCACACAAGCAGTTGAATAGTATAATGAGAAGTTAGACTTCTGACTGTCCTTTGTTATGGTTTTACACACAAACAGTTGAATAGTATAATGAGAAGTTAGACTTATGACTGTATTTTGTTTTGGTTTCACACACAAACAGTTGAATAGTATAATGATAAGTTAGACTTATGACTGTCTTTTGTTTTGGTTTTACACACGAACAGTTGAATAGTATAATGAGAAGTTAGACTTCTGACTGTCCTTTGTTATGGTTTTACACACAAACAGTTGAATAGTATAATGAGAAGTTAGACTTATGACTGTCTTTTGTTTTGATTTTACACACGAACAGTTGAATAGTATAATGAGAAGTTAGACTTCTGACTGTCCTTTGTTATGGTTTTACACACAAACAGTTGAATAGTATAATGAGAAGTTAGACTTATGACTGTATTTTGTTTTGGTTTCACACACAAACAGTTGAATAGTATAATGATAAGTTAGACTTATGACTGTCTTTTGTTTTGGTTTTACACACGAACAGTTGAATAGTATAATGAGAAGTTAGACTTCTGACTGTCCTTTGTTATGGTTTTACACACAAACAGTTGAATAGTATAATGAGAAGTTAGACTTATGACTGTCTTTTGTTTTGGTTTTGCACACAAGCAGTTGAATAGCATAATGAGAAGTTAGACTTCTGACTGTCTTTTGTTTTGGCCTTACACACAAACAGTTGAATAATATATACTACCTGCATTGCAATCTTATCTTTTATTACATAAAAATCCTAGCCCTAGTTATAAGTAACAAAAGGTCAGTTTTGAGTAAATGATGTTCAAAGTTGAGACCCTCCACGTGTGATTGTCTTAGCAGTTTTGTTTTGAGCTACTGGATTTCAACACAAGATAGATTTTTACTTGCACCCATTGGCCACTCAGATTAGTATCTGCTTTAACTACTAAAATCTATACTTATTTCCAAATTTAGCAATTTGTCAGTTGTACCCCTTGGTTTTTAAGTGTCTCAAATGTAATAGGCCTAATTTTTTTTTCCTGATGGCGACTCCGAGGCACAAGTAGTTAGACACTCCCCTTCACTTCTGGGTCCTGAGTTCGCTTTTCGGTTAGTCCATATGGGGTTCGTGGTGGAATATGTCCCGTTTTCCCCTGCACAAATTTAGTTCCACCACTTCTTCATACCCATGTCATCCACTTTGTTTCATGTCATTTGATGGTATGACAAGCATAGTAAGTCGGCATCCTCAACCTTCAATTTTGTAACAAAGATTACTAAGAACTACTTCAACATGGAATAAAAACTTCAAAGAACAACACGCTCCAAATATATGCATATTATTTAATTATCTTTGCCACAATAGAAAATAATTTACAAAGGAGACTTTCCAGTTAAATAATATAACAACAAATCACAATTTTCCAATCCTTAAACGCAGTTTAAATTCTCAAGTATACTAGTATTAAAGATTGGTTTGCTATGAGTTAATGGTAAACCCATAAAATTGGATCCATCCATCCATAGTAATTCTTCCCGAGGGCAGGTTTTCACTGCAAGCGTAGCATTTTCATGCTACGCTTGCAGCTTTGCTAGGGAATTGTAGGTGTGGTAGCTTCCCGTTGCTTTCCACACCGGTGAAGGATGATGATGACGATGATGATAATGATAAGGATGATTGTGATGGTGATGGCCATATGATTTCGGGGACCGTTTGGGCCTTAAAGTTTTCATAACATTTGTCTTATAGGTGAGGAAAAACCCCGATAAAAACCTCATCCAGAAAAACTGCCCCAACCGGGGATCGAACCCGGGCCCGCTGCGTGTCAAGGCAGCACGCTACCTCGAGACCACAGCGGTGGACTAAAATTGGATAAACTTGGGTAATTTCTGGATAAAACGCAGGGAATAAGAACAACACGCAATCGCGAATAAATAAATATGTAAGCAAAGTGTAATTCCATTAATACTTAGTGGTTTTACATAACCTAATTAATGTATAAGGTAATTGTATTGTTTTCTATTGTGTTTTTTCTTACTTTTTATTAATACTAGACATTGTGGAATGGAGGCTTTCACTGCCGGTAATCAAAATATTTAAAGATTCCGGGCTATGTGACCGAGGTCTATCACTTGTGCTTCTTCCAGATGTTTCTCCCTCAACTGCAGAGGATGTCTTCAGTGGCGAGTGGTTTCCCTTGTCGTAGACTCGACTGTGTCATACTCACAGTGTTTCTAGGTGGTGTTCCCTTGTCGTAGACTCGAATGTGACTGTGACACAGTCGAGTCTACGATAATGGAACACCACCTAGAAGCACTCGCCACTGAAGATGCCCTCCGCAGTTGAGGAAGAAAACGCCTGGAAGAAACTCCAGTTATATACAACGGCCGCACAGCCCGGAATATTTTATTAAACTAAAAGTAAGATACATACAATGTTATTTATAAATATGGGTCGCACGGGCAGTAAGCCGTACGTGCTGTTGACAGTCCGTTACAATAAGTTGATGTTTGGTAATAATATACTTAAAAAAACATAATAATATTACAATTATATATCAATACAATTACATTATACATTAACTTAGTTATGTATAATTATTAAGAATTAATGGTATTGCAATTTATTAACATATTTATTTATTGCTGAATAAGTGTTGTTCTTATTTTCCGCGTTTTGTCCAGAAATCTACCCAAGTTTATCCAATTATCTGGGTTTACCAGTAACTCGTAGCATGCCAATCTTTCCCGATTTGAATTTAGAAATCTTTCCGGTAATAACTGACGTCTCCAATATTCCAAATCGTTACATTTTCCTAATATATGTATCTAGTCTTCAAAGCTCCCGCACATTGTACACATTCGCATATCGTGATCGTCGCTAATTTTTAAAAATTTCCATGCCCCTAACCTGAACCAAGCAAGCCTGATCTCTCTTTAAGTCCTAGATTGAGTATATAAGATTCTTTTCCCCAAACTTGTTTTAGGTCTCTTTGTAAAAGCAGTGATTTTTTTCCCGCACATTCGGCCAAAATATTTTGTCGGTTTATATCTAAGTACCTCCTTCTTATTTTTCTCCACACATTCTTACGATTTTCAGTCCGTTTTTCCCATCCCAATCCTTTGGAGTCTCTCCTAACCTCATCTTTTAATATTATTACTAGACGTTATTTTATTGGAAGGAACTGTTATATGCAAGTACGGCTTGTTGCCCGTGCGAGCCATATTTGTAAATAACATTGTATGTATCTTACTTTTAGTCAAGAGTGAGAATACATACTACAGAAATGATCCTGTGAAGTATGAAAATAAGAACAATATTCATTCATGAATAAATATATGTTATCAAAATGCAAAACCATTAATTCTTATTAATTCTACATAACTTAATTAATGTATAATGCTATTGTATTATGTAACTGTAATATTATTGTGTTTTCTTTATGTAATTGTAATGTTATTGTTTTCGTTTTTTGTTTTCTTTATACTATTACCAATTATTATAACACAGGACCTGTCTATACTCAGAATCTTACACAATATCTATGACTAAAGCATGGAACTCACTTCCAGTCATGTCAGGTACTGTCAATCGCTATCATTATATAAATCCAAATTAACTGATATCTTAAGTTCAACACAATGAAAACATTAACTGCATAACAACTATATAGAGCATTCTATTAATAATCATGTAGGAAGCTACTTTACCTCTGTAATTGACACATGTGGATGTGAAGGGCCAGCAGCCGGCTGTAAAAGGGCAACCGCTGAAAAGTGGAAAGACCCTCAATCGGAATCGGAAGCTACTTACTTTATTTTATATCATTTTATTTTATTATATTCTATGTTTTTGTTAGTATTAGCTAGTATTAGATCACATCATCATTATATTTTGTTTAGTCTGTATTTTGATAATATTTTAAAATTGTAATATGTATGTAATTTTTGTATAATTATACTATTCGCTGGTTGAGTGGAAGAGAAGGCCTTATGGCCTTAACTCTGCCAGCTAAAATAACGCATTATTATTATTATTATTATTATTATTATTATTATTATTATTATTATTATTATTACTTTATTGTAACGGACTGTCAACAGCACGTACGGCTTACTGCCCGTGCGACCCATATTTGTAAATAATTCTAAATATCTTACTTTTTGTCTAATAAAGTCCTACTACTACTAAAAGTTATAGGACACAGTTGCAGAGGAAAACCTAAATATCACTGCACAAATCAACATAATCTTGAGACATAGAAACACGCTGAACTGAGTTTGAACCTAAAATGTTTATGATGATGATGGTAAGAAGTTAGAGGTTGCTATCATAGCTCATTATTTCTCGTGAGATTTCAGTTAATAGAGATATTAGGAGATTAACATAATAACAATATACTGTCTATAATTCTTTGGAGCATTAAAGACAGGATTAATAATGAAGGCGGTAGAAGTGTTTCTGAAGCAAGCAGCTAGAGGCGCTGTGTGAGTAGAGCTGCAATTAGAACGTGTTGATACAGAGTAATCAGAGAACAGTGTATCACTCCGCTTACATCTTGTTGTTCCTCTCGGCAAACTAAATTGCAGCACTATTCCAAATCAACGCAAATCGTATGCAAGTCTTGATTCTACCGCACTACAGGCTGATTCTGTAAGATTAAACAGAAGATGCTCCACTTAACAGTTTGAGATGGAGAACTCAGTGTCCGAGAAGCCAGATTTAGGGCACCGGGTACTAATTTCCTTGCAATTTGGTTTAAAAATATGCAACATACAAAAACCATTTACAGCTTATTCTTAAGTTATGTGCATGAAAATTATGTCACTAATTAAACAAGTCCTCCTGAACACAATTACAATCTGATTAACTTTTTAGACATTTATTAATGAGTAATTTTAGAATACGAATACATGGAAATAAAAAAAACCCAACTTCTTAAAGTATTGTCTTGGTACAACTTTCTTAAAAATTGGTCATCCGGTTGTTTCCAAAATTTAGTATGTTATTGTCCATAGTTCATTTGACAATAGTAAGGTTTGCTTGTGCTCTGATATGGATTGTAATTTATTTTTTAAAAATTCGAATACAAATTTTTGTGTTGAAAATGTTGCATACATTTTTTCAAATACTACCAATCGCACTAAGATAAATTTACCTTATTATTATAGAGCTCTTTAAACTGCATGTCCATGCCAAAAATTATTGTCCTATCTATCATAGCGTCCAGAAAACTGTACCAAAATATGAAAAATGCAAGTTATGGGAAAATGGGGGGGGGGGGAAATGTATACATTAGCAGAACACAGAGACGCCATTTTTAAAAATCAATTTGCATGAGTTTAAATGTCCAAAATCGACAAAATAATATTACAGATCGATACAATAGACCTTCCTGGATTTTTTTGAAGCAAAAAGAAAAAAAAACGATTTTTTAAACAAAATAAGTACTGGGCGCCCTTAAGGAGATATGGGAATAAACTTGTCTTTTTTAAATTAGAGTGTAGTATTTTCTTCTTCTTCTTCTTCTTCTTCTTCTTCATCACTTCCTGGTTTAGGCATTAATTGCCTGTTCCGTCTTCACTAATAGATCTAAGGCCATCTCTTGCGAGGACGTCCGATACCTATTCTTCCTCTCGGAAAAAAATGTAAGATCTTCTTTGGTGATCTACTTTCTTCCATTCTTTCTACATGTTCCACTGATTCTTGATATTAAATATATTTTCTTTTATGCAATAGGACGTATACTAAGTAAAATGGTTGATTTAGAATACCAGGATAAAGAAATGGAAGAACAATCTGGTTTTAGAAGTGGTAGGTCATGATGCACAGATAATATATTTTGCATAACACAAATGATAAAAAAGAGCTACTAACAGAGTTATACATTTGCTTTCTGTCGATTTAACCAAGGCATATGATAGTATTCCTCAAAAAATGTTATGGGAAACTTTAGACAATTCTAACATTACCAAAAAAAAAAAAAAAATTAATAGAAACTATGAAAGCATTATACAAAGGATCTATTTTATCCTAAGAACAAAACGCAACTACAGGAACCTAATCGTAGAAGTCGCATCACAAGTGCGCAAACAGCTACTTAATGCCAAGATAAAAATGGGGTGGCTCATATGCAACGTAGAAGATTATCTGGTCGCAACGAGATGCTTCAAATGCAGCCGCTTCAGCCATAGACAACGAGACTGTAGGGCCTTAGAAGAAACATGCCCCCTGTGCGCAGGCAACCATAAACTCAAAGAATGCACGGCTCCTCCACAGGATCACAAATGCATAAACTGCATAACTCACAATAGATTCAACAGCAACGAAAAAGTTTGTGAAAACCACACAGCTCTTAGCAGAGACTGCCCTAGCCTAATTGCAGTACTTCGGAAATATAGACAGAACACCGATTATTAATGGCTTCAGCAACCAACCGCAGAGAAACGAAAGCAACCTTAAAATGTCTGCAACTAAATTTACAGCACTCTAGGGCAGCTACACATAACCTAATACAACTAATATCTAAACAGGGAATAGACATAGCATTCTTACAGGAACCCTACGTAACTCGCAACAAACTCATAGGAATACCAACTAAATATAAAATATTCTCATGCGGGAATGGAAGGCGAAGATCAGCAATAGTAACAACAAATGAAGGAATAGGCGCCATGATTTTGACCCAATTATCTGACGAAGATACAACGGTGCTTGAAATAACCCAAGGAGCCTACAGCTTTATTGCAGTTAGCTTGTATCTACACATCCTAAACGAACTCGAGGCCGATTTATCAAAAATTTCTAGGATTCTAGATTTTGCTAAAGGGAAAGGCGTGGTAATAGCAGTGGATAGCAACTCGAGATCCAAAGTATGGTTCGATGATCTTACAAACAGTAGAGGCAGGAAATTGGAAGAGTTTCTGATAAGCAATCAGTTATTTATCATGAATGAAGACAACGGGATACCGACTTTTGAGAGCAACGGACGCAAGAGCAAAATAGATCTCACACTCAGTAACATGCGCATGGCAACATATGTGTCGAACTGGGATTGTGATATCGAAGAAAGCTGCTCCGACCATAAAGTTATCTCCTTTCATATAGCGTGGTCTAAGAGCAGAAATGAGACAGTAATATTCCAAAGAGCCAAATACATAATAAAAGAAGACGACTACAACACATTCGACGACAATTTTATAAAAGAACTAAAGGTACAGCTCAATTGCAAAGCAGCAACTACACAAGAATTAGAAAATGAACTAGACACCATAATACAACAGGCAGATACGGAACATGTGGCAAGTTCATTTCAGACAATTCTAACAGCAGCATGTAATAAGACCTTCAAAAAGCGCAAAGGAGCAGTGAAAAACTATAAACCACAAGACAGTTCCATGGTGGACTAGCGAGTTAACCATTATGAGGAAGAGGACTAACGCACTACGGAGAAGATATCAGAGGACAACAGGAGACGAAAACTTGAGACAGCAAAGGAAAGAAGGATATGTCACGGCAAAAAGAGAGTATCAAAGTGCCATAACACGGGAGAAGCTAAGGTCATGGAGAGAATACTGCAATGTCACCACAAGCGGTGATCCCTGGAATGCAGTGTATAAATTCGCATCGGGCAAGATGAGAAATAAAAGCATGCTCACGACGCTAAGGAAAGAGGATGGATCTTACACGGAGAACCAAGAAGAAACAATTAATTACATGATTGACCACTTTACAGCGAACGATGAGGAAGGGAATGACAACGAATACCATAAAGAGAAAAGGGCAAAGTCTAGACTTCCCCCAGATACACCGGACGACGGACCCTTCACGCAAGAAGAAATCCGTGACATACTAGAACACATGGATGGGTCAAAAGCTCCCGGAGAAGATGGGATAACTAGTGATGTACTAAGTCAAGTACACAGGAGAATGCCAACATACTTGACAAAATTATTCAACAAGTCATTGGAAGTCGGCCATTTCCCCTCAATTTGGAAAACAGCAATCTTAATACCGATAGTGAAACCTGGCAGAGAAAATGATGACTCAGTTTCTAAATATCGCCCAATAAGTCTTCTAAATGTAGCAGCGAAAGTTCTAGAAAAGCTATTAATCAACAGAATAATGCATTACTTGTTCTCCAGGAATCTATTAAGCAGAAACCATTTCGGATTTACTCCCCAAACTGGAACAGTAGACGCTATCATGGAAGTCAAACACCTCGTGGAAGATAGTATCAACAGAAAACAATACGTCGCAATGATCAGCCTCGATGTGAAAGGAGCATTCGATGCAGCCTGGTGGCCCAGCATACTCTGCGCTCTGAAGGAATTCAGATGTCCAAGAAACCTCTTCAATCTAGTGAGAAGCTATCTAAGCGAAAGACACTGCACCCTTACAGTCAACAACGTCACTGTAGAAAGGAACATAAGCAAAGGATGCCCACAAGGATCTTGCTGCGGACCGGGACTGTGGAACATCCAGTACGATTCATTACTCAAGCTGGATTATAAAAAGTGTACGAAAGTCGTCGCATTTGCAGACGACATTGTAATTCTAATTAAAGGGAACAGTAAACTAGAAGTTGAAAATAACGCTAATATAGAACTTAGCAAAATATCAAGATGGGCAGCAAACAACAAACTAACATTTAATGAACAAAAGTCAAAGGTACTTCTCATAACAAGGAACAGACCGAGAGACGGACAAGACATACAATTATACTTAAACAACAAGACAATCACACAAGTAGACCGATTGAAATATCTTGGGATAGTAATAGACAAGAAATTCCAATTCAACCAACACATTGATTACATATCCGAAAAGGCAATCAAACTCTTACACACTCTCTCTAAGTCTGCCAAAATCAACAGGGGGTTAAGAACAGAGGTCTTAAGGACTATATACAAAGGAGCCGTACTACCCATGGTTTCATACGGAGCCCCGGTGTGGATCAACTCTCTGTCAAGGACGAAAAATGCCGATAAACTAAGAAGAGTACAACGAATGATTAACATAAAGATAGCAAAAGCATACAGGACGACTTCACATGAAGCACTCTGCGTGATAACAGGATTAATTCCCATAGTAATACAGCTCAAGGAGATTGCTCAATACTACAGCATAACGCACCAGCCAACAGGAACTGTCATGCTAGCTGGAGAGGAAACAATCATGGACACAGCTACAAACTACAAGCACTGGCCCCATCCAGCAGAGACCACACGCATACCAACAAAGGATGAAGAACGTCAATACCAAATAAATATTTTCACAGATGGAAGCAAGAGTGACAACGGCGTGGGATCAGGAGTGATAATATATGTAAACAATGAACCAGCCCACCAGCTGCGATACAGACTACACAACAAGTGCTCAAACAATCAAGCAGAGCAATTTGCCATCCAGAAAGCTTTGGAAAAATTAGAAGAAATTGACACCAGCGGAATATCAAAATCAGCCGCTATTCACACAGACAGTAAGATAACCCTCGACCTACTAAGTAACAACAAGAAGCACAACAGCCTGATTGACGGAATCAGAAAGATTACGACGCATCTACAGCAGCAAGATTGGGAACTTCACTTCACTTGGGTGAAAGCCCACGACGGAAACGAAGGCAATGAAATGGCGGACAGTCTGGCCAAACAAGCAGCAAGTAGCAGCGAAGAAGAAATCGCATTCAGCAGAACACCACTGAGTGCGGTCAAAAGAGCTCTAATGGACAATAGTGTAGAGAAATGGGCAACAGAGTGGCAAACTACAACAAAAGGTGCTATTACAAAATCATTCTTCCCTAGTGTACAGCATAGACTAAAGTCAAACATCACCCTTACACACAACATCACAGTTCTAACCACAGGACACGGCAAAATCGGTGCATATCTACAAAGATTCAAGATAATAGAAGATCCGACCTGCATCTGCAACAGAAACGCACAGACAGTCGATCACATTTTGTACGAATGCGAAGTGCTAAACAGTGATAGGAAAGTGCTAGAAACAAATATTACTAGGGCAGGCGGAACGTGGCCAACAAATAAAAGTGAACTAGTCACCAAATTCTTAAAACATTTTCAGAAATTTGTAAATAGTTTAGACTTTGACTCTCTAATAAAATAAAAACATAATATACATCAAATAGTGCAGACAAAAGATGTAACTGCTACAACATGCATGTAGTATTGCGCCATGCAATGGAGCATGCAGTAATTTATCATTATAAATAAAAAAAAAAGGATCTATTTTAAAAATAAAAATTGGAAATCATATAACAGAGGAATTTACTATTACAAAAAGTTTAAGGCAAGGTTGCAGTTTATCTCCAACTCTATTCAAAATGTATCTCGAAAGAGTACTAAGAGACTGGAGGAAATAAATGTCAAAAATGTGCATACCAATCCAAAATACACATGTATATTCACTAAATTTTGCAGATGACCAGGTATTAATAGCACAAGATCAAGATGACATAAAATATATGGCTAAAAAACTAAAAGAAGAATAAGAAAAACGGGTACTTTATATAAACCTTGAGAAAACTAAATATCTGTGTATAGGAGAAGAAATGGAAAATATAAGTTTCAACAATGGAAAAGAATTAAACCTAGTATTGCATGCACATATTTAGGAACAAAATTAGATCATTCAGGCGATAACACAGTGGAAATTAAAAATAGAATCGCACAAACAAAACAAGCAATAAATGCTTTAAACTCTGTTTGGTGGAGCAAAAAATATTACAAAAAGTAGAGGATTACAAATATATCAAACCATATTTCAGAGCATTTTAACATATGGTGCTGAAGTCTGGCAAATTCCTACCAGGAAGATGAAAATAATTTTAAGTACAGAAATGGATGTTTTAAGATTAGCTGGAAAATCTAGAATGAATAGAATACGAAATAAAGAAATAAGGGAAATTATGGGTGGACAAGAGGAGCCGGACATCATAGATATTATAAGAACAGAAAATATTACGGTGGCATGGCCATGTCAAAAGAATGCCAGAGCAAAGATTACCTAAAATTGTTATGGAATGGATCCCAATAGAAAGGAGGAAGGGAGGAAGACCGAAGAACACTTGAATAGAAGGGGTACAAGCAGCTATGAATATCAGAGGATTGGAGGAAGATCAATGGATGGACAGAGAGGAATGGCGTTTGGTTTGCGGAAGACGGCGGCAGCTACCATGATACCGGATGGTGATGATGGAGTAGATCTGCAGTTCCTCACGGATATCATCGTTTCCTATCTGGTCCATTCTAGTACACCCTTTTACTCTTCATTTTTTCTACAATTTCATCTCGGCTGCTTGGATTTTACTTTCTTGTGTAATCCAAGATTCGCTCCCATATAAAATGACAGGGAATGCCAATGTTTTATAACATTTTAATTTTGTTTCTGTAGTATTTTATTTACATTATTTATCAGTTAATTTAGTCGGCCGCGTTGGGATAGTTGTTATGTTACTTGCCTCTAGTTCCGAGGGACGCGGGTTCAAACTCGACCGTGTTCGATGAATTTTTTAGGATGGAAAAATCCATGGAATAAGTCCTCCAGGAGGGACTTTGAACCGAGGGTTCCAAGTTTGAAGAATTTGAGGCTCCTAAAAGATCCTTAAGCCTGAATAAGAAGCCTCTAAGCAAAATTTGCCTAATATTCCCATTTTAGTACTACCTAGGTTTCCTAGATGTTCTCTCCAGTTTTTTTAAATTGTTTGTATTTTAGGTCAAAGTTTTAAAAAATGTATAACTTATTTCTAACATCTTCGTTTCTTCTTTTATCTAGAATTTTGCAGCCCAAAACACTTCTGAGAAATCTCATTTCAGCTACTTCTATGATCTTCTCTTCTCTTTTAGTCAAAACCCAAAACTCACTACCATAAAATAGTAAGGGGACTGCCATTGCTTTATATAATTTTAGTTTTGTTTCTTTTCTTGTAGTTTTCAATATTCTCTTAATTGTGTCACATATAGAGCCTATAATTAAATTTATTAAGTTTGTTAAAAAATATTCATTTTTAAAATAGGTGATCTCATAACCCAGGTATTTAAAATACTTCACTCATTCAATGGGTTTCCCCTCCAGAATTATTTTAGCTCCTAAAGTATCTGATCCTTTAAAATCTGATAAGTAAATTTTAAAAACTTCCAAAGCCTACCATCTTGTGCAAACTTCAATGATTAATCCTCTTGCCTGCTTTGCTATCCTCATGCTTTCCTTCCATGTTAACTTTGGTCTCCCTTTTTTATTCTTTCCGGTCGGTTGCCATTGATATAGTTGTTTCGGCCATCGCTAATCTTCCATTCTTAATGTATCTCCTAACCATTTTAATTCCTTCTCCTCAATCCTTTCAATTATGATTTCTTCTGCTTACATTACGTTTCTAATATATTTTAAATGTATTACTATGTTAAATATGGATGGATCTTCTTCTTCGACTTCAAGGTTATGCTGTAAGCCTGTACCGACTCAAAGCATATCCCTCCATCTGGTCATGGGGCGTCCAACGGAACGTTTACCTCTTGGAATATGTTGTAAAGCTTGTTTTGATAGACGATATGTCTCCATTCTATTTATATGTTCAAACCATTTTAGTTTGTTATCTGTCAATTTATTTAATAATTCATACATTTCTTAATTAATAATGATTAATCCACCGCTGTGGTCTCGAGGTAGCGTACTGCCTTATCACGCAGCGGGCCCGGGTTCGATTCCCAGTCGGGACAGGCTCCTGGGTGAGTTTTTTTTTCGGGGGTTTTCCTCACCTGTAAGACAAACGTCAGGAAGCTTAGTGCCTAACGGTCCCCGAAAATCATCCGGCCATCATCATCATCCTTATAATTATCTTCACCATCCTTCATCGGTGTGGAAAGCAACGGGAAGCTACCATACCTATAATTTCCTAGTAAGCTGCAAAGCATAGCATGGTTGCTATGATTGCAGCGAAAGACCTGCCCTCGGGTAGAATTACTGTGGATGGATGGAATATTGATTACTTGTTTTGTAATTATAAAGCTTCTTCTTCTTCCTTTCCTGGATTGGCTCAATGTGACCTGTTCCGGTCTCAAGTCCATCGTTTCCTTGACCGTCCCAAAAAATCTTTTCTCATGTGGTTTGTAGGTGTTGATCTTTTTGGGTAATCTTGTATTGTCCATTCTGTCTAAATGTTCTTTCCATTGGTATTTGTGCTCTTCTAGTTTATCGACTATTGAAAATATCTCCAGTTAATTTCTTATTGATTCATTGTGTAATCTATCAATGCGTGTACATCCTTTTACGGATCTTAAAAATTTCATTTCAGTCGCTTGAATGTGTGAGATATCTTTTTTTGTAAGTACCCAAGATTCAGAACCATATAAAAGAACAGGAACAGTATAAAAGAACAGGAACAGCCATAATTTTATAAAACCTGAGCTTTGTGTCTCTTCGAGTCTTTCGGAGGGTTCTTCTTATGGTGCTACACATTATTTGATATCGGTTTAATTTATTATGTATATCCCAATCGTTGCTATATGTTATATCTGAACCAAGATATTTCAAGTGTGCTATCTGTTCTATTATTTCATAATTATAAAACATAGAATAATATATATTATATCACATTTTAATGATGTCAGGGTATATTTATATTTATATATGTTTTTCCGAAGTAAATTTACCTCTTTTTACAACGGTCTCCTCTTAAAAATTTTCCAAGAGAGTTTGGGATGACAAGAGTCCTTGTAATACATAATAATAACGAACTGCGCATACATTCATTAACTATAACATTTCGTGGGCTATTTAATAGAAGTGCGACTGTAGAGTCCAAACGACCGAGTACCGTAGTCACGGATCCTTGCTGCTAACAATTCATTTAAGTTGACGCACTGACGCAATAATAAACAACGGTACCCAGCGGGCTGCGATGCCTAATGTAACTTCTGTGTATGTATGTTGGTTTTGTTTCTGTGAGTCTGGGTTAGCGGTTATTTTCCCCTCTCGACTTCTGTTTTCTATGCCTATGGCAGTAGAGAGAACTTTGAGATTGGCTGTGTCTAGGGGATTTTCACGAGAATGGCTCTACTTGAACTTAAAGTGTATGTGTGTGTGTGTGTGTGTGTGTGTGTGTGTGTGTGTGTGTGTGTGTGGAGAAGAGAGGGGTATTTAGGAAGCTCTAAGCTGAATATCGTAAATTTGGCAAATGTGTTGCATGTTTACAAATGGGCAACATGTTTCAACAAGACTGGAGTTACGAGTGAAACCACAAACTACATCAAACTTATAACATACAATGTCATTCATAAAAAATAATATAATATAAACTAACTAACTCACTGGTACTAGCGAACCTGGCATTTCATGATGAGGGGTGCATGTAATCTCCGTAAAATCATGTCATGAGTTACTATAATATTTTCAAATGATTTCCTGTATAATTTAACTCAATATGGATGCGAAACATGGACTTACTTTAAGGGAGGAAAGGAGATTACGAGTATTTGAGAATAAAGTTCTTAGGAAATTTTTTTGACCAAAGAGAGATGGACAGGTAGATGAAAATAGTATAATTACGGTGCGAGGTTGAGAAGTGGTTTTTACAGAATCGAGGGAAAATGTTTAAAAACCGAGCGATAGCCCGGTTTTTAATTTCCCAGATTCTGTAAAACACTTCACAAACGTGCGTTGTACATTATTTTTTGCGCGATGGTGTTTTCAAAATAATTAATAATAGTAAAATAATAACAACTTTGTTGGAAATATTTGCGTTGATTATAAACAATTGACTAACGTTAACAGTGTAGGCAATGTTTATTAGTTGAAATAATAATAATAATAATAATAATAATAATAATAATAATAATAATAATAATAATAATAATAATAATGTTTTATTTATTCTGGCAGAGTTAAGGCCATAAGGCCTTCTCGTCCACTCAACCAGCACAAATACAAATAAATATTTGACAAATATAGATATACACTATACTAATTTTAACAGTTAAAGATACATTAAATGTATCAATGTAAATTTCATGTACAAAAAACATTTTATACGATAATAACAATAACAATACTTACGATAATAATTTTTTTTATTATTCCGGCTTTTACAATGAATATACATTTTTCCGGTACCCATGTTCACAGTTAACTACACATTTGTTTCAACACATTTTTCCATTCCTGTCTGTTCATTCATATATCTTCTTCTATTTACCATTCCCTCTTAGCTTAATTGATTCCCTGAATCCACGTAATAGTTGGTCTACCCTTCTTTTTCCTTCCATGTGGTTCCCAATCCATGATTATCTTAAGTAGTCTTCCTTCTTCCATTCTTCTAATGTGTCCGTACCAATTTAATTGTTTCTTCTTTATAAAATCTAATATTGAATATTGTACCTGCATTTTTTCTTTTATATATGAATTTCTGATTTTATCCTTCCTGGATATTCTTGCAGCACGTCTCCAGTAGTCCATTTCAGTGGCGAGCAATTTTTTTTCATTTGTGCATTTAAAGCCCACACATCAGCTCCATAGGTAATAATGCTTCTGATTATTGTATTAAAAATAGTTTTTTTTTGTTTCTTTGAAGATATGTTTAATAATAATATAATAATGATAATAAAATAATAATAATAATAATAATAATAATACAATGATATAAATATGATAAATTATACGAGAAACACCAATTAATATATACACTGCTCAAAACAATTAGATGAACACTTGTAATAAATTGAATAAGTAATTGTTTTTTGAAGCTGTGATGCTGAAAGTTCGACAATATGTAAATTGAATTATTAATTGTATCATTGGATACAAATTTTAAAGATCCATCTCCTAAATACAGAGAAATTACCTCAAATAACAAATATAGAGAATTTTTTTTATTTTGGAAGGCACTGGCCACTTCTAATTGGTAAGCTTCCTGATGTTGCTATAGTGACAAATGTTGATTATTGCCTTGTTTATTGAAGTCTCTGACAAAATGAGGCATTTAAATGAGTTTGAAGTGTATCATGCTCTACATCTTTTACGACAAGGTCAATCTCTGCGACAAGTGGCTAGAGAGCTTGGGGTTTCTCCTTCCGTGGTGTACAGGTTAAGCAACAGGCACAGAGAGACAGGTCAGTATTGTAGAAGACGTGGCCAGGGCCGTAAATTTAAAACAAGCCCCCAGGATGACAGATACGTTGTTCTTTCTGCTCTTCGACAGCGTACAAAAACTGCAAATGACCTGCAGAATGACCTTCATATGGCTTCCGGAATCCGGGTTTCAGACCAAACCATAAGGAACAGATTAAGGAAAGAGAATATTCGTCCAAAAAGTCCCGTTAAAAAACCACGCTTAACAAATGGGCATAAGGCAGCAAGGCATACGTATGCTGAAAACCATGGTGATTGGAACCTGAATCAATGGGAGTCTGTGCTCTTCTCGGACGAATCCAGGTATCGTTTTACACGTTGTGATGGTCGATTGACGGTGTGGGGACGGCCAGGAGAAAGATTTTCTGCAGAGGCTGTACAGGAAATTGATAGATTCGGATGAGGTTCCATAATCGTGTGGGCCGGAGTTATGTACAACAATCGTACGGACCTTGTACTTGTTCCCCAGCGACTGAATGCTGTTCGGTATATCGAGCACGTTCTGGAAGAGCATGTAGTACCTGCTGCCATTGGAGTAGACCCTGGATTTCTCTTTATGCAGGATAACGCCAGGGCACATTCTGCGGCTGTCACTAGGGATTTCCTGAGGAGGAATGAAATTGAGGTAATGGAGTGGCCAGCGGTCAGCCCAGACCTCAACTCTATTGAACACTTGTGGGATCTTCTAGACAGGAAGGTCAGGAACCGACATCAAGCTCCACAAACTCTGCAGCAACTTGGAGATGCTCTGAAGGAGGAATGGGAGAATATCCCGCAAGAGGAAATGCAGAATCTTATTGGGAGCATGCCACGAAGGTGCCAAAGTGTCATCGAATGTCGTGGAGGCCATACGCGATACTAACTCTATATAACGAGTGTTTAACTTTGAAAAATAAGCACAAGATTCAATTGCTTACATAGCGGAATTATTTGAAAAGTTAATTGTAGGCGTTATTCATTTGTTTTTACTGACATGAGCAATAAATAAATAAATAAATAAATAAATAACCACAAATAATGTACTTTATTAATTTCGTGTTTGTACCTTTATCCAATGAAAAAATATTTGCATATTTCATAGTGTTCCTCTAATTGTTTTGAGCAGTGTATATATCTTACACTGGGTAATAATGAGTCGAGGTTAGAGCAGATATAAATTTAGATTTCTTTTAAAAGATGCCAATGTCTGGCAGCCCCTTATTTCTAACAATATGAGGCTTTGAGAACAATTATTGATAACATGGCCGTAAGTACGTATTTATTGTTTTATAATTGTTTCAAATAAAGTTCAGTTCATTTAAAATGCTGTGATTTGTTTCGTATATTGTATATCAACACTACCTTTTGGATATTTTCTGAATATATATTGTACGTGCTATACATGCAGGGCAGTGGTTTTACTTCCCGCACATGGGTGTAAATGTAATATTACAGTATAGTTATTTAGTTTGGCAATCTCGAACTGTAGGAAGTTGAACTTACAATAATGGTCGCCATTGCTGGCAAGTACGACAAAACGCACTATCGCGCTAAAAAGAAGACTACATAACAATGAACTGCATGGTCTTTATAGGAAGCCAGATATAATAACAGTTAAGTCTCGTACGCTGCGATGTGCAGGACATGTGGTTCGAATGGGGAATGCAAGACTTACATGGAAACTTCTTATAGGAAAACCAGAGGGAAAACGCCCAGTTGGTAGACCAAGGATGAGGGGGAGAATAACATTAACTATGATTTGAGGGAAGTAGATTATACAGGGAATGATTGGAAAACATTAGCCCAGGATAGGGATGTATGGAGAGAGTTTATGCTCGCGCACCCATGAACCTACGGGTTCGATAGTGCCAGTGAGTTAGTTAGTTATACTTCAACTTCGGTGGCTGCGTGGCGCAAGCTGTTAGACGCTCGCCTCTCTGCGCTGGGGTCCCGCTGTCGAATCTCGGTCACTCCATGTGGGTTTCGTGGTGGACGAAACGGAGCTTGGGCAGGTTTATTCGGGGTTTCTCCCGTTTTCCCCCGCCACAAATTTCATACCACCATTTCTTCTGAACAAGGATTGTAGTCGGGGTAAGGTTTTATATTATGTGTCCAAGGATAAGGGTTCATGGACAATTGTGCTCCGGACTAGTTGGGTTCAGGTTTCGGTAGAACAATGGACTTATATATCGGGAATCCGTAAGAAAGGATGTTCACTTGGGGAAAAACAGTAGGCCCAGCGTGCTGTCATGTAATTGATTGATGCAATTTTATTGTCGCTTGGTGTTTACATTTGTCGCATTAGACGACGATTTGACGAGAAGGCTCTTGGTGAATCAGAACTAATAATGTTTATAACACTCAACAAAGCGATGTGCCTTCTCTACTGGCACTCACGTTAGTAACTTAATTTTTGCCTAATAATGCGATGTGCCCTGCACTGGCACACTCGCTAGTCGCTACTGACCACCCAACTGACTGTCGAACTGACACTAATTTTCGCTAAGTAAAAATATGTATTATTTCTAAGTGGGCCGGCATTAGTCCCTTCCACCAAAAGTCTTAGCGTCTCACAAACAGTTTATAAGTAACACTAATTTTGGTAATAAAAGATTCCGGCCTATGTGGCCGTGGTCTATAACTGGCGTTTCTTCCAGACGTTTCTCCCTCAACGGGAGAATATTCGCAGTCGAGTCTACGACAGGGAAGCAACAGCTGGAAGCGCTCGCCACTCGGAAGATTGCCCTCCGCAGTGAGGGAGAAGAAAAGAAAACGTCTGGAAGAAACGCCCGTTATAGACACCCGGCCACATAGCCCGGAATCTTTTATTACCATGATTACCGGCCGTGAAAGCCTGCATTCCACTATTAACACTAATTTTTATTGGTAAATTTTATCTTAAGGGCGTTATCGGGGGTGTTAAACTTAAGACGTTTGTGGCCTCGTCCCCCTCCCTTTAAATTAGTTGCACCCTAATATAATATTTCCAGGGTTGACCAAATGGAGTTTTCTTTAAGAGCGCGGCTATCTTTGTCGGCATCTACCTTACGCCGCCAAAGAAGGCACCCGCTGTTAGCGACATGTACTAGTTAAAATTCGTTTGGGGATAACTCTTTCCACAAGTTACCTAGGAAAATCCAATTGCTTGTTTGTGACTTCCCAGCCTTTGTAAGAAGTTTTTGGGCTTAGCATTGTTATAACAAGTTAATAATAGTGCAGTCTTGTAAGTCCACTTAACAAAAGAAACTGCAGACTTTTTCCCCATTGTATAAGGGCTTACGGTTCAATTGTATGATGTTTACTAGTTTCGTTCGCTACAATAGCAAGGGTCCAGGTCTATGACTGGCGCTAATTGCTTTATACTAGTGTTTTATTTAATGCTTATGAAATTATTTTGTGGTAGGTTATATCATTTTAAATTTCTTACCATTGAATTCCTGTTTTAATTCTAATTCATTTGAATATAAATATGCCCTACTTCTGATAATAATTACGGGTTCATAAATTATTCACCCTTGATGAAAGTACTTATTTATCTGAAATAAGAGGCTGAGCGAATGACTTGCCACACTCCATACTCATTCATTTCGTTTCACTTCGTTCATCCGCTCCTGTGACGGTGCGTCAGGGGTGTTAGACCGAGACCCTTGTGGTTCACAGACCTATATCTTCTCTTCTTCTTCTTCTTCTTCTCTTCCTTTCATGTGATAGACCTAGTGGTCTGTTACGGTCTCAATCCATCGTTTGAAGGGTCTGCCCAAAGATCTCTTGCCTTGTGGCTGGTAATTTAAGATCTGACGTGGAATTCTTGTTCTGCTCATTTTTCTTACGTGAGATTTCCAGTTGTATATGTATTTTTGTACATATTCCATGACTGATTCTGTTTGTAATTCTTTGAGAATCTCAGAATTCCTTTTATGGTCGTTTTTGCAGTCGTCTCATAAATTTCATTTCTGCCGCAGTTAGTCTTTGTTCATCTACGCTGCGAATTGTCCAGACCTCACTGCCGTAACATAATATGGGGTTGCAGTACTGTGTTTGGCTTGAAAATATTATTTATAATTTCTATTACTCTGTTAAATTTTATAATTGTTTCCTCGTCGCATGTAACTTGGTATTCGAGATAGTAAAATGTGTTAGTTTGTTCGAATATTTTATTATTAATAACAATTTTACTCCTAACTGGGTCTTTTCCTAGGAAAGCCATGACTTCAGATTTTTCTGTTGAGATTTCCATATTGTAGTTTATTGAAAATTGGTGAAAAGAGTGGACTGAACGTTGTAGGTCATCTTATGAATTCGTCACAGACCTATATAAATACTTACTTACTCATTGGCAGTATCGAACCCGTAAGTTCATGGCCGCGCGGACATAAGCTCTCCATACATCCCTATCCTGAGCTAATGCTTTCCAATCATTCCCTGTATAATCTACTTCCCTCAAATCATAGTTAATGTTATTCTCTCACCTCATTCTTGGTCTACCAACTGGGCGTTTTCCCTCTGGCTTTCCTACAAGAAGCTTCCATGCACGTCTATCATTCCCCATACGCGCAACATGGCCTGCCATTCGCAGTCTACGAGACTTAACTGTTCTTATTATACCTGGCTTCCCATGAAGACCATGTAGTTCACTGTTATGTAGTCTTCTCCATTCACCTGTCTGTTCATCTCTCTTTGGTCAAAAAATTTCCTAAGTACTTTATTCTCAAATACTTGTAATCTCCTTTCCTCCTTTAAAGTAAGAGTCCATGTTTGGCACCCATATAATATAACTGGTAGAATAATAGTTTTATATATTTTCAGCTTAACGTTTTTTGAAAGGAGTTGGGACATCAAGAGTCTCTGCACTGCATAATAGCACGCATTTCCAGAATTGAGCATATGTTTAATTTCTTTGTGCATCTCATTCCTATTTGTCATTATTGTTCCTAGGTATTTCAAATATCAGTACAACTGAATATATGGTCACACATAGAAATTCAGTATATAATGGAAATGGACAGCTAATGACAAATGAGGGAAATTTTGAGGAAGTGGCTGAATTAAAATACCTATGAACAATAATCACAAATAGGAATGAGATGCACAAAGAAATTAAACATAGGCTCAATTCTGGAAATGCATGTAATTATTGCATTTGCAGAGACTTTTGATGTCCCAACTCCTTTCAAAAAACGTTAAGCTGAAAATATATAAAACTATTATTCTACCAGTTATATTATATGGGTGCGAAACATGGACTCTTACTTTAAGGGAGGAAAGGAGATTACGAGTATTTGAGAATAAAGTTCTTAGGAAAATTTTTGGACCAAAGAGAGATGAACAGACAGTTGAATGGAGAAGACTACATAACAATGAACTACTTGGTCTTTATACGAAGCCAGATATAATAAGAACAGTTAAGTCTCGTAGACTGCGATGGGCAGGACATGTTGCGCGTATGGAGAATGAAAGACGTGCATGGAAGCTTCTTGTAGGAAAGCCAGAGGGAAACGCCCAGTTGGTAGACCAAGAATGAGGTGGGAGAACAACATTAACTATGATTTGAGAGAAGTAGATTATACAGCGAATGATTGGAGAGCATTAGCTCTGGATAGGGATGTATGGAGAACTTATGTCCGCGCGGCCATGAACCTATGGGTTCGATAGTGCCAGTGAGTAAGTAAGTAAGCAAGGTATTTGAATTCGGCCACTTCCTCAAAATTTCCGTCATTTGTCATTAGCTGTCCATTTCCATTATATAATGAATTTCTACGTGTGACCATATATTTAGTTTTATTGATATTTACTTCCAGTCCTAATTTCTTAGTGTTACTCAATAGTGTGTGCCTGTTGTCCTTTAGTATCTCCTCGCTATCGGCCAAGAATAATACATCATCAGCATAAACTAACAGCTTATTAATACCATTGAGTTGTAAGCCTTCCTCATTCTCTAAAGATTTAATGGTATGCTCTAGTATAAAATTAAATAGTAGAGGAAATAGTGCATCTCCTTGCTTCAACCCATTCTGGATTTCAAAAGTGTCCGAAAACTGTTTGCCTACACACACCCTACTCTTTGTGCCACATACCTATATAAATATAATAATAATAGCTTTATTTTACCCGGCAGAGTTAACGCCTTAAGGCCTTGTCTACCACTCAACCAGGTTAAAAATACAAAAATTATTCTTACATATAAATTACAATAAACAAAAATATACATGGTACGTCTACAGTAGAATTATTATTTACAACATATTTTGATTCAATCTGGATTTAACGATTGGAATATAAAATGTACAAGATAGAAAAGTCAGACAAAAAACTATTAATGACATAGAATACATTTAGTTGTCGAGAAAAATCAAATATTTAACAACATGTATTTGTATAAGCGTGACTTAAAAGTGCCAAGTGTGCGGCCACCCCTGATAACTTGAGACAGGAAATTCCAGGAGCGGGCAGAGGCTACTGTGAAATGACTAGAGTAAGAGGAAGTGCTATGAAGAGGTCTTCATCTCATCTCATTCCTCGACCCGACCCTGAATAGGACACGAGTTGAGGATGTTTATTATATACTGCGTATTTTAGGAGAGAGAGAGAGAGAGAGAGAGGAGAGAGAGAGAGAGAGAGAGAGAGAGAGAGAGAGAGAGGAGAGAGAGAGAGATATAGGGAGAGAATCTCTGTCGTAAACAGGGGAATGTTAACTTAAGTTATCTAAAGTTTCTGGTCTTACTTGCTTTATTGAATTTTGTAACAACACGAAAGTAGCTGTGAAAATGTTCTGACCCAAAAAGACCAAAACGAATATCCTATTTAAAGCTAACACAACGCAAAAGTTAGTTAGTTATTCTTTATTAGCTATATCTACCAAGCGAAAAAACTGCTTCCTTCTACATGCCCACCACAAAATATGTTAGTTTAATCCACCTTGTACACAAAAAAAAAAAAAAATATAATAATAATAATAATAATAACATAATAATAATAAAGTCATGGATTTCCTAAGTAAATTGTTATAATAATAATAATAATAATAATAATAATAATAATATAATAATAATAATAATAATAATAATAATAATAATAATAATAATAATAATAATAATAATAATAATAATAATAATGTTTTATTTATTCTGGCAGTGTTAAGGCCATAAGACTTTCTCTTCCACTCAACCAGCACAAATACAAATAAATATTTGACAAATATAGATATACACTATACTAATTGTAAACAGTTAAAAATAAAATATTAGAACAAACTATCATATTTAACTATCTCGGATACTAAGTTACATACGAAGAGGAAAAGGATTTTAGTCAAATAATTATAAAATTTAACAGAGTAACAGGAATTATAAATAATATTTTCAAGCCAAACACAGTACAGCAACACACATGAACTAGAATTTATAAAACACTGGGCAGACCCATATTATGTTACGGCAGTGAGGCCTGGACAATTCGCAGTGTAGATGAACAAAGACTAACTGCGGCAGAAATGAAATTTATGAGACGTACTGCAGGTTACTCAAGAACAGGCCATAAAAGGAATTCTGAGATTTTCAAAGAATTACAAACAGAATCAGTCATGGAATATGTACAAAAATACAGAAACAACTGGAAATCTCACTTAAGAAGAATGAGCAGAACAGGAATACCACGTCAAATCTTAAATTACCAGCCATCAGGCAAGAGATCTTTGGGCAGACCCTTCAAACGATGGATTGAGACAGACCACTAGGTCTATCATATGAAAGGAAGAAGAAGAAGAAGATTAATAATAATCATAGTACATTCACGAATTTAGGCCATTTGTTGACCTGTATCGGCCTCAAGAGAAGCACCGTCCAAAAGTCTTTTGAGTGGACGTCCTGGTTTTTTTCCTGCTGTTGCATCCCATATTCCAATTCCTTCTGGATTTCTTCGTGTTGAGAGTTGTAAGTAGTGTTGAGGTTCCTTAGGACGGGTTACTGGCCCGACGCTAAGTATCCCAGTGGTAGGGCTGCTACCTTTTAGTCTCTGGACATACATTAAGATACCGCATTTACTCAGTACCGGATGGAACGGTTATACCGCCGTGAGTCGGTCCTCAGAGCCTCGTTTGTGAAAATGGGTTGTACCACGAGAAGATGAGGATGAGAATTGGGATGGGGAGGTTATATACACGTCACTACCCCTTACAACCATAATAATAATAATAATAATAATAATAATAATAATAATAATAATAATAATAATAATAATAATTATAATAATAATAATAATAATAATAATAATAATAATAATAATAATAATAATTAATGTTCCTTGATTGAAAAGCTAATGGAAGAAATGGAAGAGAGGCAGACTAGAGAAAGTTGGATAGATGGAGGGAGGAGAAGTATGGAAGCTAGAGATTTGAGGGAAGAAGATGCTTTAGACAGGAACCTCTGGAGACAAATCACTTTGAATTGAAGGAGAAAAACTATATTGTGGAATATCCTAATAATAATAATGATAATAATAATAATAATAATAATAATAATAATAATAAAAATAACTAACTCACTGACACTATCGAATCTGGAGGTTCATGGCCGCAAGGACATAAAGTCTGCACATATTATCCCTATCCTAGGTTTTTTTTCAATTTTTTTTTTTCAATTGTTGCCTGTATAATTAACTAGTGGTTATGGTCCTTGCCTCTGGCCCGAGGGTCGCGGGTTCAAACCCGGCCGGGGTCGATGGATTTTTTAGGACGGAAAAATCCAAGGAGCAAGTCCTCCGGGAGGGACTTCATTCCGTGGCATTGAGCCTGAATGAAAAGGCCTCTAAGCAAAATTTACCGAATTTTCCCGTCCTAGTACTACCTTGGTTTCCTAGATGTCAGTATGAGTCGGAACGCTGACCATGGACCACTCAAAATGACATCTATACGAAAACAAGTGTAACTAAATTAATATGGTTCAAATTCTTCCCTGTAGGGGGAGAGCGCCTAAATCTCTGTAAAGGGAAAACATAGGCTTACAATACAATGAAATAATTAACTTCAAACAAAATTTAATCATTGATAATATCCCACCTCGTTCTAGGCCTAACTACTGGCTCATCTCATCTGATTTTTCTACAATAAATTTCTATGCATCTCTTTCAGTTCCCATTCGCGCCACATGTCCAGTGTATCGCAATGTGCTATACTTCTGTTCTTATTATATCTGGTTTCCCATAAGGATCACGTAGCTCACTGTCTCCTTCTTCTTCTGCTTCATGAAATTAGGCCTTTTGACCTGTTTTCACATCAAGTGGGCTTTAATGAATCCTCCCATCTAGTAAATGGGCGTCCACATTTCTATGTCCTATTGGTTTGTGACTTTAGTAACAGCTGAGGGATTCTATCTGTAGGCATTCTCTTGACATGTTCATACCAGTTGCTTCTCATGTTGTCAATTCTATTTGTTAAATTGAAAATACTTAAGTAATTCCTAGTATCCTCACTTCTTTTCTTGTCCAAAATTGTCACACCTGCTACTGAACGTAGGAACTTCATTTCTGCAGTTTCTATTTTCTTCTGTCTGAACGGTTAAGAGTCCAATTTTCACTTGCATATGTTAAGACAGGCACTGCCATAATTTTGTAAAATTTTAGTTGTGTGCTCCTCAAAGTTTTATTTTTCAGTGTCCGTCTTATAGTGCCACACATTCTGTAAAATCTATTTATTTAAATATTAATATCTTCCTTCTGGCAGTATGATACATTGCTTCCTAAATAATTAAAATTGTATTATACTGTTATTAATAATGATTTTACACCTCATATGGTCTTAACCGTTGAATGCCATTACTTTCGATTTACTTTCAGAGATTGTCATATTGAATTTATTTGCTATTTCGTTTAATTTATATGCTGCTATTTGTAAATTGTCTTCTGAAGAGCTAAGGATTGTCTGATCGTCTGCAAACAGTATGGTATTTAGAATCGCACTGCCAACTTTAAACTCTGTGTTTAAATTTGATTGCCATTGTACAATGATCTCGTCTATATATATACTAAAGAGTGCAGGAGATAGCGGGCATTCTTGTCTGACCCCTTGATTAATTTCTAATGTATTATCGCTCATTGTACCTCCTTTATCAATCATTATTTCTGATTTAAAATATAAGCTTTGCACAACTTTGACAATGTGTCCTGGAAACCCTTTGTCATACATTATTTCCCATAGTTTATTTCTTGACAGTCTATCAAATGCTTTTTGATAGTCAATAAAAAGTATGCAAGTTGGCAAATTAAATTCTCTTCTCTTCTGAATAAGTTGCTCTATTGTGAAAATGCATCTGAACATGACCGACCTTTCCGAAAGCCACACTGTTCTTCACTTAATATATACTCATTTATTATATTTAATCGTCTAGTAATAATTTTAGCGTATATCTTGTAAGCTGTATTCAATAAACAGATTCCCCTGTAACTTGTGCACTCGTGTCTACTTCCTTTTTAAATATGGGGCATATAAGTCCTTTCTTCCATTCATCCGGGATTATGCACATCCTCCAGCACACATTTAGTACATCTAAGAATCTCTGCTTAATTTCTCTTGGAGCATACTTTAAAAGTTCAATATTTAAACAGTCTATTCCTGGAGTTTTCTTATTTTTGAATGTTTCTAGAGCGTTCACTAATTCTTTGATTTCTAGAAGATCTACATGTGCCATTTCCTTTAATTTGGGGTCAATGTTTACTTCTGACATATCTGTCCATAATGTTCCATAATATTTGAGCCACTCTTTTTCTGGTATATTATTTAATTTGGCTGTCTTTTTCAGTTGTATTCAGATGTTTCAAAACATGTAAGCCATATCCTGTGATCCATGGCAATCGTATTCTATATTGGATATATAGTTGTCCCAGCTAAGTCGTTCAAACTTCCTTACTTCTCTTTTAACAATGGCACTTCTGTAATTATAAGCAATTCTATCTTCTTCTGATTTTGATTGATGTATTTTAAATATGCTCTTTTTTTGTTTTCGATCATTTCTTGAATTTCATCATTCCATATATATAAACCTTTTTTCCTTCTTTTTGTAGATTTTGTCCCTAGGGCTTCCTCAGCAGCTTTTAATATAATAGTTTTTAGATCTTGCCATCTTCATTCACATTAGTGCTTACAGCTCTTTGATCTACATAGTTTAATAATCGTGAAGAGTATAATCTCCTTATACTCTCTTGTTGTAATAAATGTACTTTAAAATTTGTCCTTTTTACTTTTGTTACATTTGGTTTTCTTCTTGTAAATCCATTTATTTGGCATGTGAAATGTAGAGATGACGATGAAATGGTCTGAACTAATGGTATCCTCCTCTATATACACGAGTGTCAATCACATGAGGAGATAATTTTCTTATTGCTCAATATATAATCTATTATTGATCTAGTGCCTCTCGCTGCCCAAGTATATTTATGGATATCTTTATGACGGAAAAGGGTGTTAGTTATTTTTAATTCATTAAAGCTGACAACATTTCTAAGAGTTTTTCCATTCTCGTTTAAGGTATTCTCGCCGTTATTACCAATCAAATTTCTATACAGTCTCTTTTCCAACGCGGGCGTTAAAATCTCCTCCTAAGCAAATAAAATCTATTTTATTAGAGAGTTCAGATGTGTTTATAAGGATTCATAGAATTCAGCACTGTCTTCTTTTCTCCCCTCCTCGGGTGCGTATATACAAACTACTGTTAGATGTCCTCTTGCTGTTTTTCAGGCGAACATTCATTATTCTTTCATTCACGAAATTATAACTATGTATTTTATTTCTGAATTGTTTCTTTATTAGAATTGCTGTTCTTGCAGATGCCCTTTTATTCTGAGCAACTCCACTGTAAAATAGTATATAATCTTTAATTCCTTAGTACCTTTCATTTCTTTTTCGTTTCGGTGAGAAGGCAAATATCTACATTGGCTTTTTGTTAACTCATTTTGAAGTTCTTCTTCTTTATTTGCTAATCCTCTAACGTTCCAAGTAGCAGTTCTCAATTTTTCTACAAGTCCTAATCGTTTATTCCTATTTCTTGCTCTGGTTGTCTTAGGTTGATCAGTCCGGTTATTCATTGATGGTTGCCAGTAATGTAAATGTCTCCTGGTCACGTTACGAGCGTTACGCAGGACAAGTCTAGTGGTGGGGGGCTGCCACCTTAGAGCCTCTGGACGTGCTCTTCTGTGTATAATCCCCGCAGAAAGGGTTGGCTCCTTCCGACTTAAGTCGTTGGAGACTTCACTCCTGTTACCCCGAGTATGGGCTCCTTTTAACTCTGGAGAAAGAGTTGCCACTTCTGCCAGTTCCGCCGAGTTGAAATTTTGCTCCTCTGCCAGTTCGGTCGAGTCGTAATATTTTCTTCCTCGCCTTCGCTGCCATTGTGGTCTTCATCCGTAACCCTGGACAAGGGTAAAGCGTTATACCCCGCAATACTGGGTCCTTAGCAGAACTTAGTCACCGACTTAGAGTCGGGTCCACCCCCTCGTCGTGGACGCGCCTGCTAAGAGTTACCTAAGTGGGTTCAAGGAAGATGTCCCTGATTCCCCTTAGGTCGGGTTAATGTCCGTGTATGATGCCACGAACAAAGGCGTAGCTCACTGTTATTCAGTTTTTTCCATTCACCTATCCGTTCGTCTTTCTTTGATTTAACAATTTCCCAGGAAACTTTATTCTCAAATACTCTTAATTTTTTATCTTCCTTGAAGTAAGATATCATGTTTTGCATCCATATAATATCCATCCATCCATCCATAGTAATTCTGCTCAAGGGCAGGACTTTCACTGCAATCATAGCATTTTCATGCTATGCTTTGCAGCGTTACTAGGGAATTATAGGTGTGGTAGCTTCCCGTTGCTTTCTACACCAGCGAAAGATAATAATGATAATGATAAGGATGATGATCATGGCCGAATGATTTTCGAGGACCGTTGGGCCTTAAGCTTCCTGACGTTTGTCTTACAGGTGTGGAAAAACCCCGAAAAAACCTCACCCAGGAGACTGTCCCGACGGGAATCGAACCCCGGGCCCGCTGCGTGAGAACGCAGCACGCTACCTCGAGGCCACAGCGGTGGGACCCATATAATATAATTGGAAGAATAACTGTCACAATAATAATAATAATAATAATAATAATAATAATATAATAATAATAATAATAATAATAATAGTAATATATATTATTATTATTTATTTATAAACAGGTTTACAATGTAATAAATAATAAAACATCTTCCTGTGCTTAAAGCATTTTAAATTATCTTCCTTCTCCATTGCCTCTCTATCTTCCCATTCCAGTTCTCCAGACCTAACTCCTTCATTCCTCTTCTTATATCATCCATTGCATTTAAATATAATAATAATAATAATAATAATAATAATAATAATAATAAAATAATAATAATAATAATAATAATAATAATAATAATAATAATAATAATAATAATAATAATAATAATAATAATAATATAATAATAAACGATGTATGTTTTTCTGTGATAAGTTAGCTTATATTTCGTTCGACAACAAATTCAACGCCACCTCTGCTTTTCAACTTTTTTTCATTTTCTTTTTTATGTCTCTCAGAATGTGTGTTGTTTGCCAAACAAAAGAAAAAAAAAGTGATAGAAATATAACAGATGTCAGGTCTATTCTGCCTCTACATCATTTCAACATAGGAGGCTATATTTTTTTATTTAATCTTATTTATAAACGCTTTAACATTAATTTTCAATATTATTTTTAGCGGATGATGTAAACATATGTGAATGGCCAAATCAGGGACTTTTTTATACGAATAAATAAGAATTACTGGAGTTACTGAGGTTTGCTCTCTCGGGATTATTTCGTTATCGTGGAACGAAATGTGGTGTTTAATTATTTGGTTTAGCTTGTGTGTGGATTTTGTGATATCCACGGGATATAAGTAAGGCATGGTATTGATTTTGAGCGATATCGGTACGCCAGCGTGTCACTTAATTGTAATTGATGGCGATACTGGTACACAGGTTTATCCCACGCTAATTCGTCCGGAGCTTAACGCGTTCTCATGTCCTAGCTTGGATTTTCATTTAATAACAATAATAAATAATAATAACATAATAATAATTATTTATTTATATACAGAATTTTAATATTTACACATCTTTCGTGCCTAAAGTTTTTATTTTTCTTCTCCACTCGTCTCTCTCCATCCAAATCCATGCCCTCCGAGTCCTCTTGTTCTCATTCCAGTTCTTATTTCCTGCATCCACGAGTTTCGAGTTCTTCCTCTCCTCCTTCTTTCCAGGTGGACACCATTTCCAATGTTTTCCTGGGTAATCTTTGTTCTGCATTCGTCGTACGTGCCCATACCAATTTAATTGCTTATACCGTATATAATAATAATAATAATAATAATAAATAATAATAATAATAATAATAACAATAACTATAATACTAATAATAATTTTTTTTCAAATGCTCAGGGTTTGTCTTTCGACATTACTGGTTTCTCTCCTGGCATGGCGTACTTGTAACCCACTTCTGAGGTTGGGGCGCCTGGAAGGCGGGGTTACGTTTGCCCCGATGATATGATGGGTGATGATGATTGTGATAATGGTGCGCCAGGAGAGTCCCTAATCTAAGCTTAACATAAGATGAAAATGAATGATTAATGATTGGCGATGGCCATATGATTTCGGGGGACCGTTTGGGCCTTAAGTTTTCCTGACATTTGTCTTACAGGTGAGGAAAAACCCCGATATAAAACCTCACCCAGAAAAAACGTCCCGACCGGGATCGAACCCGGGCCCGCTGCGTGACAAGGCAGCGCGCTACCCTGAGACCACAGCCGCGGAACAATAATAATAATAATAATAATAAATCTATACTAATAATAATAATCTAATAATAATAAATATCATCAATAATAATAAATAATAATAATTATCGTAGTTGTTAAGGCACGAGCTACAAGTCGGAGGGTCGAGGGTTCAAGTCCCGTTGGGGTCAGGATTTTTAAAGTACCACTGGCGGCACTATGGCCCTGGTGTCGACTCAGCCTTAATCGAAATGAGTAGTACCAGACGTTGTTCTGGGGGTAAAGGCGGCACCGTCAAGAAGGGATGACAACCCGGCTGACATCAAGGCCGATTGTCTAGGAAAAAGTGGGAAGCCTTCGGAAACGCAGACGACCCCAAGGACGCCGGGGCGGGGGGGGGGATCACGGGACGGAGAAGACAGAAGAAGAAGTAAGAAGAAGAGAATGAAGAAGAAGAAGAAGAACGAAGAAGAAGAATAAGAAGAAGAAGAAGAAGGAAGAAGGGAAGGGGAAGAAGAAGAGAGAGAAGAAGAAGAGAGAAGAAGAAGAAGAAGAAGGAAGAAGAAGAAGAAGAAGGAAGAAGAAGAAAAGAAGAAGAAGACAGAAGACGAAGAAGAAGAAGAAGAAGAAGAAGAAGAAAGAAGAAGAAGACAGAAAGAAGGAAGAATGAGAAAGAGAAGAAGAAGAAGAAGAAGAAGAAGAAGAAGAAGAAGAAGACGAAGAAAGAAGAAGAAGAAGGAAGAAGAAGAAGAAGACGAGAAAGAAGAAGAAGAAGAAGAAGAAGAAGAAGAAGAAGAAGCTGAAGAAGGAAGAAAGAAGAAGAAGAAGAAGAATAAGATTGAGAAGAAGGAAGAAGAAGAAGAAGAAGAAGAAGAAGAAGGAAGAGAAAGAAGAAGAAGAAGAAGAAGAAGAAGAAGAAGCAGAAGAAGAGGAAGAAGAAGAAGGAAGAAGGAAGAAGAGAGGGGGGAGGGAAGAAGAAGAAGAAGAAGAAGAAGAGAAGAAAGGAAAGGAGAAGAAGAAGAAGAAGGAAGAAGAGACGAAAGAAGAAGAGAGAAGAGAAGCAGAAGAGAAGAAGAAGACGAAGAAGAAGGAAGAAGAAAAGGATAGAAGAAAAGGTAGAAGAAGAAGGGAAGAAGAAGAAGGTAAGAAGAAGAAGCAGAAGAAGAAGGGAGAAGAAGAAGAAGAGAGAGAAGCAGAAGAAGAAGAAGAAGAAGAAGAGGAAGAGACGAAGAAGGAAGAAGAAGACGGAAGAAGAAGAAGAGAGAAGCAAAGAGAGCAGAAGAAGGACGAAGAAAAGACGAAGAGAGAAGGAAGAAGAAGAAGAAGAAGAAAGAAGAAAGGAAGAAGAAGAAGTGAATAAGAAGAAGAAGAAAAGAAGAGAAGAAAGAATGAAGCAGAAGAAGGAAGAAGAAGAAGAGAAGAAGAGAGGGAAAGAAGAAGGAAGAAGGAAGAGAAGAAGACGAAGAGAAGAAGGAGAAGAAGAAGAAGAAGAAGAGAGAGAAGAAGAAGAGAAGAAGAAGAAGGAAAGGAAGAAGAAGAAGAGAAGAAGAAGAAGAAGAAGAAGAGAAGACGAAGAAGAGAGAAGAAGAAGAAGACGGAAGGAAGAAAGAAGCAGAAGAAGAAGACGGAGAGAAGAAGAAGAAGAACGAAGAAAGAAGGAGAGGAAGAAGAAGAAGAAGAAGAGAGAAGAAGAAAGAAGAGAAGAACGAAGTAAGAAGAAGAAGAGAGGAAGAAGAATGGAGAGAAGAAGAAGAAGAAGAAGAGAAGAATAAGAAGAAGAATAAGAAGAAGAAGAAGGATAGTAAGAAGGAGAGAAGAAAGAAGAAGAGAAGAAGCCGAAGAGAAGATGCGAAGAAGAAGCAAGAAGAGAGAAGAAGAAGAGAGAAGCTGAAGAAGAATGAAGACGAAGAAGAAGGAAGAAGAAGAAGAAGAGAAAGGAAGAAGAAGAAGAAGAAGAAGGAGAGGAAGAAGAAGAAGAAGAAGACGAAGAAGAGAAGAGAAGAAGAAGAAGAGAAGATAGAAGAAGCAGAAGAAGAAGAAGACGAGAGGAGAAGAGTAAGAAGAAGACAGAAGAAGAAGAAGAAGTAAGATTAGAAGAAGAAGTAGAGAGAGAAGAAGAAGAAGAGAAGAATGAGAGAAGAAGAGAAGAGAGAAAGTAAGAAGGGAAGGAAGACGAATAAGAAGAGAGAAGAAGAAGAAGGAAAGAAGAAGAAGAAGAAGAAGAAAGAAGACGAAAGAAGTAAAGAGAGAAGGACGAAGAGAAGAAGAAGAAGAAGGAGAAGAAGAAGGAGAAGCAGGAACGAGAAGACGGAAGAGCGAAGAAAGAAGGAAGAAGAAAGAAGCAGAAGAAGAAGGAAGAAGAAGAAAAGAAGAAGAAGAGAAGAAGAAGAAAAGAAGAAGAAGAAGAAGAAGAAGCAGCAGAAGAAGAAGAAGAAAGAAGGAGAGAAGAAGAAGAAGAAGAAGAGAAGAAGAAGAAGAAGGCTGTAGAAGAAGAAGAAGAAGAAGGAGAGAAGAAGGAAGAAGAAGAAGAGAGGAAGAACGGAAGAAAGGGAAAGAAGGAAGAAGAAGAAGAAGAAGAGAAGAAGAGAGAAGAAGAATGAAGAAGAGAAGAAGAAGAAGAAGAAGAGAAGAAGAAGAGTAGAAGAAGAAGGAAGGAAGAAGAAGAATAAGAAGATAGAGAGACAGAGAAGATAGAAGAAGAAGAGAGAAGAAGAAGAAGAAGAAGAGAGAAGAAGAAGAAAGAATAAGGAAGAAGAAGAAGAAGGAAGAAGGAAGAAGAAGAAGAAAAGAAGAAGCAGAAGAAGAAGAAGAAGAGAAGAAGAAGGAAGCAAGAAGAAGAAGAAGAAGAAGAATACGAAGAAGAAGGAAAGAAGAAAAGAAGTAGAAAGGAAGAAGAAGAAGAAGAAGAAGGAAGAGAAGAAGAAGGAAGATAGAAGAAGAACGAGAAGAAGAAGAAGAAGAAGAGAGAAGAGAAGAAAGGATAAGAAGAAGAAGAAGAAGAAGAAGCAGAAAGAATGGAAGAAGAAGAAGGCAGAAGAAGAAGAAGAAGAAGAAGAAGAGTAGAGAAGAAGACGAAGAAGGCACGGGAAGAAGAAGAAGAAGAAGAAGACGAAGAAGCAAGAAGAAGAAGAAGAAGAAGATGGAAGAAGAAGAAGAAGGAAGAAGACGAAGAAGAAGAAGAAGAAGAAGAAGAAGAAGAAGGAAGAGCAGAAGGAAGAAAAGGAGAGAGAGAAGAAGAAGAGAAGAAGAATGAAGAAGAAGGAGAGAAGAAGAATGAAGAAGAATCGGAGAAGAAGGATAAGGAAGAAGAAGAGAGAGAAGAAGAAGAAGAAGACGAAGGAGAAGAGAAAGAAGAAGAAGAAGAGAAGAAGAAGAAGAATGAAGAAGCAGAAGAAGAGAGAAGAAGAAGAAGAAGAAGAAGACGAAGAAGCAGAAGAAGCAGAAGAAGAAGAGAAGAAGAAAACGAGAGCAGACGAAGACAGAAAGAAGAAGAAAAGAAGAAGTAAGAAGAAGACGAAGAAGAAGAAGAGACAAGAAGAAGAAGAAGAATAAGATACGAAGGAAGAAGCAGAAGAAGAAGAAAGAGAAGACGAAGAAGAAGAAGAAGAAGAAGAAGAAGAAGAAGAAGAGAAGAAGAAGAAGAAGAAGAAGGAGAATGAAGAAGAGCAGAAGAAGAAGAAGAAGAAGAAGAAGAAGAAGATAGAAGCAGAAGGAAGAAGACGAAGAAGAAATGGAAGAAGAAGAAGAAGGAGGAGAAGAAGGAAGAAGAATAGAAGAAGACGAAGGAAGAAGAAGAAGAAGACGAAGGAAGAAGAAGAAGAATAAGAGAAGAAGAAGAAAAGAAGAAGAAAGAAGAAGAAGAAGAAGGAGAAGAAGAAGGAAGAGAAAGAAGAAGAAGAAGAAGAAGAAGAAGGAAGAAGTAAGAAGAAGAAGAAGAAGAAGAGAAGAGGAAGAAGAAGAAGAAGAAGGAAGAAGAAGAAGAAGAAGAAGAAGAAGAAGAAGAAGAAGACGAATGAAGAATAAGAAGAAGAAAGAAGACGAAGAAGAAGAAGAAGAAGAAGAGAAGAAGAAGAAGAAGAAGAAGAAGAAGAAGAAAGAAGGAAGAAGAAGAGAAGAAGAAGAAGAAGATAAGGAAGACGAGAGAAGAAGCAGAAGAAAAGAAGGAAGAGAGAGAAAGATGAAGACGAAGAAGAAGCAGAAGGAAGAAGAAGAAGAAGAGAGAAGAAGAAAGAAGAAGAAGAGAGAAGAAGAGAAAGGTGTGAAGAAGAAGAAGAAGAAGAAGAAGAAAGAAGAAGAAGAGGAAGGAAGAAGAAGAATGAAGAAGAAGAGACAGAGGAAGAAGAAGTGAAGAAAGAGAAGAAGAAGGAGAAGAAGAAGAAGAAGAAGAAGAAGCAGAAGAAGAAGAAAGAAGAAGGAAGATAGATAGAAAAGAAGAATAAGAAGAAGAAGAAGAAGAAGAAGAAGAAGAAGAAGAAGAAGAAGAAGTAAGAAGAAGAAGAGAAAGAAGAAGAAGAAAAGAAGAAGGAAGAAGAAGAAGAAGAAGCAGAAGAAGAAGAAGAAGTAGGAAGAAGAAGGAAGAAGGAAGAAGAAGAAAGAGAGAAGAAGAAAAGAAGAAGAGAAGAAGAAGAGAAGAGGAAGAAGAAGAAGAAGAAGAAGAAGAAGAAGAAGAGTAGAAGGGAAGAGAAGAAAGAAGAAGAAGAAGAAGAAGAAGAAGAGAGAAGAAGAAGAAGACGAAAGAAGAAGAAGAGGAAGAAGAAGAAGAAGAAGAAGAGAGAAGAAGAAGAAGAAGTAAGAAGAAAGAAGAAGAAGAAGAAGAAGAGGAAGGAAGAAGAAGAAGAAGAAGAAGAAGAAAGACGAAGAAGACAGAGAGAAGAAGAAGAAGAAGAAGAAGAAGAAGAAGGAAAGAAGAAGAAGAAGAAGAAGAAGAAGAGAAGAAGAGAAGAAGAAGAAGAAGAATAAGAGAAGAAGAAGGAAAGAAGGAAGGAAAAGAGAAGAAGACGAAGAAGAATACGAAGAAGAAGAATTAAGAAGAAGAAGAAAGAAGAAGCAGAAGAAGAAGTGAAGAGAAGGGAAGGCAAGAAGAAGAAGAGAGAACGAAGAAGAAGGAGAGGAATAAGGAAGAAGAGAGAAGAGAGAGATAAGAAGAAGAAGAAGATAAGAAGAGATGAAGAAGAAGAAGAAGAGAAGAAGAAGAAGAAGAATAAGAGAAGAAGAAGAATAAGAAGAAGAAGTAGAAGACAGAAGAAGAAGAAGAAGACGAAGAAGAACAAGAAGAAGAAGAAGAGAGAAGAAGAAGAAGAAGAAGAAGAATAAGAGAAGAAGAAGAAGAAGACGAAAGAAGAAGAAGAAGATGAAGAATAGAAGAAGAAGAAGAAGAAGAAAAGAAGAGTCAATAAGAAGAAGAAGAAGAAGAAGAAGAAGAAGAGAGAGAAGAAGAAGAAGAAGAAGAAGAAGAAGAAAAGAAGGAATAAGAAGGAAGAAGAAGAAGAAGAAGAAGAAGAAGAAGAAGAATAAGCAGAATAAGTAATAGAAGAAGACGAAGAATAAGAATAAGCATAATAAGAGAAGAATAAGGAATGTAATAAGTAATAATAATAAGAGGATAATAAGACTAATATATAAGTAAGATATAATAATAATAATAATAATAAGAATAAATAATAATAATAATATAATAATAATAATGAAGAATAATATATAATAACTAATAAGAATAATAATAATAATAATCATAATACTAATTAATAATAATGTAATAATAATAATAATAATAATAAGAATAATGATAATACTTAATAATAATAATAAGAATAAGAATAAGAATAATAATAAGTAATTATTAATAATAATAATAATAATAATAAAATCATAATAATAATAATAATAACTACTAATAATAATTAATACTATCCCAAGATACCAGTTGTTTTTCACAGATTCATATCAATCGTTGTTTGAGAGAATTGCAACAAATACATTTATCAAATGCATTTCGTAATAGTAGTAATAGGACTTTAGTTAGACAAAAAGTGAAGATAATTACAATGTTATAGTACAAAATATGGGTTTGCCCGGACAGTAAGCCGTACGGGCTGTTGACAGTCCGTTACAGTAAAGTAATAATTGGTACTAGAGTAATGCATTTCTAAATTAAGGAGAGTTGGAGGAGAGTAAGCAGAAGTGAGAAGAAGTTCCAAAATGTCATAGTGATTTAATTTGGAGGGAAGACGTGGAGCTGTTACAATAACGTTGTAAATTTGAATCGTCTCCAATAAGAGATCCTGGTAACCCAACGTGATTTGTCGCCAGTGGTTCCTACCTAAAGCACCTACTTCCCTAAAAAGCTCTAGCTTTCATAATTCTCACTCCAACTATCCAACGTTCTCTAGGTGTATCGCTTCCAACTTCTTCCATTAGCGTTTCCAATCAAGGATCTTTTGTGTATTTTATCTTCTTCCATTCTTATGAGGTGTCCATAGCTAAAACGGTTTTTCTTCTATTTCTTTCTAATATGTTTTTACAACTTGCAAAAAAAATGTTAGAAAATAGAAAAAAAATATATTAATGGGAATTCTACCTCAGTACAGAGGCTTGTCATCTGAGAATAAAGTACTTAGGAAAATTTTTGGACCAAAGAGAGATGAACAGGGGGGGGGGAACAAGGGGAATGGAGAAGACTACATACCAATTGAACTACATGGTCTTGTATAGGAGGCCATGATATAATAAGAACAGGTTTAAGTCTCGTAGACTGCGAGAGGGCCAAGGACCAGTTGCACGTATGGGGAATGAAAAGGACTTGCATGGAAGCTTCTTTGTAGGAAAGCCAGAGGGAAAAAGCCCAGTTGGTAGACGAAGGAATGAGGGAATTGAGGGACGTAGATTATACAGAGAATGATTGGAAAGCATTAGCTTAGGATAGAGATGTATGGAGAGCTTATGTCCGCGCGGCCAATGAACCTACGGGCTTTGATAGCGCAGGTGAGTAAGTAAGTAAGAGTAAAGTACAGAGGTTTGTCTCCAGTCGGAAAAAATATCAAAATCTAAAAATAGGTTAGAAAATTGACATTTAAAATACACAAAGTTAAAAGGTAAAGTAACCCACTACAGGCCCTCAGGAGGCCCTTGGCGGGTGGTAGGAGATTCAGGCTTCCAATTTTTTCGGACAATCGGCAACTTGATGTCAGCAGATGCGTTACCGCCGTCTTTCTCTCAGAGAACAAGCGTCTGGTACTCATTTCCGTTAGGAGGCTGAGTCGACTCCAGGGCCATAGTGCCGGCCAGAAGTTTTAGCTCAGTTTAAAAATCCTAACCCTACCGGGGCTCGAACCCGTCGACCATCCGGCTTGTAGCGCAGTGCCGTTAACCATCTAAGATTTAAGGCCGTGCCGCAGTACACAAAGTTAGATATTAATTTTCAGAAACAGAACTCTACACTGTTTGAGGATGACTACGCCATTTGTCTCTTTCTTGTGCATCATCCTCCACTACATCAAATTTTTCTATGAACACATATGCACATTCTGGTTATCCAGATGGTAGGAGCGTAGTACCTCTTCTCCTCTCCTCTTCACGGTTATGTAGTATTCTCCATTCACTTGGTCTGTCATCTCTTTTGGTTCAAAACTTTTCCTAAGAACTTTACTATTCAAATGTGCGTTAAATCTAGGAGGAATTAGATCTGCTTGAAAGGAAATACCATCGGAGGATGGCAAGAATGCACACACTACTAGATCGCAAAAAAAAAAAAAAAAAAAAAAAAAAAAAAGAAAGCTTAGAAGAATTACACATGGAACCTTTAGAAAACAAAATTTATGATTATTAAGTCAAGATGGATGCAGACATGTTTCATCGAATGGAGAGATCGGCACGATAGCCAAATAAATGTTAAAGATATCAAACTGCAGGGAAGAAGAAGACAAGGACGTGCACTCAAAAGGACTTCTGCGATGGTGTTTCTCTTGAGGCCGACGAAACAGGTCAACAAATGGCCTAAATTGAGTGACATGTGTTATGATGATGATGATACTCTTAATTTCCTTTGCTCCATTAAAGTAAAGAGTCCATGTTTTGCATTCCACATTAATATAAACTTGGAAAAAAATAACAGTGTATACATTTTCAGTTTGTCCACCGACTGTGTGGTCTTGAGGGGGGGAGAGTGCGGCCTTGTCACGCAGGGCCCGGGTTCGAGCCCCGGTAGGGGACAGATTTTCTGGTTGAGGTTTTTATCGGGGTTTTCATCACCTGTAAGACAAATGTCAGGAAAACTTTAAGGCCCAAAGACGGTCCCCGAAAATCATATGGTCATCGAAATCATCATCATTCATATTCATCTTAATTTAAGCTTAGGATTAGGGACTCTGCTGGCGCAACCACTCTCAGCATCATTAGCCATCATTTAATCACGGCAATGTGACCCCGCCTGTCCAGGCGCCCCAACATCAGAAAGTGGGTTAACAAGTACGCCATGCCAGGCGAGAAACCAGGGTTTAACATTTTTTGAAAGGAGTAGGGGACCGAACAAGGGGCCCTGTACTGCATAAATGACCAAGCATTTCCAGTATTGCAGCCTATGTTTAATGTTCTTTGGCTGCATCTTATTCCAATTTGGTTGATTATTGTTCCTAGCATTTAAATTCAGGCACCTCTAAATTTCCCTCATTTGTCATAAGTTGTTCATTTACATTATAGAATATAAATGTATTTGGTATGGGGTGATCATATATTTAGTTGTATTGATATTTACTTCCAGTACCCAATTTCTTGTTGATGAATCATTATTATGATTAATTATTATTATTATTATTATTATTATTAGTAACAAATAGTACCAACGACGATCTGGGCTAACAATCCCGGCCTTATTTATCTTTTTCGCCATGGATTTTCAAGCGGTCTACTTTTTTGAGTTAGCGGCCACTGTGTAGTTCTCTCTCCGCCCAATGTCCGGCAGTAGATCCCGAATAATTGGATGGAATTGCAGACATTTGCATTCATCATAACTTCTGATGAAATAAATTGTGAAAAACGATTCACAGTTGCCATTTAGATATCTTATATAATGTTGTTATGATTTTGCTTAATAAAACTTGTTTGTCGTTTGGTTTAGGCTGTGCGGGATGTGAAAATATTTTGGTGAACATGGGCTCATGTGTTTGTTTTCACAGTTTTCCTAAAAACAGCACGAATGAATGACGATAGTAGATCCCTTTATTAAATTCTGCAAATGCGGAATAAAAACAAATCTCCATTTTGAATAAATTATCCGAAGAGTGCGGATTGGTAATTGAAAGTGGTTGACTAAACCGTCTTGTGTGTCGATGACTGAAGACAACCGACGCGTTGGGGTCGAACATTCGCTCTCTGTCAGCACATTTCTGCGTTCCCCACCACGCTCTCTCCTCTCGAGTCCATGATATGCAGGGTGTGACAGAAATCCTCTCCTGAAACAAAAACAAAAACAAACAAACTATTTTTACTAAAGGAAAATGCCCTTTTATTATTATTATTATTATTATTATTATTTTATTTATTTATTTAGCCTGGTGAAGTTAAGGCCATGTGGCTTCTCTTCTACTCACCAGAACAAACATATGTTGCATTTAAATATAAAAAATTGCAATATACCGGTACCAAACAATTTAATTATCTGCCCAAACTGAACAATAATAAGTACAGGGTGTTCCAAAATTATGGACGGTGTTTCAAAGTTATTTAATTTCCCTTACATTATATATATATATATATATATATATATGTTATATTGCAGATTTTCGCGGATATAAGTATGAATAAGAAAGTTTTCTTGGGTTTTCCGCGTCTTGGATTCAAGTTCGGCCCCTGGCCACTGACTCCGACGTTTCGGCATGATACCACATGCCATTATCAAGGAATGATAATGGCATGTGGTATCATGCCGAAACGTCGGAGTCAGTGGCCAGGGGCCGAACTTGAACCCAAGAAAACTTTCTTATTCATATATATATATGACATAGGTAAAACATATTGATTATATATATATATATATATATATGACATAGGTAAAACATATTGATAATCTTAATACCATTTTTTATGACCGTCCAAAAAAAAAAAACAGTAGAGGCATGATATTGGTGAAATATCGTGCATTATGGTATTATGAAAGGTTTTATTTTCTCTCTCTGTTTTATTTTTATTTTGCTGCTTACATTATATCAGATTATTATTAAAAACATTCGTTTATGGACACGAAAAATACAGATTATTAAATGCATGCTATTATGCATTACAGGGACTCTTGTCGTTCCAACTCCTTTCAAAAACGAAACTGAAAAACATATAAAACTGTTATTCTCCCAGTTATATTATATGAATGCGGAACATGGACTCTAATTTTAAGGGAGGAAAATATATTACGAGTATTTGAGAATAAAGTTCTTAGAAAATTTGAACCAAAGAGAGATGAACAGACAGGTGAATGGAGAAGACTATTTAACAGTGAGCTACATGGTCTTTATAGGAAGCCAGACATAATAAGAAGAGTTAAGTCTCGTAGATTGTGATGGTTAGAACATGTGGTACGGATGGAGGATGAAAGAGAGGCATGGAAGCTTCTTGTATGAAGACTTGGGGAAAAATTCCAAGTATGTTGAAAAGGAATGAGGTGGGAGAATGAGGGAAGTAGATTATAAGAAAAAATTGGAAAACATTAGCTGAGCATAGGGATATATGGAGAACTTATGTCCGCGCGGCCATCAACCTACGGGTTCGAAAGTGCCAGTGACCTAGTTAGTTATGATTGGAAATCATTAGTTAGGATAGGGATCTCTAGGAGTTAATGTCCACGCGGCCATGAACTTGAGGGTTCCGTAGGGCCAATGAATTAGTTAGTTTTTCTGGCAGACTTAAGGATTGTGTATCACTCAATCAGGCTAAATACATTTCTTATAACTGAGTTACAATACTAATAAACAATTACATATCAAGTAATAATGATAATTGCATGTGGGATCATGTCGGAACGTCGGAATCAGTAGCCAGAGGTCAACCTTGAGTCCATGACGCGGAGAAGCCAAGAAAACGTTCTTAATCCACTTATATCCGCGAAAATCTACAATATAACATATATATGACGATAGGATCGATTAAGATAAGTAAGAATTTAGAAAAATACTATCATGAGAACAACTTAAATGTTTTATTAAAAATTCCTTTGGAAATAGCTAAATTCAGAAGTCTTGATATGAAGTTAAAAGAACAGATATTTTGTGACAATAATCTACATTCGTTCATCAACTGTAATCTGATTGTATACTTCCATTAATTGGCTGTGCCTGGAAAAAGGTAATAATTCTTTAGAAATGGTAGGCAGCTTTGTAATTAGGGCTGTTTCACAAGGGCAGCAGTAGTTTGCTAGGACTGGTCGATAAGCTTAGCGGGTCGCATCGCAGGGGCACTATAAATCCAACCCCGCTTCCTAAGAACACAGCTTCACAAACAAACCATTCTGTTTTCACAATTCTAAAATATTTTTATTATTATTTTTATTTCGGCTGGCGGAGGACATTCACCAAGAAAAATCGTATCATGTTACATTTTCATCCAAAAGCACAGTAATTATTTTATCAGATGCTAAACTTGGCTAAACTGATAATAATAAGAGTAATATCTCCCGCTTTTAGCCTAGTTTAATATCTCTCTTTGCAAATACATTTACACGCCTCCCGGACTTTACAAAGACATGATCTGTTTGGAGAGAATTTTTTATTTCACATCACACAATTCAAAAAACCTAATTAACTAACTCACTGGCACTATCGAACCCAAAGGTTCATGGCCGCGCGGACATAAGCTCTCAATACATCCCTATCCTGAGCTAAATCTTTCCAATCATTCCCAGTATAATCTACTTCCCTCAAATCAGAGTTAATGTTATTCTCCCACCTCATTCTTGGTCTGCCAACTGGGCGTTTTCCCTCTCGTTTTCCTACAAAAAGCTTCAATGCACGTGTTTCATTCACCACTCGTACCTCATGTCCTGCCCATCGCAGTCCACGAGACTTAACTATTCTTATTATATCTGGCTTCCTATAAAGACCGGTGTAGTTCATTGTAATGCAGTCTTCTCCATTCACCTGTCTGTTCATCTCTTTGGTCCAAAAAATTTCCAAAGAACTTTATTCTCAAATACTCGTAATCTCCTTTCCTCCCTTAAAGTAAGAGTCCATGTTTCGCATCCATTTAATATAACTGGTAAGATAATAGTTTTATATATTTTCATTTTTACGTTTTTTGAAAGGAGTTGGGACGTCAAGAGTCTCTGTAATGCATAATAGCACGCATTTCCAGAATTGAGCCTATGTTTAATTTCTTTGTGCATCTCATTCCTATTTGTGATTATTGTTTCCAAAATATTTGAATTGAGTCACTTCCTCAAAATTTCCCTCATTTGTCATTAGCTGTCCATTTCTATTATATAATGTATTTCTATGACATTATACCTAGGAACAATAATAATTACAAACAGGAATGACATGCACAAAGAAATTAACATAGGCTCAATGCAATGGAAATGCGTGCTCTTATGCATTATAGGGATTCTTATCGTCCCAACTCCTTTCAAAAAAGTTAAACTGAAAATACTGTTCTCTCAGTTATATTATATGGTTGTGAAATGTGAACTATTAATTTAAGGGAGGAGAATTTATTACGATTATTTAAGAACAAGGATCTTAGGAAGATATTTGGACCCAAGAGAGATGAACAGACAGGTGAATGGAGAAGAGTAATTAACAGTAAGCCACTGGTCTTTATAGGAAACCACATATAATAAGAACAGTTAAGTATCATAAACTGCGATGGGCAGAACATGTGGCAATAATGGCGTATGGAAGGGAGGCATGGAAGCTTCTTTTCGGAAAAGTAGAGGGAAACCGTTCAGTTGGTAGACCAAGAATGAGGTAGGAGAATAATATTAACCATGATTAGAGGGAAGTAGATTGCACAGGGAATTAATTAAAGACATTGGCTCAGATGATATGTAATAACGAAGCACCACGAAAGTCCTTAAACCTAAACGTAACCTAAATTCCACACTTTGGGCGATCACAGGAATAATTACTGTAAAAATTCTAATGGACCTGGCGAGAATGATAATAGTAATGGTAATTATTATTATAATTTTTCTTCTTCTTCTTCGTCTACTTCTTCCTTTCCAGGATTAGGTAGATGCAACTTGTTCCGGTCTCGGGACCATCGTTTCCTTGGCCGTTCCAAAGATGTTTTTCCATGCGGTTCAGACATTTAGACACAATGGTCAATATTATTATATTATCAATTGAGTTGGTGTTTGCTTGATAAAAATCCATATCTATTAATTAAATAAAAATGATACTTAAGTTTTATTTGATTTTCATATTTATGAAGATATAATTCAGTGACAGCTGTTTCGGTACACTGTACCTTCTTCAAACATATTAACGAATTATGAATTGTGTTACTATAGTACATATCAACTGATCTAAGCAATTATAATGAAAATAAAAAGATAAAGGTAAAGTGATCCCACTACAGATCTCAGGAGACCCTTGGGGTAATAGAAGTTTAAGGCTCCCATTTTTTTCTGAACAATAGCAACGTGATGTCAGCCGGGTTGTCAGCCCTGCGTGACGGTCACCTTACCCCCAGAACAAGCGTCTGGTACTCATTTACGTTAGAGGCTGAGTCGACCCAGGGCCATATTGCCGCCAGAAAGTTTGGATCAGTTTAAAAATCCTGACCCATCGGCATAATAATAATAATTGTACTAGTAATTATGATAGTAATAATAGTTTTTGCGCGATAGTGCGTTTTGTCGTGCTTACAACAATGGCGACCATTATTGAAAGTTCATCTTCCTACATCTCGGGGTTTCCAACCTAAATAAGTATACTGTAATATTACATTTACATCACGTGTGGGAAGTAAAACCACAGCCCTCTATGTATACTACGTACAATGTATATACAAAAATACATCCAAAAGTTAGTGTTAATATACATCATACGAAACAAATCACTGTACTTTAAATGAAATGAACTTTATTTGAAACAATATAAAACAATAAATACGTACTTGCGGCCATGTTATCAATAATTATTCTCAAGACCTCCTATTGTTTCAACTAACATTGCACACACTGTTAACGTTAGTGAATTGTATATAATGAACGCAAATATTTCCAACAAAATGTTATTATTTTACTGTTATGTATTATTTTGAAAACACTATCGCGCAAAAAATAATATACAAGGCACGTTTGTGCTCGGTTTTTAAACATTTTTCCTCAATTCTGTAAAAACCACTTCCCAATCTCGCGTCATAATATACTATTAACAGGTTTATTACTTATAATTTAAACACAGAATGAAGGAGGAATACTAGACGAAAATGTAGGCAATAAATACATTTCTAATGAAGGGATGTTGCTAAAATCACATTTACTTCACGTATTAAATCGCCTCTGAATAACATTTGTTATTAATTGAAGTATGGTTAAATACATTTTTGCTGAATGCACGAACACCGAACATTTTATTGTAAAGAATAACAGGAAGAGGCAATCTGTCTCTTTCAGTCTGCCGCTGACATTTTCGAGACGAGTGTACTGTTAATATGAAGGCCCAGATTCGCTGAAACAGCAAGAAAACGTGCAAGGAAACTGCGTCTTCATTTGAATTAATTTGTTTTTGAACCAATGAACCGGATATCCTTACAAGTTTATAATTGTGCATAACAAGAACGTATTTCTACTATATTCTATAATTATATACAGGTACTTTATCAGTCAAAAACAGAGAACAGCTCTGCCTAATATTAAATAACACTTTTTTTTGTCTCAGAAAGAAAATATGAGATTCTGATAGTATTTTTTCTCCTGAATTCAAATATATCGGGATTTCTCCATCACGCAAGGTTTCCGAGAGACAGGAATTTATAATTCCAAACACTTTAATATTTTCTACATTCGTAGCTACACAATATTCGAACATTCGGACTCACCTAGAAAATAAGAAATGATTATTTTCTGCTATATTTCGCCTGTGGAGCATCCCTCTTGATGGTCCAACAATAATCGGCCAGCATATTAGGAATCCATTTGCCTTAATATTTATTTTCCATAGCTGAAATCTCCTGAGTTACCTCATTTGGTTTTATTTTTCAATGGACAAATGGACGAAAAAACGTTTATTAAAAAATAATTATTTATATCCATTAATTGAAATTGAAACCTGGTTGCTTAGTATTATTTGGGAAAAAGAAGCTCTTCCAGATGAATGGAAGCAATCAATTATCGTACCAATTTATAACAAAAGAGATAAAACTGATTGCAACAACTACATGGGCATCTCATTACTTTCAACTTCGTACAAAATTCTAACAAATATATTATAAGTAGACTTACTCCCTATATTGATGACATTCTAGGAGATCATCAATGTGCATTTAGAAGAAACATGTCTACAACAGATCAGATTTTTAGTATAAGACAGATTTTAGAAAAGAAATGGGAATATAATGGTACTGTACATCAACTATATGTAGACTTCAAAAAATCATATGATTCAATTAAGAGGGAGAAGTTATATAGTATCCTGCTGGAGTTCGGAATTCCTAAAAAGTTAGTTAGACTTATACGAATGTGTCTAAATGACACAAAGAATTGGGTGCGTGTAGGCAAACAGTTTTCGGACACCTTTGAAATCCAGAATGGGTTGAAGCAACGAGATGCACTATCTCCTCTACTATTTTATTTTGTACTAGAGCATGCCATTAAATCTTTAGAGAATGAGGAAGGCTTACAACTCAATGGTATTAATAACCTGTTAGTTTATGCTGATGATGTAGTATTAAAGGCCGATAGCGAGGAGATACTAAAGGACAACATGCACACATTATTGAGTAACACTAAGAAATTAGGACTGGAAGTAAATATCAATAAAACTAAATATATGGTCACACGTAGAAATTCATTATATAATGGAAATGGACAGCTAATGACAAATGAGGGAAATTTTGAGGAAGTGACTGAATTAAAATACCTAGGAACAATAATTACAAATAGGAATGAGATGCACAAAGAAATTAAACATAGGCTCAATTCTGGAAATGCGTGCTATTATGCATTGCAGAGACTCTTGATGACCCAACTCCTTTCAAAAAAACGTTAAACTGAAAATATATAAAACTATTATTCTACCATTTATATTATATGGGTGCGAAACATGGACTCTTACTTTAAGGGAGGAAAGGAGATTACGAGTATTTGAGAATAAAGTACTTAGGAAAATTTTGGACCAAAGAGAGATGAACAGACAGGTGAATGGAGAAGACTACTCAACAATGAACTACATGGTCTTTATAGGAAGCCAGATATAATAAGAACAGTTAAGTCTCGTAGACTGCGATGGGCAGGACATGTTGCGATTATGGGAAATGAAAGACGTGCATGGAAGCTTCTTGTAGGAAAGCCAGAGGGAAACGCCCAGTTGGTAGACCAAGAATGAGGTGGGAGAACAACATTAACTATGATTTGAGGGAAGTAGATTATACAGGGAATGATTGGAAAGCATTAGCTCAGGATAGGGATGTATGGAGAGCTTATGTCCGCGCGGCCATGAACCTACGGGTTCGATAGTGCCAGTGAGTAAGTAAGTAAGTAATAAAAAACTGTTGGTGATGGAAACATTCCGAATAAATTACATATTTGAAAACACGATAAAAAACTGCATTAAGTACAACTATTGGTACTCATGTAAAAAGAGGGAATATTTGAGAGAGAAGATTAATGACCTTGAAATGAATGCAAAAAATAGAAACATTAGAGAATTATTTCAGAGAATTAGTATAGAGAAGAAGGGGTTTCAGGCTAGAACAAACATTATTCGGAATGAAAATGGGGATATGATTGCAGATTCTAGGAGTATATTAAATAGATGGAAATGTTACTTTAATCAGCTATTAAATGTACATACAGAACAGGACATTGAGGTGGATAAGTTACAGACATCAGAAATGCTAGTCGCAGAGCCAAGTGCAATAGAGATTGAAATGGCGATTGAAAAATTGAAGATGTATAAAGCATCAGGTTCAGATGAGATCCCAGCAGAACTGATAAAATCGGGGGGAGAAAAATTGTTGGACAAGATACGCTGGTTGCTTAGTATGATTTGGGAAAAAGAAGCTCTTCCAGATGAATGGAAGGAATCAATTATCATACCAATTTATAAGAAAGGAGATAAAACTGATTGCAACAACTACAGGGGCATCTCATTACTTTCAACTTCGTACAAAATTCTAACAAATATATTAGTAAGCAGACTTAGTCCCTGTATTGATGACATTCTAGGAGATCATCAATGTGCATTTAGAAGAAACAGGTCTACAACAGATCAGATTTTCAGTATAAGACAGATTTTAGAGAAGAAATGGGAATATAATGGTACTGTACATCAACTATACGTAGACTTCAAAAAGGCATATGATTTAATTAAGAGGGAGAAGTTATATAGTATCCTGCTGGAGTTCGGAATTCCTAAAAAGTTAGTTAGACTTATACGAATGTGTCTAAATGACTCAAATAGTAGGGTGCGTGTAGGCAAACAGTTACCAGACACTTTTGAAATCCAGAATGGGTTGAAGCAAGGAGATGCACTATCTCCTCTACTATTTAATTTTGTACTAGAGCATGCCATTAAATCTTTAGTTTATGCTGATGATGTAGTACTATAGAGCCGCGATAGCGAGGAGATACTAAAGGACCATTACACGCACTCACTATTGAGTAACAACTAAGAAATAGGGACTGGAAGTAAATCATCAGTAAAACTAAATATATAGTCACACGTAGACAATTCAGTATATAATGGAAAGTGGACAGCTAATGACAACTGAGGGAAATTTTGAGGAAGCGGGCTGAATTCACATACCTAGGAACAATAATCAAAAATAGGGAATGAGATTGGAAAAGAAATTAAACATTGGCTCGGTCAATTCTGGAAATGCATGCTATTATGCATTGCAGAGACTTGTGATGTCCCAACTCCTTTCAAAAAACGTTAAGCTGAAAACTATATGTACACCTATTATTCTACCAGTTATATTATATGGGTGCGAAACATGGACTCGTACTTTAAGGGAGGAAAGGAGAGTCCGAGTATTTGAGAATAAAGTTCTTAGGAAAATTTTGCGACCAAAGAGAGATGAACAGACAGGTGAATGGAGAAGACTCCATAACAATGAACTACATGGTATTTATAGGAAGCCAGATAATAATAATAATAGTTAAGTCTCGTAGACTGCGATTGCAGCCAGAACATGTTGCGATTATGGAAATGAAAGACGTGCATGGAAGCTTCTTGTAGGAAAGCCAGAGGGAAAACGCCCAGTTGGTAGACCAAGAATGAGGTGGGAGAACAACATTAACTATGATTTGAGGGAAGTAGATTATACAGGGAATGATTGGAAAGCATTAGCTCAGGATAGGGATGTATGGAGAGCTTATGTCCGCGCGGCCTTGAACCTTCGGGTTCGATAGTGCCAGTGAGTAAGTAAGTATTGGTACTCATGAGACAAAAATCATCTTGACCAGTGTTATTATTAATATTTTTTACATAACTAACTCTCTGGCTATATCGAACCGGTAGGTTCATGACCGCGCGGACATAAGCCCTCCATACATCCATATTCTGAGCTTTCCAATCATTCCACGTGTAATATACTTCCATAAATGGATAATGTTATTCTCCGACCCCATTCTTTGTCTACCGACTGGGCGTTTTCTCTCTGGTTTTCCTACAAGAAGCATCCATTCATCTATTTCATCCCCCATATGTGCCAAATGTCCTGCCCAACGCAGTCTGCGAGACTTGACTGTTTTTATTATTATTATTATTATTATTACCGGTATTATTATTATGTAGGCATATTTGTTCTCTGGTTTTACTTTGTCTTTGATATCTTCCTGTGACTATTAAATATTCTATAGACAATCTGCTTTCCTCTCTATTTTTCCATGCCCCTTACTCTAAAGTTTATTTCGTCCCATTCTTCTGACTACTCATTCTATCCATGTTTGTTTTGGTTTTCCTCTCTCCCTTCTTCCTGTCGAATTCCATTCACAACTATTCTTAGGTAATGTGTCTTCCGTCATCATTTTCATATGTCCAAACTATCTTAATTGTACAGTTTGTTCTAGGGAACCTTGCAATTTCATCATTCCTCTTTTTATTCTAATTTTCTCTTTCCTCGAATTCCTAGAAGTCCACATTTCTGATGAGGTGAACAAAATATTATACGGAGCTGAGAAATGGGAATTGACACACAGTATGAAAGCAGCTCATTTGACAATCAAATGTTACATTTTTTTTTTACGTTCTTCAAGACATTAAAAATGGGGAGCATTAGGAATATGGATATTAGGCAACAAATTAAGAACACTAATGCTCAATTTAGTTATGGTTTGTCTAAAAATTGAAATTTAAAAATAACTGTGTTTGTTTTTTCCAAATTGGATACGTACGATTAAATAACAATATAGGCCTATATATATATATATATATATATATATATATATATATATATATATATACTAGCGGAACCGGCAAACGTTGTCCTGACCGAACATTTAATTTTGATGTTATGGCCGGACTATAAAAATATAAATAACTATTTTACCGTAAAACTCTTTAATTAATAAGTTTGCAAGAAAACTCCTCACTGCCAACTGTTGTGTTTTCAGAAGCTTGCATGATAATGTCCCATTGTTGTCGCACGTAATATGTCGGTAATGCAGTTGACTACACATCTGACTTTAAAAAAAATCCTGTAACCCATCTACCGAGTCCAATTGTGGGACCCACTCAAACACACGCACACACACACACAAAAAAAAAAAGATAATCAAAATCAGTCCAGTTGTTTAGGCAGTTTTTGATTTCGGATTTCAGGTAAAGCTCCACTTCTAATTGTCGGATTTCGCTCGTTTTTGGATAATAAACCGGGGATCGAACCCGGGCCCGCTGCGTGACAAAGCAGCATGCTCCCTCGAGACCACAGCGGTGGACATATATAATTATTCTGTATGTGTGTCTGTCACTCTACTCCTCCTAAACGACTGGATCGATTTTGATGAAATATTTTGTGTGTGTATGATTAGGTCCCTGGATGGTTTACATTCACAATTGGATCCTCTGAAACCATAAAGTGTAGGAATTCGCCTGAAGTGAAAATAGTATTTTAATAGGATGTATTCGTTGTAAAGCATCGAAAAATATAACTGCTAGAGCGATTTTTCAATTTTCACTTCAGGTGAACCCCTACACTTTATGGTTTTAGAGAGTCCAATTGTGAATCTAAACCATCCAGGGACCTAATCATACACACACAAAATATTTCATCAAAATCGATCCAGTCGTTTAGGAGGAGTAGAGTGACAAACACACGTACAGAAGAATTATATACATCCACCGCTGTGGTCTCGAGGGAGCGTGCTGCCTTGTCACGCAGCAGGCCCGGTTTCGATCCCCGATTGGGGCAGTTTTTCTAGGTGAGGTTTTTATCGGGGATTTTCCTCACCTGTAAGACAAATATCAGGAAATCTGTAAGGCCCAAACGGTCCCCGAAATCATATGGCCATCATCACCATCCTTATCATTATCATCATCATCATCATCATCATCATCATCATCATCATCATCATCATCATCATCATCCTTTACCGGTGTGGAAAGCAACGTGAAGCTACCAGACCTACAATTCCCTAGTAAAGCTGCAAGAATAGCATGAAAATGCTACGATTGCAGTGAAAGACCTGCCCTCGGGCAGAATTACTATATATATAAATAATTTTTCTTCCGTAAACAAGCAATATCGGGTCATAAATCCTGCTTACTCAGAAATTCGCTTGGTTTACCCAGCTCCACTTTCACAGACCTTTTTTTTTCCGAATTTATATCCGGGGTTGGCTTAATTTCGGTCAAATATGGTACTAGGTTTGCAATCATAGAGATAGTATAATGTGCAAGCGATATGATGGATAACAAAACAGACTTCCGTTGTCACTAGTTTTCAAATTATCTGCACATGTGAAAAATCAATATATACAATCATTTGCACGATGGATTTTGAAAGATAAATTACAGCTAATTTGTCACATAATATTTTTATCAGGTCATTCGATCGCAAACAATGATAGTAATATTGTAAACAATTGACGTCTAATTAGAGACACATTTCCTGGTATTGTGCAGTGCAACTCTGATTTGTAGTATTGTCTATACATATTAATGTTTACGCCACCATTTTAGCTCAATTGTAAACAACACATGTAAACATAATCTAATTTGTTAGGATTTTGCTTTCTATGTCACATTCTATTAATCCTAATATAAGATATATAAACATATGTTATAATAAAAATGTTTTATTTTTTAGAAAAAATGTATCTGATAGAGACCACGCATAATTTATATAGACTAAATTGAATGAAATAGGTTACAATATATAATATATCCTCTATTTTATGTATTGCCATATTATCATGTATAATCAAAATACTTCTTGTTGTAAGCCCATGTTTCCCTTAACAGAGATTTAGGCGCTCTCCCCTACAGGGAAGAATTTGAACGATACTGATTTAGTTACACTTGTTTTCGTATAGATGTCATTTGAGTGGTCCGTGGTCTGCGTTCCGTCTCATACTGACATCTAGGAAACCAAGGTGGTACTAGGACGGGAAAATTCGGTAAATTTTGCTTAGAGGCCTTTTCATTCAAGCTTAAGGATCTTTCACAAGTCTGAAAATTTTCAGACTCGGGACCCACGGCTTAAAATCCCTCCCGGAGGACTTGCTCCTTGGATTTTTCCATCCTAAAAAATCCATCGACCCCGGCCGGATAATCGAAATACTACATTTATAATAATAATAATAATAATAATAATAATAATAATAATAATAATAATAATAATAATAATAATAATAATAATAATAATAATAATAATATAAAAATAATAATATTTTTTTAATTTCAGGATTGTATCTGTTATTTACACTGGTATCCTCAACCAAAATATACTCTCTTTTTCTTCCACACTTCCCGGTCTTGCGTGTCTAACTAACTAACTCACTGGCAGTATCGAAACCGTAGGTTCATGTCCGCGCGGACATAAACTCTCCATATATCCCTATTCTGAGCCAATATTTTCCAATCATCCCTTGTATAATCTACTTCCCTCAAATCATAGTTAATGTTATTCTCCCACCTCATTCTTGGTCTACCAACTGGGCGTTTTCCCTCTGGTTTTCCTACAAGAAGCTTCCATTCACGCCATTCATTCCCCATTCGTGCCACATGTCCTGACCATCGCAGTCTACGAGACGTAACTGTTCTCATTATATCTGGCTTCCTATAAAGACCATGTAATTCACTGTTAGGCAGTCTTCTCCATTCACCAGCCCATCCCTCTTTGGTCCAAAAATTTTCCTAAGAACTTTATTCTCAAATTCTTTTATAATATTTCTCTTCTTCATGTTGTCTTGAATTCCCTTTATCCATGCTGGCTTTGGTCTACCACGTATCACTTTATCAGGAAGTTTCCATTTCATTACTTCTTTGTTTGTTTCTGTGTCCCTTCTTCTCATTGTATGTCCATACTATCTTAGTAGGATTTCTTCAATCTCTTGTACAATATCCTCTTCTTGATTAATTATTTTTCTTATTGTATTATTTTTTATTTTATCTAATTTTTTATATTATTGCCGATATTCTTGAAAGTCCATTTCTGCGACTAATAATTTATTTTTATGTTTTTACTTGAACGTTCATATTTCTGCACCATATAATAAAATACTCTTCACAGATGATAATAATAATAATAATAATAATTAATAATAATAATTAATAAAAATAATAATAATAGGGCTTAATAGTAATATCATCATCATCATCATCATCATCAATAACTTTCACGGATTAATTCCATGTGGCTTGTTGCGGTCTGATAGATTCTCATTTAAAAAGTTGAATCCGTCTATTTTCGGTCTACCAACATTCTTGTCTCCTTTTGGTTTGTAATTAAGTATAATTTTTAGAATACTATCATCTTTCATTCTTTCGACATATTCTTTCCAGTATTTCTAGATTGTTTTATTTTATCTAAAAGTTTAAACTATTTAGTTCGTTTTTAATATATTCACTTATTTTATCTAGACGTTTGCAACCAGCTACACTTCTCAGCAATCTTATTTCAGCTGCTTCTATGATCTTCTATTCTCTTTTAGTTAAACCCCAAAACTAGCTACCATACAATATCCCCTTACTGCTTTTTAAAATTATGGTTTTATTTCCATTGCAATTTGCTGATGATCAACTGGTTTTAGTACAAGACAAATTTGATATGGAATTCACGTTAGAAAGGTTGAAAAACACATATGAATCATGGGATCTCACAATAAATTAAAAAAAAAACAGAATATTTGACAATAAATAGCAATGAAAGAGAAAATTTAATATTGGAAGAAGGAATTCAAATAAAGCAAGTGAAACAAACTACATATTTGCGAATAATTATGGATAATATTGAAGGTATAGCAAAGAGAACATAAAGCATAGAATTGAATTAAGTAGCAAAATAATATCATCATTAAATTCCATATGGTGGGATAAGCATATTTGGAAAGGCACAAAAAATACTGGTAAAACATTGGTGGAATCTGTTGCAATGTATGGAAGTGAGATATGGACAATCAATAAATACTACAAGAATAGACTAATAGCTCTAAAAATTGATTATTTACGCAGAAGTGCCAGAAAGTCAAAATTAGAACATGTCACAAAAAAGGAAATTAGAAACATAATGGAAGCAGAAGAAAGCATAATTTAAATAATTGAGGAGAAGGAATTAAAGTGGTTAGGACATGTTTTAAGAATGGAAGACGAGCGATGGCCGAAACAACTATATCAATGGCATCCGACCAGAAGGAGGAAGAGAGGGAGACCAATGTTAACATGGAAGGAAAGCATGAGGATAGCAATGCATGCAAGAGGGCTAAGTATTGAAGATGCCCAAGATCGTAGGCTTTGGAGGTTTGACGCGGGAAGACGGCAGCAGCTGTAAAATCCCGAAGATAGATTATTATTATTATTATTATTATTATTATTATTATTATTATTATTATTATCCCGTGTATTAAAAAAATAGAAAATTACAAATATATCAAACCATAATTCAGAGCATTTTACCATATGGTGCTGAATTCTGGCAAATTCCTACCAGGGAAATAAAAATAATTTTAAGAACAGAAATTGATGTTTTAAGAAGATCAGCTGGAAAATCTAGATTGGATAGAATACGAAATAAAGAAATAAGGGAAACTGTGAGTATACAAGAGTAGCCGGACATCATAGACATTATAGAAAAGAAAAGATTACAGTGGTATGGCCATATCAAAAGAATGCCAGAGCAATGATTGCCTAAAATTGTTATGGAATGGATCCAATAGAAAGGAGGAAGAGAGGAAGACCAAAGAAAACTTGGATAGAAGGGGTACCAGCAGCTATGAATATCAGAGGATTGGAAGAAGATCAATGGATGGACAGAGAGGAATGGTTTTTGGTTTGTGGAAGACGGCGGCAGCTGCCATGATACCGGATGATGATAATGATTATTATTATTGTTATTGTTATTATTATTATTATTATTATTATTATTATTCACAAATACTCGTATTATGTTCTCCTTTCTTGAAATGAGAGATGACGTTTAATGCATCCTGACAGAACACAGGGAGATACCAAGTTCTAAGTGGAACGGAAATATTCTGTATAGTTGAGAACCAGAGAACTGAATTTGGAGGATGCTTCGGATATAATTATATAAGTAGAGATTAAAATTGTGAAAGCGGTCACAGCCATATCTATCCAATGTATATAAAATGTAAATTGAAACAGATATACACTGAAATTAAAACTTATTCACATATTATGTGTATATCTGCTTAAGAATATACAAAATTGATTAAATTTTAAAGTTTGGTGTCGGTTGAATCAACCGAAAGCGATAGCTACTTCAGTCTCTCATATATTCAGGGTGTTTTTATTAGTAGAGTATTGAAGCATATGAGAGGAAAATGACATAATGTGATAGCGATGTTTGATGTGATTGGCTGATGGAGTTTAATGATAGAGATAAAAATAAACGAAAAAGAACATCCAAGTTAATAGCTAGTTGATTGATTGGTTTCATTTAACGATTTCATATCCACTCATCATACCCGAGTGATAGAAGATGAAGGTATGTGAAAAATCATAAACTGAAATGAACGGATCTGTTACTAACTATAGAGTTTGTATGCTATAGCAACTTGCTATTTACTGCTTGTTGAGAATATTAACTGGAGTTGGTTGAGAAGAGAGGTAAAAAGTAGCTCGTAATCATTTTTGTTTTCTGATTCTAATTACACTGAGCAACAAAAAATAAACTTTTTTTTTCTCAGAAAGAAAAATATTTGATTCTGATAGTATTTTTTCTCCTGAATTCAAATATAATATCGGGTTTTCTCCATCACGCAAGGCTTCCGAGAGACAGGAATTTATCATAAGTAATGCCACGAAGTGATTCGTGAATTTATCTGGAGAAATTGGAAATCAAGAGTGACATTTCTTAGGAATATTTAACGAATAAAATTAAGCTCTTTACTAAAAAATGATTATTTGAATACAGTTACCGGTGTTTAAAATATTTATATAGTTAATGTAAACGGCGATGTTTGAAAACAAATTAGAAATGTGAGGTTACGTATATTCACTTCAACTCCTTCATATTGTTTATTGCCAAATAGAATCGCAATATTGTAAGAATGCACTCTAGTGGAGAAATAATGAAACACATCAAACTATTATAATCAACACTATAGGTTAATCATTTGTATTTTGAATAAACAACTCAGTAAAATAACTGAATCTATTCATTGTTTGCTATATTCAATATATTTGTTGGAGAAAAATAATGGTCTAACCTGTTCAGAATATTAAAAAAGGAGCTTTCTTTATAACAAAAGCAGGAGCTGATTAAGAGAAATCGATAAAGAGCGAGGTGAAACACGGCTGTCATTGGTGTAAAACAGAATTCATTGAAACGTGATTGGCCATTGACTACCATTAGCGACATGAGTTAAATAGTCATTTCAAACACTTTAATATTTTCTATATTCGTAACTACACAATATTCGAACATTCGGACTCCCAAGGAAGTAAGAAATTACTATTTTCTGCTATATTTCGCCTGTGGAGCATCCCTCTTGATGGTCCAACAATAATCGGCCAGCATATTAGGATTCCATTTGCCTTGATATCTCTTTTCCATAGATGAAATATCCTGAGTTAGCTCATTAGGTTTTATTTTACAAAGGACAAATGGACGAAAAAACGTTTATCAAAAAATAATTATTTAAATCCATTAATTGAAATTGAAATAAAAAAAACTGTGGGTGAAGGAGAAATTCCGAATACATATTTGAAAACACGATAAAAAACTGCATTAAGTACAACTATTGGTACTCATGAGACAAAAATAATGTTGACCAGTGTTATATTATCTGTCGTTGTTAGAAATATTTGCTGTATAAACTTTTGTGGTATCAATCTAAAACTTCAAGGTTATGAGTTTGATTTTGATATAATCTTATTTTAGAATATTAGGCCTATTCAACTGTAGACTAGTAGGGTTTTGAAGTGTAGGACAACCTAAACGACGATCGAGTGACCAGTTCAGTTAACTAGGTTGGAACTGGCATAACCTGTAATTTTTTTTGTTCACTCTTTTACTAATAATGGCCTGTTTTTAGGGAAGTAAGTTGAATTTACCAGCGAAGCCTTGTATCCATTGACAACGGCATGTAATTGTCCAACTTACTTCCCTAGGGAAGAAGAGTAATATACTTAATTAATAATGTAAAAATGTTTTAAATTTAGACCAGCCCTTAAATATTCTTAGTCTTTTTCGTATTTATTTTTTGACTTTGCTGGTAATAGAAAATTAACCGCTGCATTCGCCGCTTCCTCTACATCACAATTAATTATATATGTATTTAATGTGGAGTTTTAAACTGTTATTTAAAATGTCTGCCACTATTTCAGACAACATTAAACAATTGCATATGTTTTATCAACATTCCCTTGCTGTCAAATAATTGAACTCTTCAAACCAATGTATAAATTCACACGAAATATAACATTTAAACATAATTGTTAGTATAGGAATGAACAAAATTAGATACGCAATTCGGGAAAGAAGTACATTACTAGTTTCGCATTTATTTGCTGGCCCTCGTTAAAGTTCGGGCTAAAACACGTCCTACGTACTTCCCTTGTTGAGTTCGTAACTATTGTGTTAATTACGGGTACAATTCGCTTTAAAAAGATATGCACTTTTATACATATATCTAAGTCGGCCTCGGTGGATTAGTGATTATGTTCCTTGTATCTAGTTCTAAGGGTCGCGAGTTTATCATCATCATCATCCGGTATCATGGCAGCTGCCTCCGTCTTCCGGAAACTAAACGCCATTCCTCTCTGTCCATCCATTGATCTTCTTCCAATCCTCTGATATTCATAGCTGCTTGTACCCCTTCTATCCAAGTTTTCTTCGGTCTTCCTATCTTCCTCCTTTCCATTGGGATCTATTCCATAACAATTTTAGGCAATCTTTGCTCTGGCATTCTTTTGACATGGCCATACCACTGTAATCTTTTCTTTTCTATAATGTCTGTGATGTCCGGCTCTTTTTGAACACCCATAATTTTCCTTATTTCTTTATTTTGTATTCTATCCATTCTAGGTTTCCCAGCTTATCTTCTTAAAACATTCATTTCTGTACTTAAAATTATTTTCATTTCCCTGACAGGAATTTGCCAGACTTCAGCACCATATGTTAAAATGCTCTGAATTATGGTTTGATATTTTTGTAATTTTCTATTTTTGTAATATTTTTCCTCCACCAAATAGAGTTTAAAGCATTTATTGCTTGTTTTGTTTGTGCGATTCTATTTTTAATTTTCACTGTGTTATCGCCTGAATGGTCTAATTTTGTTCCTAAATAAGTGAATTCAGTACTAGGTTTTAGTTCTTCTCAGTTGTTGAAATTTGTATATTTATTATATATAATTAAAACACAAAACTGAATATGTGGTCAACACAGAAATACATTACATAGTAGAAGTGTACAGTTAGTGACAAATTAGGGAAATTTTGATCATGTGGCTGAATTCAAATAACAAGGAACAATACTTAGAAACAGGAATGAGGCACAGAAGCAAATTAAACATGGACTCAATTTTAGATATCCATGCTAATAAACTCCTGTAATCCCAACATCTCTGAAGAAACTTTCAACTGAAAATATATCTAACTTTTACTCTCACAGTTATATTATATGGATGCGAAACACGGACTCTTACTTTAAGGGAGGAGAACATATTACTGGTATTTCAGACTAACGTTCTTTAAAAATATTTGGACAAAGTAGAAATGAACATCCAGGCGAATGGAAAAGACCACATAGCAATGAGCAATCTTTATGGGAAACGATATATAATAAGAACAGTTAAGTCTCGTAGACTGCGATTGACAGGACATATAGCACGAAAGGCGAATGAAAGAGGGACATGGAAACATCGTGTAGGAAAACCAAACGGAAAACGCCCAGTTGGTAGGCTTAGAATGAAGTGTGAGTATAACACTAACCACGATTTGAGAGAATTAGATTATACAGGAGATGATGGGAAACATTACTACAGGATATGGGTGTATGGATAGCTAGTGTCAGTGAGAAAGAATAAAGAATATAGTCCAAGATCCGTCTGCAAGATTACTACGTTCATCGAGTGTATGAACAAAACCATTTTTTTTTCATAAAATTGTGAATGACTGAATACATTTTTGCCGAGTTGCCTGTTAAAAATCGGCCGCCAGTATGTTTAATTAAAATATAATTTATTTATTTATTCGAAATAATTTGATTCACTTGTTATTAAAATAAATTATAATCCAGTTCGCAGAAATCGATGTATAAAGCTAGAAAAGTTTTGGTTACCATTGGAAACTTGGCTGTAAACCTCCTCGCGACTACAGCAGGCTGTGACACCAATCAGTAATAAAATGGCGGTAAGTACGTATTTATTGTTTTATATTGTTCCCTCGCAGCGGGAAGTAAAACCACTGCCCTTTATGTATATTACGTACAATGTATATACAAAAATATATCCAGAGGTAGTGTTAATATACATTATACGAAACAAATCTCAGCATTATAAATGAACTGAACTTTATTTGAAACAATATAAAACAATAGATACATACTTATCGCCATTTTATTTCTGATTGGTGTCACAGCCTGCTGTAGCCGCGAGGAGATTTACGGCCAAGTGTGCAATGGCAACCAAACCTTTTCAAGCTCTATACATCGATTTCTGCGAACTGGTTTATAATTTACTTTAATAACAAGTAAATGAAACTATTTCGTATAAATAAATAAATAAATAATATTATAATTAAACATACTGGCGGCCGAATTTTAATAGGCAACTCGGCAAAAATGTATTCAGTACTTCACAATTTTATGAAAAATAAATATAATTTGTTCATATACTCGATGAACGTAGTAACCTTGCAGCCGGATCTCGGACTAATAGATTTAAAACAAAAAAATGTCGGTCGAAGTCTTCTGGCGAGGGTTTATACAACACAATACATGGATTAAACTAAACTGGCGGCCATTTTAAATCCATGATCTGAGTTCAAACGCTTTATATAACGGAGCCTAAGAGGAATATACCTAGTTTGGTTTAGCGTATGCACTCTCACAATAGGAATAACAGCGCCGTCCACTCCCCGGGTTTAATTAGCAGGAGCTTACAGTTAGGGATGAGGCGTGCGGTTACATCACCACTTGTAGCAAACCGTGCATCCATGTAAGCTGGGTGATCGCTCGCCATGATAATTGCAAACCTCACCACATTTTATTTCCTGTAAATAACATTCCACTTATTTAAGGAATGTACCTGTTGAAGTTATTCTCATGAATTTTTTTTTGAAAATTTTGAAAATCTTTTTTGTTTCTATACCTCTTCCGGGCTAAGTTCCAGTTGTAATGTAAACAAATAAGATGTACGACTGATTTTCATTGGTTGAATGACGATTTTATCTTTGAACTAACTCACTGGCACTATCAAACCCTCAGGTTCATGCCACGCGGACATAGGCTCTCCATAAAATTCCTATCCTGAGGTAATGTTTTCCAATCATTCCTTGTATAATCTACTTCCATCAAATAATAGTTAATGTAATTTTCCCACCTCATTCTTGGTCCACAAACTGGGCGTTTTTCCTCTGCTTCTCCTACAAGAAGCTTCCTTGCACGTCTTTCATTCCACATGTTAGATGGCCAGGAGAAGGTAGTCAGGAATCAGGAAGCCTTACATTATACTACGGGAATGCGGAAAGACCTGAATTTGGAACGGGTTTTTTTAGTTCGAAGGAGGATCCTATTTGCTATCCGAGATATTAAGTTTGTCAGTAATAATATATCATACATGATATTGTAAAGGGTAAACTACATGATTTTGTAATCGTAAATGTACATGCCCCCACAGAAGATAAAGATGACAAGATGAAGGATGAGTTCTATGAACAATTAGAATGCGTACTTGATAGCCTTTCACGATATCAGAAGAAAATTGTGTTAGGAGATTTTAATGCAAAAGTGGGGCGGGAAAATGTATTCAAACCAACAATAGGCAAATTCAGTCTTCATGACGATAGTAATGACAATGGGGTTAGATTACTCATTTTTGCCACATCAAAGAATCTCATTGTTTGAATATATAAGAGTGTACAATTAAAATTTTACAAAATTATGGAAGTTCCTACCTTAACATAATATGCAAGCGAGAACTGGACTCTTAACCGTTCAGACAAGAAAAAAAGAAACTGCAAAAACTAAGTTCTTGCGATAAGTAGCAGGTGTGACAATTTCGGACAAAAAAAGAAATGAAGGTATTAGAAAAGACAAACTATTTCAATTTAACAAATAGAATTGACTTAAAAATAGTTTAATTTAACAAATAGAATTGACTATAATTTTAAAATATCAAAAGAAAAAAACAAAAAATTATGGCTTTTGGGGAAATGAACATATAAGATCAAAAATCGTAATAGACAACAAACCTCTGGAACAAGTAACAAATTTTAATTATTTCGGTTGCAATTTTACTATAAACACAAAAACTGAAAGAGACATAAATATGAAATTGTCGAAATATCAAATGATATGTGGAACTATACACAGAACTTTAAAGAATAAAAAAAGAGATACTAGATTAAAGTTTTATAAAATATTGGCAGTTCATGCATTACTTTATGGGGGCGAAACTTGGGTAATGACCAACAAATTACAAAGTAGAATACAAAACTCAGAAATGAACTTCTTAGAAAAACAAACGGCTGCACAAGATTGGATCGGATAAAGAATGAAGCTATAAGAACAGAGTTAAATATATATCTATTGAATGAGAAAATCAAAGAATATAGAGATAAATGGTTTAGACATGTAGAAAGAATGAATTAACAAGATTACCAAGAGCAGCATTCAACTACAAGCCAAGAGGTTCAAGGAATGTAGGAAGGCCAGTGAAAAGATGTGAGGTGGAACAGGAAATTTTCGCCTAGCCCGTGAAGTGAAGAAGAAGAAGAAGAAGAAGAAGAAGAAGAAGAAGAAGAAGAAGAAGAACTGACAATAAGGCGGCTCCGTGGTGCAAGCGGTTAGACGCTCGCCTCTCACCGAGGTAGAATCTCGGTCACTCCATGTGGGTTTCATGGTGGACGAAATGGAACTTGAGACAGGTTTTTCTCGGGGTTTCTCCCGTTTTCCCCTGCCACAATTTCATTCCACCATTTCTCCATACTCATCTCATCCATTTCATTTCATTTTGTTCATCTGCCCCTGTGATGGTGCGTCAGGCATGGTCAGCCGGCACCCTCGTCATTCACAGACTTCTATATATATAGGGGTTCATCTCATCTCATCCCTCGACCCGACCCTGAGTTAGACACAAGTTGAGGATATATATATATATATATATATATATATATATATATATATTTATTTAATTGACAATATGAGAAACGACTAGTATGGACACGTTCAAAGAATGTCTACAGCTAAAATTCCTCAGCTATTATTAAAGTACAATCAAAAGAACATAGAAGTGAAAGCCAAAGGCATAGTTAAGAAGACAAATCATAAATAAGCTTGAAATATATTAAATATTATTAAATTATAGCTCCCTACCAAAAAAAAAAAAAAAATTAATGCCAATCTTTTGGATCCCCTTTACTAGATTGGAAGATTCACTAAATCCCACTTGATGTGTAAACAGGTCAAAATACCTAATTTCATGAAGTAGAATAATAATAATAATAATAATAATAATAATAATAATAATAATAATAAGAAGAAGAAGAAGAAGCGTATAAGATTATGTAGTTCCCTTTCTAACACTCTAAATAAAGAAAATGATTGAAATATATAGTGTTATTCACATGTCTATGTAAGTTATATATTCAATTACAATTTTAGTAAATTAAATGAGCATTGTTTCATTCTTACGCATGCGCAATGCAGAATACTTTGGATTTGCAGTTGTTTCAAAATGGCCGTCTTTGTATAATTTATTAAAACATTGGAAAGGAAAGAATTTGAAAAGCGGAGAGAAACAAACTATTTTGAATGTTTTCAAACAGTTTAGTGAAAAATCCTACGTTAGCCAATGAGGAAATGTAGAAAATAACAGCAGAATTTACAGGCGAGTCAGCATGGAGCATACATTCTGATGAAATTCGAAATAAATTATATCTACCGACATCATCGAAAAAGCGTAATCGTCTGAATTGTTAAGCACATATATAATTTTTTTGTCAAAATTAATAACAAATAGAAGTTTCTAATTTTCCTGAAATTCGTTATTCATATATTTAATAAATAAAACTTTTAGTATTTTATATGATTTTCATAAATATTTATTTTATTTAACATTCGGCTGTTTGAATACATTATGGACATTGGCATCTTTTAAAAGAAATCTAAATTTATATTTGCTCTAAACTCGACTTCATTATTATCCAGTGTAAGATATATATATATATATATATATTAATTGGTGTTTCCCGTATAATGTATCATATTTATATTATTATTATTATTATTATTATTATTATTATTATTATTATTATTATTATTATTATCGTATCATTATTGTTATTACCCTATAACATGTTGTTTGAACATGACATTTACATTGCTACATTTATTGTATCTTTAACTGTTTATAATTAGTATAGTGTATATCTATATTTGTCGAATATTTATTTGTATTTGTGCTGGTTGAGTGGAAGAGAGGGCCTTATGGCCTTAACTCTGCCAGAATAAATAAAGTATTATTATTATTATTATTATTATTATTATTATTATCTTCATCAGACGAATACCATACATACCAATACATTTTCCGTTTATGAGACCAGACACTTATACATTGAAACAGCCGTTACGAATCTTACATAAAATATTTATTTTATTTCTTTTATTTCAGGATTGTTTCTGTTATTTACACAGGCATCCTAAACCAAAATATACATTTTTTTTCTTCCACACTTCCCGATCTTGAATGTCTGCTACTGTCATATTTCTTTTCTTCATGTTATCTTGAATTCCCTTTATCCACGTTGGCTTTGTTCTACCACGTTTCCCTTTTCCAGGAGGTATCCATTTCAATACTTCTTTGTTTGTTTCTGTGTCTCTTCTTCTCGTTGTATGTCCATACCATCTTAGTTGGATTTTTTCAATCTCTTGTATAATATACTTTTCTATATCCATTATTTCTCTTATTGTATTATTTCTTACTTTATCCAATTTTGATATTCTTGCCGATCTTCTTAAAAAGTCCATTTCTGTGACTAAACATTTATTTCTGTATTTTTGCTCCAACGTCCATGTTTCTGCACCATATAATAAAATACTCTTCACAATTGTGTTATATATATATATATATATATATAAATCAGTATGTTACCTAATTCATATAAATGGAATAATCAGGTGTAAAAGTATTACAAAATAAATTGATATTGCCATAAAATTTCTGCTGTTCCCACAAACATTCTCTTTGTAATTCTCTGTAATGAACATGATTTTTTTTTGTATCATGCTATTTTGAAGTATCCAATAATTTACGTTGTACTTGACGCTACAATAAATTGAACTTGACACCTAGAAGATGCAATTTGACAGCTATCCTGTGTATTTTAAAAACAAATCGTTCACCAATTTCAACGAATTACAAAATAATGCTCGTTGTCATTTTATTTCGGGATAATGTTATTCGACTTTTTCTTGTTTCTTTGGTTAAAATTCTCCCTCTGTTATATTAACATACGTCATGGGAATGGGATTTGTTCTCTCGTGTAGTGACATGCACGTCCCTCGTAAAAGAGTTTTGCTTAAAGAAGAACACATCACAAAAAAAACTTTAAATTCCATTTTTTCAGAAATGTTAATCTTGAACAGAATACACTGAAAGTTAAGAGCCATATTAGGGTTATTATTAAGGGGCGGATTCCTATGACATGTCATATTTTTACCAAAGCCTATATTCTAAGCTTCAAGTAAGTAAAAACATTTATATATGCCTTATTACTAAGATTAAGTGGTTTTTATTGGGTCTTAAAAGTCATATTTTTCACTTTTTTCAGATCTTTGGTCGTACTTCTGCTTATTTATATGGTAAAGTCATATTTTTGGTTTTTTAATAGCCTAGTCATCAGGCGATTGGAAATAACCAACATTGTATGTGTATAAAATTTGCTTGTTTGAAAGATTTCTGTTAACAGGTAGCAAACGTTTGCACTGGACAATAGAAGAAGATTTCCTTTTTCTTATGATACAATTGAAAATGTATATGAATGAACAATTCTACATTAGTTAGGAAAAACGAGGTAAGTCTTCAAAGTGATTTTTTACAGGAGACCAAAAACTAGATCAATGACTTACATCAAATAGTGCATACATCGAAACTTCAATGCTTAATAACACCGTCACTATTCGCTTGACGACTTACCCGTTTTTACAGAACGTGCATCGGACCAAAAGATATCGGGAGATGTTCATAACTCATTTTCGACCAAAAGTTGACTTACCCGGTTTTTCCTAACTGATGTAGAATTAATATAGTATGGGTAAAAATTCATTCAATTATAAAGTCATATTTTTGTCTTTTTAGGTCATATTTAAACCTTTTTTAGATCATAAATGCATGCATATTTTCCATTTTTTAGGTCATAGAAATCCGCCCCTTAGTTATTTATATAGTATAATTGAAGGTCTTAGATCAGTAACATGATAAGCCACATTCTGTTAAGAAATGTAATTTTTTTACGATGATAGCAAATAAATGTATTGAAATATCCATAAAATCATTTGTAAGTGCATCAGTGATGAGTTAAAACATATAGACACACAATGTATTAACAACAATACTGCACAATTAGTATTTATAATTTTTTGAAACATTAAAATCCTTATATCGCAGAGAGAACAACATGTGGCTTATCATGTTATTGCCTTAAACCATTCAATTCTCCTGTTGGTGTTCTGTTCGTAACTTTTCTTACTATAGCCAAAAGAACGCATTTCATTTTTTTAAATTGCGATTTTTCTTACCATAGTAATGTTTAGTGGTGACACACTACCTGTTTATTAGCTAAATATTAGTATATTGCAGAGTAGGCCACGTAAACTGACGTATCTTAAAATTTTATTGAAATCCGAAGCAAAATAGCAGAATTTTTTATAAGGTGTTTAATATTATGGCATAAATATTGCAACTTACTTACTTACTGGCACTATCGAACCACGTAGGTTCATGACCGCGCGGACATAATCTCCCCATATATCCCTATCCTGAACTAATGCTTTCCAATCATTCCCTGTATAATCTACTTCCCTCAAATCATAGTTAATGTATAAATATTGCAACTATTAGCTGAAACTGTATTATTTACATTACCAATTTTTCATGGCGCGACAGGCCTAGAAGACTCTTGGCCTACCATCCGGCTGCTGGCCTCACATCTACATGTGTTAATCACAAAGACGATCATCCAGCCAGTATAGCGGTGACATTTGGTCATCATGCCGGGTCCTCCAGCCGTTACGGCTGGGTTTTTCAACCTGGAGCTGCTACTTATTGTAGCTACCCAAATGCCTCACAATGCTGGGTGGACACCGGCCCCAAACTGGCCAAAATCTCATGAGAAAATTTCTTCCCCCATGCAGAATCGAACCAGCACAAGTCCCGTAGCTCTGCTTTATCCACTGGGCTATAGCGCGAGACATATACATATATAATACAATTTCTACATATAAAACGGAATTAATAGCTTTTCAAAGAAAGTTTTATGAATATCTAAAATAATAATATATGATCTATAACTGAACAAACACACACACACACACACACACACACACACACACACACACACACACACACACACACACACAACACACACACACACACACACACACACACACACACACACACACACACACATATATATATATATATAAAGCGTCACTGCTATAAAGTAAAAATATTCCCTTTAATTTGTTAATTGTTATAGTTAGCTACCAGATGGCAGTGAAGTCCGAGTCCTCACTACATCTGGTAATAATGGAGAATATAATGTATATATAGGAAAGATAAATGTTTGTATTGGATTTATCTGGGGTACCAACCCAGAGGTCCGGGTTCAAATCCCTTATAGGCATTTATTTTTCTTATCATTATATATATATATATATATATATATATATGTGTGTGTGTGTGTGTGTGTGTGTGTGTGATCTCATTTTCGGAATATTATATTAAATTCGTCCACCGCTGTGGTCTCGAGGTAGTGTACTGTGCGTTGTCACGCAGCGGGCCCGGGTTCGATTCCCGGTCGGGACAGTCTGCTGGGTGAGGTGTTTTTCGGGTTTTTCCTCAGCTGTAAGATATGTCAGGAAGCTTAGTGTCCAATGGTCCCCGAAAATCATTTGGTATCATCATCATCATTATTCTTATCATTATCATCACCATCCTTCACCGGTGTGGAAAGCAACGGGAAGCTACCACACCTGTCATTCCCTAGTAAAGTTGCAAAGCATAGCATGAAAATGCTATGATTGCAGTGAAAGACCTGCCCTCGGGCAGAATTACTATGGATGGATGGATATTAAATTCATAATATTTTAATACCTTTACAATTAATTTAATTACAAATCTAAATTATAAGGCACTTTTTGTCAGCTATCGGAAATCTATTAGTTTATCAAACTTTATTCGTTATGTTTTACTTATTAATTTCCTCTCATGTAAATAATTGGGACGATGAAATGATTGGTAATTAACCCTTATAATGAACCCCATTCAAGTGATCCACTTGATACCAATATTGTTACAGAGGCAGGTAAAATGACTTGCTAATGAGCAATATGACTCTCGGATCTCTCAGGTAGTATCGGATGTCCTCTCATCTTGCAGCCAAAGATCGCCTATTAATATCAACTATGAGTGTAGGATGTATTAAATTATGTAAATATCCCTTTAGCCTTGTTTCATGTTAATTGTGGGATGTCAGATTACATGCTGCTTACCATAATTTCAATATGACCAGTAACGTATATTATAGTCATATACAATGCTTTATTGAATCTCCCAAGAAATATTATAGAATAGAATAGAATAGAATAGATTTATTTAGAGTGGTGGAGTTAAGGCCATGTGGCCTTCTCTTCCACTCACCAGGACAAACAAGTGTTACATTTATACACAAAAAATTACAATAATAGTACACACTAAACAATTAATTATCTGTCAAACTGAAGAGTAATGAAAATAATGTCAAATAATACAATAGAATTAAATATCTAGGTTTCAAATTATCATATGTTAAAACTGAAGATATTAATGACAAAATAAATAAATTTAATCTAATGTGTGGCACTATTAAAAGAACCCTTAAAAATACAAGAAAAGAAACAAAAATAAATGTTATAAAGTAATGGCTGTTCCTGTATTGATGTATGGATCAGAATGTTGGACGATCACTAAAAGACAAGAATAAAGATTGGAAGCAGCTGAGATGCGATTTTTAAGAAATAGAGCAGGATATACTCTGCTGGATAAGAAAAGGAATGAAGATATAAGAAAGGAACTAAATATTTTCAAACTTACAGACCGAATAATTAAATATACGAACGACTGGAAAGAACATATTGATAGAATGCCAGAAGGAAGATTTCCAAAATTATTGTTAAATTATAAACCGCACGGAAGGAGAAATGTTGGACGCCCACACAGAAGATGGTCTGAAAAATGTTAACAATTATTTCATGAAACCGGAAGAAGCCAACAGGCTTAATCCCTGGACGATGATGATGATGACGAAGAATTAAATTGATTAAAATTAAACTAATGGAAGAATGTATACACAAAGGAATAAGAGCTCCAATCTACTACACATATGGATAAAAGAAAAAACATACAAAGAAAGTAATAGACTCTATTGAATTAATATATCGCTTATATACAAGACCTTAGGTAAATACAGGGTGTCCACAGTGAGATTCCCTCATTTCAAACAAACATAACGGAAAGTAAATATTGTGTATTGTAATTACTGTACACGAAAATGATAATGTAACTCATAAAGTTTTAATTTTGTGTTTGTGACAAACTCTAGTTCAGTGCACTTGGACATGTGCGCCTCGGGTGGCGCGAAGAATATCCAACCTATAGTCAATTTCACGCCATGTGTTGAACAGCATGTCTTCTGTCACAGAGTTTATAACATCTCTAATGCGTTGTTTTAAGTCCAGTACATCGTTCATTTTTGTGGCGTACACTCTATCTCTGACGTACCCCACAAGAAAAAATCTAGTGAGGTAATGTCGGGGGAACGCGGAGGCCAAGGAATAGGACCACTACGGCCTATCGAACGACCTGGGAATGTGTCTTTTAAGAACTGTCGGACATTAAGCTTCCAATGGGGTGGGGCACCATCCTGTTGAAAGATCATTCTTGGCAGCATGGGTGCTATCTGTGGCACAGCAAAGTTCTTCAACATATCTAAATAAATGTTACCAGTGATCGTATTCTCTTTAAATAAAAACGGCCCAACAATTTGATTTTTCAGAAGACCGCACCAAACATTTACCTTTGGGCTGTCACAGATGTGTTTTATGAATGTATGGGGATATTCTGAACCCCATAGACGCACATTGTGGCGATTCACTTTCCCTAAAACGTGAAAGGTGGCCTCATCTCTAAACATCACGCACGATAAAAATGTTTCGTCCTCAGCAATGCGATCCAGCATAGTGATTGCAAATGCTTCTCGCTTTGGTGCGTCATCAAGCTTGACTTCCTGCACAATTTGAACCTTGTAAGCATACAATCGCAGTCGACGGTGCTTGTTGTATCGACTTCCGTGGACTCCTTTCGAATGACCTCCGCACATTTTTTTACTGTCTCTTCCTGGATTCTGGGTTTACCACCACCGTGTCCTTTCGAAGCATTGCCGGTCGCCAAAAACTGTTTACACCAACTGCTTATATTCTTGGGTGACGGAGGATCCTTATTCTAAACACGACGAATGTTTCGTTGCACTTGAATAATGGATTTCTTTCCAGACAACCTGAGCACGCTGGTTTGGAATCTCCATTTTAGAAAAAAATAGTTTGTTGTAACGCCACTACGGATATTATGCGTACTACAACATTACAACATAAAAGTTTTAAGTTGCTGTTTCTGCTCTTTCAAGATTTACAGTTTTACAACCTATAATAGGAAAATTACAGACGTTTAAAATGAGGGAATCTCACTATGGACACACTGTACATTGACAAATATTAATACTAATTTTATTAAATAATGGAAAAAACAAACTATTAATAGTTAAAAAAAGTAATATTAGTGAGATGTTTCTGTTAATAATTTTATTTTCAATTTGTTTTGGAAAGATGGAAAAGTTTGACAGTCTCTGACATAGGGTGGAAGGGAATTCCATGTTCTAGCAAGAGAAACTGTAAAAGATTTCGAGTAATAGGTTATAAAGGACAATGTGCTGATGGGATCGGGTATCTAATTAATGTGTATCAGAGAGTCTATTGAAGCGATGTGATAAATACATGAGTAGTTGTAATGAGAAATATTGCATTTGTACTTTAAGTTGCTTAAATCACGCATTTCCAGACAAATCATGGATTATTCCGTTCTTACTTATTTCATTCCATTAACGCAGTTGAACCTCTAATTTTATAGGTACTTTTACGTGCCATACTCCACCCAGGCCTCTTAATTCAGGCTTGTGGTTCTTTTGCAAACCTGAAAATCTTTAGACTCGGGAGCCCATAACTTAAAGTCCTTTCCGGAGGATTTGTCACTTGGATTTTTCCATCCTAAAAATCCATTAAGTTTGAACCCCCGTCCCTCGGAACTAGAGGCAAGGAACAACCATTAGCCCAATGCGGCCGTTAGTTTAGATAGTTATATTATTAGTGTGTACACACACACACACACACACACACACACACACACACACACACACACACACACATATATATATAATTTATTTATTTACTAATAAAATAGTAGGAACTTTTTGGTGACTATTTAACTCATGCCCCAAATGGGAGTCAATGACCAATCACATTTCAATGATTTTTTATTTACAACCAATCACAGTCGTGTTTCGCCTAGAATTTACCAACTAAAGTTTATCATAATAAAGAAAGCACCTCTTTCTTAACATTCTGAATAGGTCATAGCATTATTTTGCAGTGACTGACTCACCAAGGAATACGGCTACCAGATTGTATATATAGTGCATGAATGTCAACACATACCGCATGCGGGAGTTAATATAAAAACATTTGTAGCAATTGATTATACCACCAAAAAAACACTGTTTGCACTTTATTAAATGTATTTTTTCCCAGAACAAAATATAATTGTCATATTTACATCAGAAATGAATTAATATACAGTTTGATCTGTTTCATTTTTTCTCCACTAGAGTGTATTGTTACAATATTTCGTTCCTTTGGCAATAAATAATATGATCTGGTTGCAGTGACGAACAAAAGAAGCAAATGAAGCGTACCAATCGTTTCTCATTTGTTTTCAAATATCGCCGTTTACATTAAATATATAAATATTTTAAAATAACTATATTTAAATAATGATTTGTGAGTAAATAGCTTAATTTTATTCGTTAAATAGTCCTAACAAATGCCACTCTTGATTTCCAAATTCTCTAGATAAACTCACTCCTCACTTCGTGACTCGTGAATTTATCGATAATTTGGAAATCACTCGTGGCATTACTTATGATAAATTTGTATTGTACATAGTCAATAAAAACCTAAATCACCAAATTAAAATTTAAAAGAGCCAACTAGTTTCAATAGCCAAGCTATCATTTTCAAGACTAATTATTTACTAAAGAAAAACAAATTAAAATAGGTAAACAAAATAAAAATTAAAATTTTGACTACGTCACACGACGAAATCAATAATTTTAAATTACTTTGTGAGATCATAAATCATGGGTCTATTCCAGTCAGCGCCCTCTTTTCTTTAATTAAAATTGTTATGGAATGGATGCCAATGGAAAGGAGGGAGAGAGGAAGACCGAAAAAAACTTGGATAGAAGGGGTACAAGCAGCTATGAATATCAGAGGATTGGAGGAAGATCAATGGATGAACAGAGAGGAATGGCGTTTGTTTTCCGGAAGACGGCGACAGCTGCCATGATGCGGATGATGATGAAAAGAGATGATTAGATATAGCTATATGATGTCACAAGGTAATTTAAGATTATTAATCTCGTCCTGTGACGTAGTCAAATTTTAATTATGATTTTGTTTACCTATATTAATTTGTTTTTCTTTAGCCAATAATCTGTTTTGAAAATGGTAGCTTTACTATTGAACCTCATTGGCTCTTTTAAATTTTAATTTGGTAATTTGGTTTTTTATTGACTATGTATAATGTATAATATATATATACGTCCACTCCCCAATAAGATATTCCGTGTGGGATGATAAACTAGAAAAACGAAGATATAAGAACAGAACTGAATACATTTAATCTCTGTGAAAGAATAAACTACTGTCAAAATGCTTACCTTCAGCACGTATTACGAATGAATGAGCAGCGCATATCAAGAAGAACGTATAATTATAAACCAAAAGGCAGAAGATTGTTGGGAAGACCATTGAAGAGATGGAAGGACCAATTCGACCTATAATGAGATCGCAACAGGCCATTTACCTTAATCCTTGTTGTTGATGATAAACTAGGCTATGTTCACTGATGTCGACCTCTGTGGTCTCGAGGTAGCGTGTTGCCTTGTCAAGCAGCGGGCCCGGGTCCGATCCCCAGTCGGGTCAAGCTTCCTGGGTGAGGTTTTTACCGGAGTTTTCCCTCACTTGTAAGACATATTTCAGGTAGCTTTAAGGCCTAAAAGATCCCCGAACATCATCAGAACATCATCATCATTATTAACATCCTTCACCGGTGTGGAAAGCAACGGGAAGCTACCACATCTATAATTCCCTAGTAAAGCTGCAAAGCCTAGCATGAAAATGCTATGATTGCAGTGAAAGACCTGCTCTAGGGCAGAATACTATAGAATATATGTTTCACTGATTTTGTCGGCAAAGCTGGAGTCTGCATTGTGCTGAGAACATGTTCCGGATGTTTGTGGAAAGTGATAGCTACTAAATATGCTTTCCGCTTCATTCCCATATTTTAAAAAAAAGTATGAAAATTTGAAACCACAAAAACACTTGTAACCACAGAATACTGTATACGTTGAGGGAGGTGCAGGGGGGATACAGCGTTCAATTATTGCATCAGTGAGATTATTTCACCGCAAAACTGAATTCAATGTTTGAATTGTGAGGTTCACAATTTTCTCGTAAATATACAATTTTATTTAATTCTAATTAATGGACCATAGTCCACCGCTGTGGTCTAGAGGTAGCGTACTGTCTTGTCACGCAGCGGGACCAGGTACGATCCCCGGTCGGGGCAGTTTTTTTGGGTGAGGTTTTTATCGGGGTTTTTCCTCACCTGTAAGACAAATGTCAAGAAAACTTTAAGGCCCAAACGGTCCCCGAAATCATATGGCCATCATCATCATCCTTATATCATCATCATTATCATCCTTCACCGGTGTGGAAAGCAACGGGAAGTTACCACACCTTACAATTCCCTAGTAAAGCTGCAAGCATAGCATGAAAATGCTTTCGCGCAGAATTACTATGGATGGATGGAATGACCCATCGAGGAAAATACCCTGTACGCTCCAAAATAGTATTCTTCTTCTTCTTCTTCTTCGTCACGGTTCAGGCTTATTTTACTAGCTTCCGGCTCCAAATTGCTGGTGTTTCTATATTTTCTTTGGTCTTCCCAAACTTCTTTTTCCTCGTGGTGAATAGTTGTGTGCTGCTTTTGGTATTCTATTCTCAGTCATCCTTGCTAAGTGTTCTTTCCAGTTTGTTCTGTATTTCACTGTTGTTGTGTTTAATTCCTATACTTTTAATTGTTATGTTTTTGTGTTGTGTTTTTGTCTGTTCTTTGATATCCAAAATAATATTAGAAAATAAAATATTGGAACAAATATCTTATTTAATTATCTTAGATCCAGCATAAGCTGTGATAGAGACAGAGATTTAGAAACCAAATTGCACAAATTTCAGTCAGTATGTGGGACAATAAATAGAACTCGTCACAATAAAACTAGTTCACTGCTGTGGTCTAAAGGTAGCGTGCTACCCTCTCACGCAGAAGGCCCGGGCTCGATTCCCGGTCGGGACAGGCTCCTGGGTGAGTTTTTTTCGGGGTTTTTCCTCACCTGTATGACAAATGTCATGAAGCATAGGGCCCAACGGTCCCCGAAAATCATCCGGCCATCATCATCATCCTTATCATTATCATCACATCCTTCGCCGGTGTGGAAAGCAACGGGAAGCTTCCACAGCTGTAAATCCCTAGTAAAGCTGCAAAGCATAGCATGGAAATGCTTTTATTGCAGTGAAAGACCTGCCCTGGGGCAAAATTACTGTGGATGGACAACATTAAAGTTTTATAAAATAATAGCTGAGCCGGTATTAATGTTCGGTAGTGAGTCCAGGATATTGCAGGAAAGAGATAGAAGTAAGATTCAATCGGCTGAAATGAGGTTCCTTTGTAGGGTAAAAGTGTGCACAAAAATGGATCTGATAAATAAATTTATAAGAGACGAATTGAATATATACAATGTAAATGAGAAAATGGAGGAATATAAAGACAATTAGAAATCCTACCTGGATCATATGAATAAGGAAAGAATACCAGCACTAGCGTGTAACTGTCAAGCTCAAGGAAGAAGAGATGTGGGACATCCGAGGAAGAAATGATTCTAACAGTGCAAGGAAGATGATGATGTTGGTGATTTAATTCTGTCGATTTTATTTATGAAGTAGTTCATAATTTGTCCACCGCTGTGATCTAGTGATAATGTCATTGCCCTAGGAACAGCGGGGCCGTGTTGCATCCCCGGTCAGTACAGATCTCCTATGTCATGTTTTATTGGGTTTTTCCTCATCTAGAAGAAAATTCTATCCCTGTGTATCAGTGTTCATATAGTGCCCTACACCCCTAGTAACCTCATCTAGATTTGAGAAGTTATCTTCTTACCATAGGGGGCACGCCGTAGCGTAGTGGTTAAGGCACTAAGCTACATGGCGGAGGGTCGAGGGTTCAAGTCCCGTTGGGGTCAGGATTTTTAAACTGACCCAAACCCTCCGGCGGCACCATGGCCCTGGGGTCGACTCAGCCTCTAACGGAAATGAGTACCAGACGCTTGTTCTGGGGTTAAAGGCGGCCGTCCCGCAGGGCTGACAAGTCGGCTGACATAAAGTGCCGATTGTCTAGAAAAAGTGGGAGCCTTAACCTCCAACTACCCCAGGGACCTCCGGGCCTGTTGTGGGATCACTTTACTTTACTTTACTTTTATCTTCTTACCATAATATTGTCACCAGATCACAAGGTAACAGTCTGCCATCAATCCTCCTCCACAATACTTCCTCTTATTCTATTCTTTCACAGTAGCCTCTGCTTGATCCTGGAATTTCCTTCCTCAAGATATCAAGGGTTACCACACACTTGGCACTTTTAAGTGACGCTTATGCAGTTACCTGTTGTTAAATAATCAATTTTCTCAATAATTAAATGTATCCTACTATCTTGTGCATTTTATATTTCATTCGTTAAATCTAGATTAAATTAAAATATTTCGTAAATATTAATTATATTGTTGACATACTATGTAATATTTACCTTTATTGTAATTAGATGTAAGAATAATTTTTATATTTTTTAACCTGGTTGAGTTGTAGACAAGGCATATAAGCCTTAACTCTGCCAGGTAAAATAAAACTATTATTATAAAGTTTTAAGAAGATCAGCTGGAAAATCTAGAATGGATAGAATACGAAATAAAGAAATAAGGGAAATTATGGGTGTACAAGAGGAGTCGGACATCATAGACATTATAGAAAAGAAAAGATTACAGTGGTATGGCCATATCAAAAGAATGCCAGAGTCAAAGATTGCCTAAAATTGTTATGGAATGGATCCCAATGGAAAGAAGGAAGAGCGGAAGACCGAAGAAAACTTGGATAGAAGGGGTACAAGCAGCTATGAATATTAGAGGATTGGAGGAAGATCAATGGATGGACAGAGAGGAATGGCGTTTGGTTTCCGGAAGACGGCGGCAGCTGCCATGATACCGGATGATGATGATTATTATTATTATTATTATGTAATCAGTTATAAGTAGGGAGCGGAATTTGTTCCAAAATGTCTTTGATTTATATTGGAATTAACTGTACTAGAGCGATGGTAAGCGGAGTGAGTTGGGGTGTATCACATGTCTGCATACGTATCGGGCGACTCTTCTATAATACAAACATTATGAAGCGTATATAAGGTGCGTAATACAATAAACATATCCTTAAATTATGCATTGCTTACTAACTCCACTTATTTACTAAATTCAACTTTGTTTACTGCCTCTGCCTTTCTAGTAGATAATGGAATTTATTGCCTTTTTTTCAGAATAAAGAAAATACATATGCATTTACATTGCGCACGGGCCTGCTTGGCCGTACGTGCATTATTTTTCCATGAATAAAAAATAAAACTAATCATAATATAAACAAATACCTACAAATACACCTGTATCAAAAAACAATAACATGCTACATATAAGTAAAATCTATGTCTACACTACATCACAATAATACATATCTACATTCATCCATATTCCGTACATTAATATTAAAAACAATGCTAGGAAACAAATTAGAAAAAAAAACACACACACATACACCCCCACACATATACACATCGCACGCTCATACCCCCCTCCCCCCGTCCCTGCAGGCATCAAATACACTATCAGACTATTCAACTTATCAGACCTACTTATTATATAATATAATTTAAGATCGAAAACAAAGACCATATTGAGATTCTTCTTATTGATAATACATATATCCTTAATCTACAATTTTGTTATATCTCAATTTCCTTATAGACCTCTCTTCATAGCCCGGTAGGTATGCGACTTTGTGATACACCCCAACCCACATCCTCGCCTTAGTCCACCAAGGCCCCGAAAATGCCTCCCATGTGCTCCGATTCGTTCATTAGGAATCCTATGTGGAATGATTGAAAACAGGACCTACGAGTGGAGGACGAGGGGTATTATTATTATTATTATTATTATTATATAAAACGTTGGATAGATAGAGTGAGGAGAAGTATGGAAACTAGAGATTTGAGGGAAGAAGATGCTTTTGACAGGAACCTCTAGCGACAGATCACTTTGGGTTGAAGGAGAAACACTGTATTGTGGAATATTCCTAATAAAAAATATATTATATTTATCGATGCTCATTAACAACCAAGTTTGGAATTAAAATCTGAACGTGAATGGCCGACACATTTTGCACAGAGGGTAATTTTTTTGGGCTTGAGGTTCTTTTAAGTGATGTAAATCTACAACATATGAGCCACGTTTGTATCTTATTCTCTTAATTTAGTCATACTTGGACACCGAAACAAAAGACGAGCATGGTAACAACTCACTCTAACAGTTGTATTCTTACTCTATTTTTTTCCCCTTCATTTTATAATCTTATTTTGGTTTAAATTTTGCGTTTAGGAAGTGGATGCTTGCCCATTTCTCACAAAATACACGTTCACATATATCCTTTTCTCCTTATGACGTTATTTCGTCCTGGTTTTCCAGATTTTCTTTTCATCCAAATAGATATGACGTAGAGTAGAATCAGATTCCATCCCGGACGAGCGCTGGAAATAAATCGGTTTACAATAATTCGATATAGGTTTTCCCGTTCTCCAGGAGTGTGTGTGTGTCTGCTGAAATAACTTTCAAGTCAACTTTGCAATACAGAAAAACATCGTCAAACAGTCTTTTTGCAAGCCAGCGGCTTTTAAGAGTAGCCATCATTTCAGTAATACACCTATTCCTTATTTACTCTGAACATAGTGAAGCTTTTTAGTAAATTCTGAAATAATATAGCTAAAATGATATTTGAAAATATTTTTACTAATTTTCATTGATCCTACCTAATAGACGTCCAAAATAACACTGGTTAACATGAGTTTTGTCTCATGGATACCAATAGTTGTACTTAATGCAATTTTTTATCATGTTTTCAAATATGTTTTCGGAATTTCTCCATCACCCACAGTTTTTTATTTCAATTTTAATTAATGGATTTAAATAGTTATTTTAAATAATTATTTTTTAATAAACGTCTTTTCGTCCATTTGTCCATTGCAAAATAAAACCAAATAAGTTAACTCAAATGGTTTCAGCTGTGGAAAAGATATATCAAGGCAAATGGAATCCTATTATGCTGCCCGATTATTGTTGGACCATCAAGATGAATGCTGCACAGGCGAAATATAGTAGAAAATCGTCATTTCTTACTTTCTAGGCGAGTCCGAATGTTCGAATAGTGTATAGTTACGAATGTAAAAAACATTAAAGTGTCTGAAATTATAAATTCACGTCTCTCGGAAACCTTGCGCGATGGAGAAAATCCGATATCATATTTGAATTCAGGAGAAAAAATACTATTAGAATTTCTTTCTGAGACAAAAGAAAAATATTTTTTGTTGCTCAGTGTAATTTATACGCCTATATATTTAGATCAAGCTGTATCATAGTTGGTTAAGGCAATATATTAAAAGTCTGAGAATCGAGAGTTCGAGTACCGATTGGGGTAAGGATATATAAACTACACTAAGCCTTCTTGCAGCATCATGGCCTTGGGATTCTCTCAGCCTACAACATAAATGAGTACTAGAATTATGTACTAGACTTATTTTAGACTGCCTATCCCATAGATATAAGCGATGTATTCTGGATATATATTTATTTGAATGTAATTAAGTATTGTGTAATCCAATAATTCGTATTTAAAAAGGAAATGTTGTTACACAACATTTAAAAAATTTGTAAATACCATTTTCACCACATCTAATTCATCTTTATTACTGCTTACTATATAAGCTTCAATTGGACGATGTTATGCATCAGTCGGCTAAGCGCCAACTTAAAAAATGTGATTTTGATGTCATGTGTTGCATTGGCTCGTGAAGTAAGTGTACGCATACTTTTAGCGCCAAATCTTTAAGTATTGTCCTATTATTAAACAAAAATGTAAACGCCATCAGTCCTATGTATTGCAATAAACGACTATGAAACTAGGTTTTTACAGCTGCTGCCATCTTCCTGTGCCAAACCTCCAAAGCCTACTATCTTGGGCATCTTCAATGCTTAGCCCTCTTGTTTGCATTAATGTCTTCATGTTTTCCTTCCATGTTAACTTTGGTCTCCCTCTTTTCTTCTTTCTGGTCGGATGCCATTGATATAGTTGCTTCGGCCATCGCTCATCTTCCATTCTTAAAACATGTCCTACCACTTTAATTCTTTCTCCTCAATTCTTTCATAAATGCTAATATAAATTTTGCATCATGCAGCTAACCACGAAATGTTCCCGCTCTTAGATTGTTTGATGCATAACTGCCAAACAAGGAAAATAACTTACAGTATCCAGTATTGTTAGTTTGGCGCTACAATAAATAGTGAAGACTGACTTAAACTTTGAACTTATTTTTCTCGAAACTTACGTAATGGCGCATAGCTGGTTGATGCATAACGTCGTCTAATTTTATTAGTTCTTGTTTCGTTCAATTGTTTGTTTTTGTTGCGTTTCAGTTTTGTAATTAGCCCCATATGAATCTTCAATTTTATTTAATATTTTAACTACAGCCCTAACATACATTTGTAAATTAGGACTCAAAATCTTGGAGATTTAATAATTAACTAACTAAGTCACTGCCACTACCGAACCCGTAGGTTCATGGCCGCGCGGACATAAGCTCTCCATATATCCCTATCCTGAGCCAATGCTTTCCAATCAATCCCTGTATAATCTCCTTCCTTCAAATCATAGTTAATGTTATTCTCCCACCTCATTCTTGGTCTACCAACTGCAAGTTTTCCCTCTGGTTTTCCTACAAGAAGCTTCCATGCACGTATTTCATTCCCTACACGTGCCACATGTCCTGCCCATCTCAGTCTACGAGACTTAACTGTTCTCATTATCGTATATGGCTTCCTATAAAGACCATGTAATTCACTGCTATGCAGTCTTCTCCATTCACCTGTCTGTTCATCTCTCTTTGGTCCAAAAATTTTCCTAAGTATTTTATTTTCAAATACTCGTAATCTCCTTTCCTCCCTTAAAGTAAGAGTCCATGTTTCGCATCCATATAATATAACTGGTAGAATAACAGTTTTATATATTTTCAGTTTAACGTTTTTTGAAAGAAGTTGGGACATCAAAAGTCTCTGCAATGCATAATAGCACTCATTTCCAGAATTGAGCCTATGTTTAATTTCCTTGTGCATCTCATTCCTATTTGTGATTATTGTTCCTAGGTATTCGAATTCAGCCACTTCCTTAAAATTTCCCTCATTTGTAATTAGCTCTCCATTTCCATTATATAATGTATTTCTACGTGTGACGATATATTTAGTTTTATTGATATTTACTTCCAGTCCTAATTTCTTGGTGTTACTCAATAGTGTGTGCGTGTTGTCCTTTAGTATCTCCTCGCTATCGGCCAATAGTACTACATCATCAGCATAAACTAACAGCTTATTAATACCATTGATTTGTAGGCCTTCCTCATCCTCTAAAGATTTGATGGCATGCTCTAATACAAAATTAAATAGTAGAGGAGCTAGTGTATATCCTTGCTTCAAACCATTCTGGACTTCGAAAGTGTCCGAAAACTATTTGCCTACACGCAACCTACTCTTTGTGCCATTTAAACACATTCGTATAAGTCTAACTAACTTTTTAGGAATTCCGAACTGCAGCAGGATACTATATAACTTCTCCCTCTTAATTGAATCATATGCTTTTTTGAAGTCTACATATAGTTGATGTACAGTACCATTATAATCCCATTTCTTTTCTAAAATCTGTCTTATACTAAAAATCTGATCTGTTGTAGACCTGTTTCTTCTAAATGCACATTGATGATCTCCTAGAATGTCATCAATATAGGGAGTAAGTCTGCTTACTAATATATTTGTTAGAATTTTGTACAAAGTTGAAAGTAATGAGATGCCCCTGTAATTGTTGCAATCAGTTTTATCTCCTTTCTTATAAATTGGTACGATAATTGATTCCTTCCATTCATCTGGAAGAGATTCTTTTTCCCAAATCATACTAAGCAAGCAGCGTATCTTGTCCATCAATTTTTCTCCCCCTGATTTTATCAGTTCTGCTGGGATCTCATCTGAACCTGATGCTTTATACATCTTCAATTTTTCAATCGCCATTTCAACCTCTAATGCACATGGCTATGCGACTAGCATTTCTGCTGTCTGTAACTTATCCTCCTCAATGTCCTGTTCTGTATGTACATTTAATAGCTGATTAAAGTAACTCCCGCTTTTAGCCTAGTTTAATATCTCTCTTTGCAAATACTTTTACACGCCTCCCGGACTTTACAAAGACATGATCTGTTTGGAGAGAATTTTTAATTTCACATCACACAATTCAGAAACATAATTAACTAACTAACTAAGTCAGTGGCACTATCGAACCCAAAGGTTCATGGCCGCGCGGACATAAGCTCTCAATACATCCCTATCCTGAGCTAAATCTTTCCAATCATTCCCAGTATAATCTACTTCCCTCAAATCAGAGTTAATGTTATTCTCCCACCTCATTCTTGGTCTACCAACTGGGCGTTTTCCCTCTCGTTTTCCTACATAAAGCTTCACTGCACGTGTTTCATTCACCACTCGTGCCACATGTCCTGCCCATCGCAGTCTACGAGACTTAACTACTCTTATTATATCTAGCTTCCTATAAAGACCAGTGTAGTTCATTGTAATGCAGTCTTCCCCATTCACCTGTCTGTTCATCTCTCTTTGGTCCAAAAAAATTTCCAAAGAACTTTATTCTCAAATACTCGTAATCTCCTTTCCTCCCTTAAAGTAAGAGTCCATGTTTCGCACCCATATAATATAACTGGTAGCATAACAGTTTTATATATTTTCAGCTTAACGTTTTTTGAAAGGAGTTGGGACATCAAAAGTCTCTGCAATGCATAATAGCATGCATTTCCAGAATTGAGCATATGTTAATTTCTTTGTGCATCTCATTCCTATTTGTGATTATTGTTCCTAGGTATTTGAATTCAGCCACTTCCTCAAAATTTCTCTCATTTGTCATTAGCTTTACATTTCCATTATATAACGTATTTTATGTGTGACCATATATTCAGTTTTATTGATATTTACTTCCAGTCCCAATTTCTTAGTGTTACTCAGTAGTGTGTACATATAATTATATTAATTAATTATGTTTGAAAACTGATAGTTTATAAGTCTATATATGATAGTATATATGACTAAGTCCGTAGTCATTTGTATTTATTTTTAATTCATGTTAATTACTAAGATTGGTTGGAGTAAACCCTCAATGATGAGGAAAATTCTCCAAATGAATGACTAATTCAATTATTAATTTCGATTGCTGTGTTTAGTTTGCTTAGCTTTGAATTGGTTCTAATAAAATCATTGTATAAATTAAAAGTAAAGGTCTATTTGAAACCCGAAATTTGAAAGTCGTTCCGTCAGCCGTGATGCATATTTTCTCGCTATAAGAAGGCAGCCCCTTTACTGACCTTACCCTGCGGTGCAATGCCCTTACATTTAATGGCAATCATCAAGAGACAAACATGATTGATCAAAATATGAAGACCACTGCAAAGAACAGGGCCAATCGATTTGGATATACGAAAATCTTGAAGCTTAATAAATCAGATGAAAGGAAAATAGAAGTAGCTGAAATGAAATTCTTAAGTTCAGTAGCAGCTATACATTGTTAGATAAGAAATATAATGAAGAAATTAGAACCGAATTAAACATCTACAGTCTTATGGATAAAATTCAAAATTCAAGATCTAACTGGCTCCAAGATATAGAAAGAATGACATCCAAAAGACTCCCACAAATTCTGCTTCACTACCAACCTAAAAGAAATATAATATTGGACGCCCCATAGCTAGATGAATGGATACGGTCTCTTGATGTGGAAACAAGTCTATGACCTAACTCCATGACGAAGAAGAAGAAGAAGATGATGATGACGACTAAGTAACTCTAACTATCTCACTGGCACTATCGAACCCTAGGTTCATGGCCGCGCGAACATAAGCTCTCCATACATCCCTATCCTGAGATAATGTTTTCCAATCATTCCCTGTATAATCTACTTCCCTCAAATCATAGTTAATGTTATTTTTCCATCTCATTCTTGGTCTACCAACTGGGCGTTTTCCTTCTGATTCTCCTACAAGAAGCTTCCATGTAGGTCTTACAGTCCCAATTCGTGCTACATGTCCTACTCATCGGAGTCTTTGAGACTTAACTGTGCTTATTATAACTGTCTTTCTGTACTTATCATATAGCTCACTATTATGTAGTTTTCTCCATTCACCTGTCTGTTCATCTCTTTTCGAATCAAACATTTTCTTAAGAACTTTATTCTAAAAAATTCGTAATTTTCTTTCCTCCCTTAAAGTAAGAATCCATGTTTCACATCCATATTATATAACTGGGAGAATAATAGTTTTATATATATTCAGTTTAATATTTTTTGAAAGGAGTAGGGACGACGAGTCCATACAAGAAGAATACATAATAGTTAATTAACAGTCCACCGCTGTGGTTTTTTGAGGTAGCGTGCGGCCTTGTCACGCAGCGTGCCCGCGTTCGATCCCCGGTCGGGACATTTTTTCTGGGTGAGGTTTTTTATCGGGGTTTTTCCTCACATGTAAGACAAATTTCAGGAAATCTTTAAGGCCCTAACGGTCCCCGAAATCATATGGCCATCGCAATCATCATCATTCATATTCATCTTGGATTAAGCTTAGGATTAGGGACTCTCCTGGCGCACCACTATCATCATCATCGCCCTCATATCATCGTGACAACGTAACCTCGCCTTCAAGGCGCCCCAACCTCAGAAGTGGGTTACAAGTACGCCATGCCAGGAGAGAACACCAGGAATGTCGAAGGATAACCTGGGGCATTTGAAAAAAAAAAAATTAACAACAGAAAGATATATCGTAAACAGCAAAATCAGACCATGAATTCAACATGCTGGAAAATATGTTTAGTTTATGTAGTTTTTACGAGGCGGAAATTCCTAACTCAAACGTAAGCAAAGTTTAAATAAAGAGGGAAATAAGAGAAAAAGTATAATTCCAGTAGCAGAACAGAAATACATCTCCTGTGTGTTTTATAACAAGACTGAAGTTCTGACGTATCACATGCAGTGTTTGAATGACGTAATGATGTCAATATTGTTAGAGCACAGTAACGTTTTGCCATTAAGGTGAGAATGGCGCTCAAGAGGATATTACATCAATATTACACCATCATTACAGCAGCTCCTTCTCTAAATATATCTCCTTGCATGTAACTGTTCTCACAGATCTAACTTACTTCTGTTCAAAGTAAACTAAGCTTTTGAGAAAAGCTCGATAACAAATAGGGAAATATTAAAATCGTCATCATAAGTAATGCCACGAGTGATTTCCAATTTATCTAGAGGATTTGGAAATCAAGAGTGGCATTTGTTAGGACTATTTAACGAATAAAATTAAGCTGTTTACTAGAAAGTCATTATTTAAATATAGTTACCGGTATTTTAAATATATTTATGTATTTAATATAAACGGCGATGTTTGAAAACAAATCAGAAATGTGAGGTCATGTATATTCACTGCAACTTGATCGTATTATTTATTGTCAAAATACGATCGCAATATAGTAAGAATGAACCCTAGTGGAGAAATAATGAAACACATCAAACTGTATATTATAATCAACATTATAGGTATGAATTCATTTTTTAGTAAACACCTCAGGGAATCTGTTAATTATTTGCTATATTCAACTATTTGTTGGAGAAAATAATGCCCAGAGCTGTTCAGAATATTAAAAAGGAAGAGCTTTCTTTATCACGAAATTAGGAGCTGATAAAGAGAACTCGATAAAGAGCGAGGTGAAACACGACTGCCATTGGTTGTAAAACAAAATTAATTGAAACATGAGTCATTGACTACCATTTGGGGCATGAGTTAAATAGTCTGTGTAAACTGGTCATGGTCTATTGTTAATCCATCCATAGTAATTCTGCCCGAGTGCAGGTCTTTCACTGCAATAATAGCATTTCCATACTATGTTTTGCAGCTTTACTAGAGAATTATAGGTGTGGTAGCTTCCCGTTGCTTTTCACACTGGTGAAGGATGATGATGATAAGGGTGATGATGATGGCCGGATGATTTTCGGGGACCGTTGGGCTCTAACCTTCCTGACATCTGTCTTACAGGTGAGGAAAAACCCCGAAAAAAAACTCCACCAGGAGCTTGTCCCGACCGGGCCCCCTGCGTGACGAGGCAGCACGCTAGCTCGAGACCACAGCGGTGGACATCTATTTTTAATAAAACTCACATTTGCAGTAGGAGATGTGGTTGTCTTCTGTGAATTCCATAACAGATTGCTACATACGGTTTTAAGATTCACAGCACCTCCCTCTGGGAAACAATAGATTACTATGACTTCGCTTGATTATAATTTAGCTAATTTCTGTCACTGAAATCTAATGATCATTGTCATGGTTACTCCAAAGTTTAGGCAATTGACCGTTTCGACTTCATAATGAATCAGCCCAACGTTTTCTAAGTCTTCCGACATCACGTCTTCCTCTTGCTTGATAATTTATTTCTAACAATGAATATCTCTTCTCACTCATTCCATTCATGAGATCAATCCACTTTTGTCTATAATTCGTGACTTTATCCAATAAAGGCTGCACTCTTAATTCTTCTCTTATATCCTCATTTATAATTATATAAAAAATATTTTAAATAATGATATAAGCACTTTTTATCCGTCTTCTTCAGTTATAATTGACTTTTCATTAAAAAAACTTCGTTAATTATTAACATCACGAAGCCTTTGAAAACATGTTTCATCTTCGGCATGCTATTGTTGAAAATTCTATAAAGTTTTGTATATCCTTTAACTTGTCTGAGGAACCTCACCTCCGCCGTGTGTTTCTTAATGTTTCTTTCGTTTCACGCCCATACAACACTATGGGAATTGCCTTAACTTTATATATATATATATATATATATATATATATATATATTATTTTTGTTTCTTTTTTTAATTTTATTTTTGAACATTCTCTGTATTGTTCCACATACTATTGAAATTTATTTAATTGACATTAATAGCTTTTTATGCGAATTTAACCATTGAACTATTGTGCAATGGTTTCCGGGTCAATTGATATATGGCGTTAACATGGTATATTTTCTTGTGAGACTATATATTGTAAGAAAGTAGCAATATGAGGATATGCTCTTTCATTAGTCTAGTTTTGATTTTTCACTCACGCCCAATTGATCGTTCTATCAAATGAGCCCACCATGTTCATGAAATAAATATACATTGTTGAAAAACAATGTTAATAGGATATTACAATTTGACTGTTTGCGGTCCTTCTGGTTGACAGAACATACGTATCTATAACACAGCTCTGTAAAAAGAAAAAAATTGTTGCCCTGTATATGTAAGCTAATTTCTATGTTTTCAAGTGCACAGTTTACGAATATATTCATGAAAGTGCTGAATGTGCTCTAGTTTTTATGATTTTTGCGTATCTTATATCTTAAACAGTAAACGGCTTGTTACTAATAATATGCATGTTTCCCGTCATGATTTGATTTCTGCGCATTTTTTCGTGTATACAAACATCACGTGATCCCCACTCTCACACCCCTCACTCCGCACATCGGCCGTGATCTCAGTTATTTGACAAAATTAAAGTACTCACGACGTGCATCTGGATATGATAAAACAATACGTCGAAGCGTTGGACAAGGAAGGAAAATGTTTCAAATACATTTGTAGAAACTTTCCTAAGCTCAGTATGTAAAAATTGAAAGGCGGAATATTTGATGGTCCTCAAATTCGGCAATTGATGAAAGATGCAAATTTTATCAAAATTTATGACTGTTCCGAAAAGTGAAGATTGGAACCGTTTTGTATTGGTAGTAGAACATTTCCTAGGTTACTATAAAACACCAAATTATAAAGAAATTGTGTAAAACATGTTGATAAGCTATAAGATTCTGGGAGCAAATATGAGTATAAAGTCACACTTTCTCTACAGTCACCTGGATAGATTTCCGGATAATTTAGGAAATTATAGCGACGAATATGGAGTGCACATTCACTAGGATCTAAAAGTAATGGAGTAAAGGTATCAGGGTAGATGAGACCATCACATGATGGCAGATTACTGCTGGTCTATAAAAAGAGATTGTCCCCTAAAAATTATAGAAGAAAATCTTATAAAAGGAGTTTCACTGAAGTATAATATGGGTTTTCGATATTTTTGTTTCTATTTACGTCAGTGCATACTAATTTTGCAAAGAAACAATTGACATTATAAATATATCTGTTATATTTTTTTCGTATTTTCCGATTTTTGTAGTGTAAAATGAAAATAAAGGTAAAAAACAGAGCAAATCTTCCAAAATCATTGATAGTTTCGTGAATTGTGAGCATATATATATATATATATATATATATATATATCGGAAATTAAACTTATATCAAGGGCAACAAAATCACTGTTGAGCAGTGTAATATATCGGAATAATTTCTCAGAAAACCCAAACTTCGCGCAGAATGGATTATTAAAATGAAAATATAAAATTGGGAAGCAACTTGATAATCACAATTATATGAGATATTTAACTTATACGCATAAATAGATAATATAAATAATTATGACAATACCAAGAAAGTAAATTGTTCCTTGTATTATCTGATTTAAGAAAATATATTATTGTAAGTTATAATTTCAATTAAATTTCAAATGCTCTTAACATTCGGATGAAGTTATAAGGTACAATTTTTTAATGCCCCACTTTGTCCTTTTGGACATTTCTGGTGTTCTCTCCTGGCATTGGCGTAATTGTAACCCACTTCTGAGGTTGGGGCGCCTGGAAGGCGGGCTTACGTTGCCCCGATGATATGATGGATGATAATGATGATAGTAGTGCGCCAGAAGAGTTCTTAATCCTAAGCTTAATCTAAGATGAATATGAATGATGATGATTGCGATGACCATACGATGTTCGGGGACCATTTGGACCTTAAAGTTTCGTGACATTTGTCTTACAGATGTGGAAAAACCCGATAAAACCCTCACCCAGGAAAATGTTTCGACCGGGGATCGAACCCGGGCCCGCTGCTTATGATACGCAAATTAGTACTGATAATTCATATTTATTCTTCTTCTTGTTCCTTTCATATGATAGACCTAGTGGTCTGTTACGGTCTCAATCCAACGTTTGAAGGGTCTGCCCAAAGATCTCTTGCCTGGTGGCTGGTAATTTAAGATTTGATGTGGTATTCTTGTTCTGCTCATTCTTCTTACGTGAGATTTCCAGTCGTTTCTGTATTTTTGTACATATTCCATGACTGATTCTGTTTGTAATTCTTTGAGAATCTCAGATTTATTTTTATGGTCTGTTCTTGAGTAACCTGCAGTACGTCTCATAATTTTAATTTCTGCCGCAGTTAGTCTTAAATAGAACATTGTAGCCTACAATAACATTCTTTTATTGGAATTAATTGTTTGATTTTTAAAAGTGAAAGCGTCCAATAGGTAGGCCAAAAATAAAGTGGGAGGGTAACAATAATTATTTTTAGGAGGTGAATTATACAGGGTATGATTGGAAAACTTAGCTCAGATAGGATGTATGGAAAGCTTATGTCCGCGCGGCCATAAAATTTGAGTTTCGATAGTGAAAATGAGGTAGTTATTTAGATGTAATATGTATATTAATTTGTTGTGTACAGGCACTTAGTCTGTTATGCACAAAGCATACTGATTCCACAGGAAGCTCTAATGCAATCTACGTCCCTTGGGTATTGTAACATAGGCCGAACGTAGTAATATGAGATTCCCTCTATAGCATTGTTAAAGGTCCAGTGGAGAATTATATCCATTACATGGGGAACAATCGATTCAGACAATTTTTCATAATATTTTGAATTAGTTGCTAGGTTTAATAAATGCAATGTCATCATCATAATCCAGGGATTAAGCCCGTTGGCTCATTCCGGTTTCATGAAAGCTAGAATTGTTAAAATTGTTCAGACCATCTTCTGTGTGGGCGACCAACATTTCTCCTTCCGTGCGGTTTATAATTTAGCAATAATTTTGGAAATCTTTATTCTGGCATTCTATCAATATGTTATTTCCAGTCGTTCCTATATTTAATTATTGGGTCTGTGAGTTTGAAAATATTTAGTTCTTTTCTTATATTATCTCCATTCCTTTTCTTATCCAGCAGAGTATATCCTGATATATTTCTTAAAAATCTCATCTCAGCTGCTTCCAATCTTTGTTCTTGTATTTTAGTGATCGTCCAACATTCTGATCCATACATCAATACAGGAACGGCCATTACTTTATGAAATGTCAGTTTTGTTTATTTTCTTGTGTTTTTAAGGGTTATTTTAATAGTGCCACACATTAGATTAAATTTATTTATTTTGTCATTAATATCTTCACTTTTAACATATGATAAATTGAAACCTAGATATTTAAAACTGTTCACTTACTCTAAAATTGTATTATCAATTACTATTTTTGCTCTTAAGGTATCATGTTCTTTAAATGATAAAATTTTAGTTTTATTCTTTGAAATGTAATGTTTTTTTTATTTTCAGTTATGTTATCAAAAAGAAAAATAATTGAAGGGCTTATGGCAGTAACATGACAAACCACATTCTGTTAAAAATGACATGTATTACAATGATAGCAAATAAATGTATTGCAATATCCATAATGTCATATGTAAGTGCCCCAGTGATGAGTTAAAACATACAGACACACAATATATTAACAACAATACTGCACAATTAGTATTTATAATTTTTTGAAACATTAAAATACTTATATCTTAGAAAGAACAGTATGTGGCTTGTCATGTTATTGCCCTAAGCCCTTCAATTATAGATCATATCATAATTATTGGAGAAGTACATATAACAATGAGCTACCTGAGCTTTATAAGAATCCAGATATAGTAAAAACAGTTAGTTAAGTCTCGTCGACTGCGATAGGAAGGACATATGGCACGAATGGGGAATTAAAGAGAGACATATAAACGCCTTGTAGGAATACCAGAGGAAAACGCCCAGCTGGTAAATCAAGAATGAGATGGGACAATAATATTAACCATGATTTGAGGGAAGTAGATTATACAGGGGATGATTTGAAAACATTAGCTCAGGATAGGGAAGTGTGAAGAACTTATGTCCGCTCGGCCATGAACTTGCGGGTTCGACATTGCCAGTGAGTTAGTTAGTTAGTTAGTCAGTTATCGCACAATATAAACGTTTAGGAAGATTTTTTTTTTGTAAACCAGTGTTTTGATTTGTTATATTTGGAACATTCAACATCACAATAATTTTTTTCACAAGTAATGCCATGAGAGATTTCCAATTTATCTAGAGGATCTGGAAATCAAGAGTGGCATTTGTTAGGACTATCTAACTAATAAAATTAAGCTGTTTACTCACAAATCATTATTTAAATATAGTTATTTTAAAATATTTATATATTTAATGTAAACGGCGATGTTTGAAAACAAATCATATTATCTTTTGACAATTAGGACCGCAATCTACGATAACCCACTAATATCGCATGCAAGAAAGCACCTTAGTGGAGAAAAAATGAAACACATGAAACTGTATATTATAACCAAAATTATAGGTTATTAATTTATGTTTAGTAAACAACTCAGTAAAATCATTATTTATTGAACACAATTATCAAATTTACAGTTCTGGGGAATCGGTTCATTATTTGCTATATTCAACGTATTTGTTAGAGAGTCAGTCCCTGCAAAATAATGCTCTGACCTGTTCACAATATTAAAAAGGAGGAGCTTTCTTTATTTTCGTAATGAAAATTCGATAATTATCGAGGTGAAACACGACTGTGATTGGTTGTAAAACAACATTCATTGAAACGCGATTGGTCATTGACTCCCATTTGGGGCAGTGTTATTACATGCACGGTAACTTATTAACTTAATTTTAAAATATTTTAAGAGTAGTAAATGTGATCCTAGCTCCATTCTGTTTAGGCCAGGAGCCGCCACTGGTTTTAAACCAAAATTTAAAACAAGGACTTCTTTTGTGTGACAGTTACATCCCTTGCGGGTTTCTCGGTAATGTGAAATCTGCTAAGCAGGGAGGGAAGAACATGGACTTGGCAAAGAAGTCATAAAGTTCTTGCAATAAATGTTAGCCTCCATCCAGGAAAATGAACAATTGCCACCCCAGGAATTTGGATAAGACAAACATTGTCTTCTAACTTTTGACAATTTACTTTCTCTATTCTCATCTATAATATCTAAAGAAAGAATCCGGAAAAAAGAGAAAATCGTATTAGGAAATGTTTTCGTGCACACAACTACCATCAATTTGTCACAAGTTTGAAAACTTTCCTTATAAAATATATTTTCATAACTAACGTTAAAATACTATGACTTACGGGTAATTTCTAGTTTTATTCAGAAAACAGATATATTCTAATAATTGTGTCAGCATCAACAATTATGTGTGCAATAAAACTGAAATGTTGCATCGTCTTAAATCAGCAAAAAAAAAATAGCAACAGTGTCTCAGGTTGTTTAAAGAAAACTGACCTATTAATTGATTGTTCCTTCATTATATTTTATTGGTCATTAACTGTATCGGATTTTGGGAGTTGTTAATACATTTAATGGGCCACTAGTTGAGGATTAGAAACTTCAGGAATCACAACGCCCTGAAAGCCATTTTTCTCCTCCGATAGAATACACAAGGCGCTGAATTTGACGACTTCGATTTATTTTTCTCAGTGTTATGTCTTTCACTTCACTATAAGCTAGGCGTGTCCATCCTTTTTTTTTTGGAAAAGGGCCACTGTCGTTAAGGTGATTGGTTTCCGGGCCACGTGATCAGATTTTTTACCGTATTAAATAGGATCTAAGACAAACCAATTAATTTAAATATAAAATAGCGAACACATTATGTTATTTTTATTAAAATATTAATCATTAAAATTTTATAAAAATATTATAACTATTAACATATTGACACTACTATGTGAGCGAACAACTGCAAACTGGAAACTAACTTGAAATGTACAAAGTGTAAGGATAATAAAACATCTGGCACACACTCGCCTTTGAAAGCAGTAACCGCGCGGTGAACAATGTATGGAGATTTAAAAGCGATGAGCGGAAGGTAGGATCATAAATAAAAACGTGGGCTGGGTGTTTCTTTAAACGGATGTGATTTCTCCATGTTTTGAGTAAGAAGATGAGTAGGATGAACTTTCGCAAACACATGTGTTAGAAACAGAAAAAGCCTTGCTCTTATCTTATTCCAAATAGAATTACTTTTTTCATAAATTATATTAGACTGTAACTTGCAAATATTACTGCGGGCCGAATCCGATGTTATAGAGCAAATATCATTCCGGGCCGCATGCGATGGGATCGAGGGCTGCGGGTTGGACACACCTGCCATAAGCAGTAAGATGTAATATTTTGGACTTACCTGGTGGACAAGGTCTGTCGATTGCAAAACGATTGCACACTAAATTATCCGAAACGTTGACACAGGTGTAGCAAGTCACGCCTGCTGTGAACAGACAAATAATAAAGAGCTTTACTACATTGTCCTTGTTGTTTATACAGGGTGTTTAAAGGATACTAGTTGAACGCTAGGTATTGAGAAGTAATAATAATAATAATAATAATAATAATAATAATAATAATACTAATAATAATAATAAAAATAATAATAATAATAATAACTTTATTTTACCTGGCAGAGTTAACTAAATATATGGTCACACGCAGAAATTCATTATATAATGGAAATGGACAGCTAATGACAAATGAGGGAAATTTTGAAGAAGTGGCTGAATTCAAATACCTAGGAACAATAATCACAAATAGGAATGAGATGCACAAAGGAATTAAACATAGGCTCAATTCTGGAAATGCGTGCTATTATGCATTGCAGAGACTCTTGATGTCCCAACTCCTTTCAAAAAACGCTAAACTGAAAATACATAAAACTATTATTCTCGTACCAGTTATATTATACGAATACGAAACATGGAACATTTTTGGACCAAAGAGAGATGAACAGACAGGTGAATGGAGAAGACTACATAACAATGAACTACTTGGTCTTTATAGGAAGCCAGATATAATAAGAACAGTTAAGTCTCGTAGATTGCGATGGGCAGGACATGTTGCACGTATGGGGAATGAAAGACTTGCATGGAAGCTTCTTGTAGGAAAGCCAGAGGGAAAACGCCCAGTTGGTAGACCAAGAATGACGTGGGAGAAATACATTAACTTTGATTTGAGGGAAGTAGATTATACAGGGAATGATTGGAAACCATTAGCTCAGGATAGGGATGTATGGAGAGCTTATGTCCGCGCGGCCTATGGGTTCAAAGTGCCAGCGATTAAGTAAGTAAGTATAAATACAACATCGTTACAGAAATACAATTACACTGGTCAACATGATTTTTGTCTCATGAGTACCAATAGTTGTACTTAATGCAGTTTTTTTTATCGCGTTTTCAAATACGTATTCGGAATTTCTCCATCACCCACAGTTTTTTTATTTCAATTTCAATTAATGGATTTAAATAATTATTTTTTTAATAAACGTTTTTTCGTCCATTTGTCCATTGTAAAATAAAACGGGGAACAGTTTCATCAGGAGATTTCAGCTATGGAACATCAAGGCATGTGGAATCCTAATATGTTGGCCGTTTATTGTTGGACCATCAAGAACGATGCTCCACAGGCGAAATATAGCAGAAAATCGTCATTTCTTACTTTCTAGGTGAGTCCGAATGTTCGAATATTGTGTAGTTACAAATGTAGAAAATATTAAAGTGTTTGAAATTATAAATTCCTGTCTCTCGGAAACCTTGCGTGATGGAGGAAAACCGATATCATATTTGAATTCAAGAGAAAAAAATATTATCAAAATTACATATTTTTTCTTTCCGAGACAAAAAGAAAGAAGTTATTTTTTGTTGCTCAGTGTAATTTCAACGTGTAATTTTAAACACGTTGTTATTGTATTTCATTTCTATTGCTTAGATTTCTGTCTCAGGATATGTGGCACAAATAGGGGATGAAAGAGGGGCATGATAACTCCTTGTTGTTATACGAGAGGGAAAGCGTCCAGTAGGTAGAGCTAGAATGAGGTGGGAGAATAACATTAACCATGATTCGAGGGAAGTAGATTATACAGGGAATAATTACAAAACATTAGCTCAGGATAGTGATGTATGGAGAGCTTATGTCCAGACGGTCTTAAACCTACAGGTTCGATACTGCCAGTGAGTTAACTAGTTAATCAAAAGTGTAATAACATAAGAACAACGTTACATATTTTGTTTTTGTTAGTTAAAATAAATTCGTGACTGCTAGCACAATTTTATCAATTTGTATAGTGCTTCTGAATGTTATATTTGTTATTAAAGTAAAGTAAAGCGATCCCACAACAGACCCGGAGGCCCTTGGGGTAGTAGGAGGTTAGGGCTCCCACTTTTTCTAGACAATCGGCACTTTATGTCAGCCGGGTTGTCAGCCCTGCGTGACGGCCGCCTTTACCCCCAGAACAAGCGTCTGGTACTCATTTACGTTAGAGGCTGAGTCGACCCCAGGGCCATAGTGCCGACAGAGGGTTTGGGTCAGTTTAAAAATCCTGAGCCCAACGGGACTTGAACACTCGACCCTCTGGCTTGTAGCTCAGTGCCTTAACCACTACCCTACGGCGTGCCCCCGTTATATTTGTTATTATCGATACATATTGAATACTTTACAGCACCTTCTTCTTCTTCGGCTTTCCCCCACTTATAGGCATATTCAGTTTCTATTTATTTCTATCATTTCAATCTCCTTCTTGCAAATTCCTATCATCCATTATAGTAGATATATGTTTTCCATTTCCATTTTGATCTGCCACGTTTATTTCTTCCAGGGGGCGACCATTGGTAGGCTATATTTGTTTTGGCCATCTTTAATTTCCCATTCTTAGTACATGGCCATACCATTTAAGAGTTTGATTTTCAGTCCTCTAACAACAGATGTGGTGACATTCATTTCTCTTCAATGGAATAAATTTCTTATTTTATCCTGTCTTGTTTTTCGAAGGCTTCTTCTAAGATAATCAAATTAGCATCTAATAGTCATAATCATCATCATCACTTCAAGTATAGGCCAATGGTCGTTCCGGCTTCATTAGGCATTAGCCCATCTTTTTCTAGGACATCCAACAAATCGTCGTCTTCTTTATTTAACGTTCTTCACCAATAATGGATATTATTAGTCACTCATTATGTTACACATTTATTCTACTTTTGTGTATAATCTATTACTTTATCGTGTACTTTTAAATCATTTCTTTTTTGTAAAATTGTAGGTTTTCACAGTCGGTGTCCTGATTCGTGTTTGTTTCGTCTTTCGGACGTGGTCCAGTTTTCTTGAAACACGACTTTCGTCTACTACTGTGGTAGACATCTTCAGCACTCTCTGTGAACTCCTCAACTGTTTACAGCTGACAGACTGTAGTCGTGACGTAATTGCTGTACTCCCACGGTATTTGCAAGCATGTACACATTAGGGTTATAAATTTTTGGACTTTTGTGAAATAAAATGTTTCCTGTGCAATGGATGGGTGAACTTTTGCTGAAAACCATCGAAAAAGGCCTTCATTTCACTGAACGTCAAGAAACGGTCACCCCTAAATATATCTATATATCAGTATTTAATATTGATTTGGGGATGACCTTTTATTAAATCTCAGTGAAATGAAGGTCTTTTTCAATGGTTTTAAGCAAAAGTTCATCCATTCATTTCACAGGAAATATTTTACACTCATTCATTGCACAGGAAATATTGTATTTCACAAAAGTGAAAACAAGTTAGCCTATAACCCTAGAGAGTTAGGCTATAACTTTTTTGACTGTTTGTTGAAATAAAATATTTCCTGTCCAATGAATGGATGAACTTTTACTTAAAATTATTGAACAAGACCTTCATTTTACTGAGCTTCAAGAAAAGGTCACCCCCAAATCAATATTAAATTTTCATCATCATCATCAACAACAAAGATTAAGCCCAATGGCCTGTTCCGATCTCATTATAGGTCGAATTGGTCCTTCCATCTCTTCAATGGTCTTCCCAACATTCTTCTTCCTTTTGGTTTATAATTATAATATTAAATTTTGATAAATAAATATATTTGGGGGGGACCTTTTCTTGAAACTCAATGAAATTAAGCCCTTTTTCAATGATTTAAAATAAAAGATCACCCATTCATTGCACAGGAAATATTTTATTTCACAAAATTCCAAAAAGTTATAAACTTAGTACACATACTACTTTCGTAATATTTCCCAGCAGTCTCGTGATGTATGATAATGAAGCGCTAGGAGAGTCCTTGAATCTAAATCCAGACCATGGGAGGCCACATGAATAATTCCCTTAAAGGAAATGCCTGTGATCTGACCGGAAATCGAACCCGGGACCTCATTAACTCTAGTCAGAAGCCCTGACTACTTGCTCATGAGGCTGGTCACTTTTCAAATATTTAAAAATGTTTATTTTCCTTGTTTTCTCCAACATTTCATTTGTAAAAATAAATTTTATATTTTTTTTCACCTCAGGCCTTCAATTAGAAACGTGTAAATTATATTATTTTCACTTGAAACGTAATTTCAATATTGAATGCTACACACGTTTGATTTATGAAAAGAAATAATTAAAAAGCGTTGAAATAAAAATGATGTGGAATTGAAGGGGTTATTGAGTTACTAGTTGCTTACGGCGCACAAAGAGGCAATTAGAAAATTAAAATGAAAGAAGTGTTACAGGTGGCAAAAAAAAATCACCTTGCTTTAAGTCAGAAAAATGTAGCCGTGAGTCATTGAGAACAAAGGGCGTTTAGAAGACAGGAAATGTTATTTATAACTACATAGAATTCCCTTTGATCACTAAAATTTCTTTGTGAGTTTGATTATAAAGTAAGTACTTGAATATGTGAGCATTAATTATTGAATGAAAATGTATAATACAAGTTAACTAACTAACTAGCTGGCACTAACAAACCCATAGGTACATGGCCGCGCGGACATAAGCTCTCCATAAATCCCTATCCTGAGCTAATGTTTTCGAATCATCCCCTGTATAATCTAATTTCTTCATATTTGCCTCATTTTTTGGTCTTCCAACTGGACATTTTCCTTCTAGTTTTCCTCCTTTTCTCTGCCCGCTCCTGGAATTTCCTTCCTCAAGATTTCAGAGGTTGTCACACACTTGGCACTTTTAAGTCACGCTTATACAAATAGGCCCAACATGCTTTTAAATTATTAATTTTTCTCGAGAACTTAATTTATTCTATGCCATTAATAATTTTTATATGACTTGTACATTTTATATTTCAATTGTTAAATCTAGATTGAATCAAAATATTTTGTAAATAATAATTATATTGTAGACATACCATGTTATATTGAAAACAAAACACATCAGTTTCAAGCTATTTGTGGTACAATAAATAGAACATTGAATAATAAAGCCCATAAACAAACAAAATTAAAATTTTATAAAACAATGGCTGTCCCTGTCCTTTTGTATGGGAGTGAATCTTGGATTAACACTGCCAAACAAGAAAGTAAAATCCAAGCAGCCGAGATGAAATTTTTAAGAAGAGTAAAAGGCTTCTCTAGAATGGACCAGATAAGAAACGAGGATATCCGTGAAGAACTGCAGATCTACTCCATAAAAGAAAAGATATTTAACAAGATACAGTGGAAAGAACATGTAGAAAGAATGGAAGATAGTACATTACCAAATAAAATCTTTCATTATTTTCCAAGAGGAAGAAGAGATGTCGGACGTCCTTGGAAGAGATGGTCTTAGATCTATTAGTGAAGACGGAACAAGCAACTCTTGCCTAAACCAGAAAGTGAAGAAGAAGATATACCATGTTTATTTAGTTTATTGTAATTTAGATATATGAATATTTTTTTAACCTGGTTGAGTGGTAGACGAGGCCTTAAGGCCTTAATTCTGCCATGTAAAATAAAGCTATTATTATTATTATTATTATTATTATTATTATTATTATTATTATTATTATTATTATTATTACACAAGGGAAACTCAATTAAAATTTTACAAAACAGTAGCCGTTCCAACGGTAACATACGGGTCTGAGACTTGGCCTTTAACGATCTCTGATAAACATAAAATTGAGACAATTGAAATGAGACTTCTGAGATTAGTTGCAGGTGTACCTTTAAGAGATCAAAAGAGAAGTCGAGATATCAGAGACGAATTACAAATATATAATATAAACGAGAGAATATACAGAAATAAATGTAATTGGTTTGAACATATACCAAAGAATGTCAAATAATCGTTTATCAAAACAGCAGCTTCATTATAAACCTCTAGGCTGAAGAGATGTAGGAAGACTAAAACAACGTTGAAAGGACGACCTGCACCTGCAGCATTATAGTGCACCGGGGAGCGGAGCGGGACAACAGCCCTATACCTTGAAGATTATTATTATTATTATTATTATTATTATTATTATTATTACAAGAAGCTTTCATATCCTGCTGGAGTTCGGAATTCCTAAAAAGTTAGTTAGGCTTGTACGAATGTGTCTAAATGGCACAAAGAGTAGGGTGCGTGTAGGCAAACAGTTTTCGGACACTTTTGAAATCCAGAATGCACTATCTCCTCTACTATTTAATTTTGTACTAGAGCATGCCATTAACTCTTTAGAGCATAAGGAAGGCTTATAATTCAATGGTATTAATAAGCTGTCAGTTTATGCTGATGATGTAGTATTATTGGCCGATATCGAGGAGATACTGAAGGACAACACGCACACACTATTGAGTAACACTAAGAAATTAGGACTGGAAGTAAATATCAATAAAACTAAATATATGGTCACATGTAGAAATTCATTATATAATGGAAATGGACAGCTAATGACAAGAGAGGGAAGTTTTGAGGAAGTGGCTGAATGCAAATACCTAGGAACAATAATCACAAATAGGAATGAGATGCACAAAGAAATTAAACATAGGCTCAATTCTGCAAATGCATGCTATTATGCATTCCCAACTCCTTTCAAAAAACGTTAAACTGAAAATATATAAAACTATTATTCTACCAGTTATATTATATGGGTGCGAAACATGGACTCTCACTTTAAGGGAGGAAAGGAGGTTACAAGTATTTGAGAATAAAGTACTTAGGAAAATTTTTGGACCAAAGAGAGATGAACAGACAGGTGAATGGAGAAGACTACATAACAACGAACTACGTGGTCTTTATAGGAAGCCAGATATAATAAGAGCAGTTAAGTATCGTAGACTGCGATGGGCAGGACATGTTGCACGTATGGGGAATGAAAGACTTGCATAGAAGCTTCTTGTAGGAAAGCCAGAGGGAATATGCCCAGTTGGTAGACCAAGAATGAGGTGGGAGAATAACATTAACTATGATTTGAGGGAAGTAGATTATACAGGGAATGATTGGAAAGCATTAGCTCAGGATAGGGATGTATGGAGAGCTTAAGTCCGCGCGGCCATGAACCTACAGGTTCGATAGTGCCAGTGAGTAAGTAAGTAAGTAAGTAAGTAAGTAAGTAAGTAAGTAAGTAAGTACAAGAAGCTTTCATGTACCTCTTTCATTCGCCATTCGTCCAATATGTCCAGCCTATCGCAGTCTACGAGACTTAACTTGGCTTCGTACAAAGACCATGTAGCTCACTGTTATGAAGTCTTCCCCATTCACCTGTCTGTCCATCTTTCTTTGGTCTAAACATTTATATAATGTAAGAGTCCATCTGATTTCTTATCCATTCAGCAGCATTAGGCTAGTGGTTATGTTCCTTGCCTCTAATTTCAAGGGACATGGGTTCAAACCCAGCCAGGATCGATGAATTTTTAGGATGGAAAAATGGAAGTGACAATTCCTCCTGGAAGGAGGAGTCTGAAGAGTTTCAGGCTAGTAAAAGATCCGCAAACCTGAATGCAGAGACGTATGTGCAAAATTTACCAACCGTTACCCATCCAAGTAAAACTAAGTTGCCCACTATGTGTCTCACTGAAGTGATATGCTGACCACATATCACTCATTGACATATATGGGTCAATGAGCGTAACTAAATTGGTTAAAACGCTCTCACTAGGGAGCATCCTAATCCCCTCGCGGGAAAAGACGGGGTATATAGAGAGAGATTACTAATCCATCTGACTGTAAGGATATTAGTTTTTATGTATGTCACTATATCCAGATCATTATAGCGTAGTGCTATGTGTGGAGAGTAGCATTTCATGGTGCAGAGACTTTGACATTACGACGGAATGAGAAAAAGCGCCTGAAAGCTTTTGAGATGTGGATATATATATATATATATATATATATATATATATAAGGATGAAACATATAAAATGGAGAGACAAAATAAAAAATAAAGATGTGCTAGACAGAGTGGTTGAAGGAAGAACAATGCTGGAACTCATAAAGAAGAGAAAAAGAAATTGGATTGGCCCCTGGCTAATAGGAAACTGCCTGCTGACGGATGCCCTAGAAGGAATGGTCAATAGAAAGAAAGTTAGAGGCAGAAAAATACATCAGATGATAGATATTATTAAAATAAATGGTTTGTATGCGGAAACAAAAAGGAAAGCTGAGTTAAGGAAAGAGTGGAGAATGCTGAGTTTGCAGTGAAAGATCTGCTCTTCGGCAGAACACTATGTATGTATGTAATAATAATAGCTTTAATAATAGTTTTATTTTACCTGACAGATTTAAGGCCTTAAGGCCTTGTCTACCACTCAACCAGATTTAAAAAAAAAAAATGATTCTTACATCTAATTACAATAAAAATAAATGTTACATGGTATGTCTACAATATAATTATTATTTACAAAATCTGTTGATTCAATCTACATTTATCGAATTAAATATAAAGTGTACAATATAGAAAAATGAGAAAAAAAACTATTAATGACATAGAATACATTTAATTCTCCAGAATAAATAATTATTTGACAACAGGTAACTGTATAGGCCTAAGCGTGACTTAAAAGTACCAAGTGTGTGGCAACCCCTGATATCTTGAGGAAGGAAATTCCAGGATCGGGCAGAGGCTACTGTGAAAGAAGTAGAATAAGAGGATATACTATGAAAGCGGATTGTTAGCAGACTATTATCTTTGTATATAGTATATTTATAAATTCCAATCGTGAAAGATTGGCATGCTACGAGTTAATGGTAAATTCAGAAAATTAGATGATCTTGGGTAAATTTCAGGACAAAACGCGGAAAATAAGAACAACAGTCATTCATGAATAAATAAATATGTTAGCAAAATGTAATATAATCAATTCTTAATAATTCTACATAACTTAATTAATGTACAATGCTATTATATTATTAGACTGAGCAACAAAAAGGAAACTTTTTTTTTTTGTTTCACAAAGAAAAAATATGTGATACTGAGAGTATTTTTTCTCCTGAATCATGATATCGGTTTTTCCGAGAAAGAGAAATTTATAATTTCAAACACTTTAATATTTTCTATATTCGTAACTACACAATATTCGAACATTCGGACTCACCTAGAAAGTAAGAAATGACGATTTTCTGCTATATTTCGCCTGTGGAGCATTGCTCTTGATAGTCCAACAATAATCGGCCAGCATATTAGGATTCCATTTGCCTTGATATCTCTTTTCCATAGCTGAAATCTCCTGAGTTAGCTCATTTGGTTTTATTTTACAATGGAAAAATGGACGAAAAAACGTTTATTAAAAAATAATTATTTAAATCCATTATTTGAAATTGAAATAAAAAAACTGTGGGTGATGGAGAAATTCCGAATACATATTTGAAAACACGATAAAAAACTGCATTAAATACAACTATTGGTACTCATGAGACAAAAATCATGTTGACCAGTATAATTTATTTATATACAGAACTTTAATGTTTACACATCTTTCTGTGCCTAAAGTTTTATTTTTCTTCTCCACTCGTCTCTCTCCATCCAATCCATGTCCTCCAGTCCTCTTGCTCTCATTCTAGTTCTTATTTCCTTCATCCACGAGTTTCGAGGTCTTCCTCTCTTCCTTCTTCCAGGTGGACAGCATTCCAATGTTTTCTTGGGTAATCTTTCTTCTTGCATTCGTCATACGTGCCCATACCAATTTAATTGCTTATACCGTATATAATCTACTATTGAATAACCAATATTCACTTTTTCTCTTATGACAGTATTTCTTATTTTGTCTAATTCTGAACATCTTGCTGCTCTCCTCAAGAAATCCATTTCCATCGACATAAGTTTTGTTCTAAATTTTTGTTGAATTTCCAAACTTCAGCTCCATATGTGACAGTACTTCTCACTATTGAATTATATATTTGTAACTTATTTTTCCTGGTTATATGTCTGTTACATAATATTCCATTCATCATTGCTGTTATTCTCTACCAGTGTTATCTAATTGTAATATTATTTAATAAACGAGTGATCTTGGCGATAAAATAGTAATATTTACAGTCAATATGCCCGATTCACCAATTAATTATTAACATGTTTCTACAGCTAAGCTGTCATCCTCAATACCAGATATTAACTTTTTTTTTACGTTAGATTATTAGTAAACATTATTCTATTGTAACGGACTGTCAACAGCACGTACTGTCCGTGCGACCCATATTTGTAAATAACATTGTATGTATCTTACTTTTAGTCTAATAAAGTCCTATTAGTACTTTTTCTGAAGTTTATTATTATGCCTCCTTCTCCATCTTCACATAGTTCCAAGTATTCTCTCTCTCTCTCTCTCTCTCTCTCTCTCTCTCTCTCATATTTTATTCTGAATATAGCTAATTTATTACTGAAATTCTACATTACTTGTGTTTGTTAATTTCTCAAAAAGTTTAAATGAATTTGAAAATGTCAAAAGTAAAACTAAGAAACAGTAAGAAGATTGTCAATAGGATACTGCACACACCCACTGTATAGAATTGTTTCATTTGAGATGAGTTATTTGTCTTGAAGTTGGCAACGTGATATCTTACAGGAAAACAAACAATTATCTTACACCGCTTAAAATTCTGCCAAGAACGGATGGAAACAATTTAATAAATTGGAATTTTGTGAGATGTATATTGTTCAACTCATCTCCATGGAAACAATACAGTCTGTCAGCTGTTTGAAAGACGCAAGCCAAATACGTCCTATCATCCGAGTGCATAATATGATTAAAATGTAGCTTATATACATAACAATAAGAAATTGGAACGTCTATTTCATTTTAATTCTATTCAAGAATTAAAAAGTCAGAAACGCAGGAACTGCGTCAAACTAAGCGAATTCGTCATCAAGTTAATTTATAGACCGGTTTTACTGGCTTACGGAATATATATTTCTTTTGTTTATTAATCCATATATATCCAGCTAAGTTGCGAGAAAATAAGAATGGCGGGCACTATAGCACTTTTTAAATTACGGCTTTCCGTAAACGTCCACTTCAAATGGCTGAATTATGGTGATTTTGAAAGAATTGAAGGGCTTATGGCAGTAACACGATAAGCCACATTCTGTTAAGAATAGTATATTACGGTGCGAGGTTGGGAAGTGGTCTTTACAGAATCGAGGAAAAATGTTTAAAAACCAAGTGATAGCGAGGTTTTTAATTTCCGAGATTCTGTAAAACACTTCACAAACGTGCGTTGTACATAATTGTTTGCGCGATGGTGTTTTCAAAATAATAAATAATAGTAAAATAATAACATCTTTGTTGGAACTATGTGCGTTCATTATAAACAATTGACTAACGTTAATAGTGTGGGCAATGAAACAACAGAAGACCTTGAGAACAATTATTGATAACATGGCCGCAAGTACGTATTTATTGTTTTATATTGTTTCAAATAAAGTTCAGTTCATTTAAAATGCAGTGATTTGTTTCGTATAATGTATATTGACACTACCTTTTGGATATTTTCTGTATATACATTGTACGTAGTATACATAGAGGGCAGTGGTTTTACTTCACGCACGTGGGTGTAAATGTAATATTACAGTATAGCTATTTAGGTTGGCAACCCCGAAATGTAGGAAGTTTAACTTTCAATAATGATCGCCATTGCTGGTAAGTACGACAAAACGCACTATCGCGCAAAAATGTCATTTATTACAATGATAGCAATAAATATATTGAAATATCAATAAAATCATTTGTAAGTGCACCAGTGATGGGTTAAAACATATAGACACACAATGTATTAACAACAATACTGCCCAATTAGTATATATGATTTTTTGAAACATTAAAATCCTTATATCTCAGAAAGATCAAAATATAGCTTATCATGTCATTGCCCTAAGCACTTAATTCCTTTTGTTGTTTGATTTCAATTGAATATATCGAATTTGATTCCTGTTTGGTTCGTCTTCCGAGGTAAATGACCGCGGTCTGGTTTTCTATTCACTCGACGTTTCTTCTACTACTGCGGTAGACCTCATCAGGAGATTTTGCGTGCCCTCTGTGAACTCCTCAATAGTCGGCTGCAGACTGTGGAGTATGATGGCAGAAAAATTCACTGACTTATTCTTCTATTCAACTTTATACACTTATCCTCTCGCTTCCACATCCTATCCGCCAATCACAATTTGAATACATGATCGCATCAGAACCTCCTACTTCATCATCATCATCACTTGGTGACAGCTATTGGTGCTGTCCAGTGTGCCTTTCCTGGGACTTGTGTTTGTCCCTTGTCGGCGAATTCGCGCGTGTATTCGGTATTGGGTTCAGCTGGTATACCCTAGCCTACACGGCGATTTTATGGGGATTTATTTTATTGTTTGGAGTAATGTGAGATTTATATGAATATTGTTGCCAAGGCGAATAGATCTCACTTGATTGGGGCATCGGAAACCGTGTCGCTGAAGAGCTCGGCTCGATTCAGGACCGGAATGAGCCACGCCACTCTGCGCTGATCATTCTGACCTTGGTTGCTACATGCTAAGTACTATTGATTATTTTATTTGGTCGAATATGTTTCTATGTGTAGTACGAAATTGTGGAAGTTGTCCTATATTGTGTACTATTGGGTTTCCATGATCATTTATGTTTTGAAACATGGTGGTGACCCTTTCCGATAGGATGGTATCAATATATGGCACATTTGTGGCCTCATGCATCTCCGTTATCCTTGTGTAACGCGAAAGTATGATTTTTAGACACTTGTTTTGCAGTATCTGTAGTTTCTTTTTGTGGCATTTCGCAAGGATACTGAGAGATTCACAGTCGTACAATAGCATACTACGGATCACAGCCACATATAATGTGAGCTTGATCCTACGGGACAGTGACGGCGACTTGAAAAATGAATATAATATTGCTATGCCTTGATGGGCTCTGGTTATTATATTATCAACATGGGCTCTAAATGTAAGCCTTTTATCCAGTATTAGGCCTAAATATCTGACAGAAGTTTCTACTGGCAGAGGTTGTACACCCATAGTGAGCTGGATTGGACATGGAAAGTTCGATTTGGAAAACAGGACGACTTGCGTTTTTCCCAGCATTTAGTTTAATGTTCCAGGAGCAAAACCATTCATATATTATGGTTATTTCTCGCTGGAATGTTGCAAGTCTGTGAGGAATGGATTTAAGTTTGGATTGCATGATTAGACAAGTGTCATCAGCAAAGGAAGCTATTTGGAGTGATGGAGGTGAAGGTAGGTCAGATACATATAGGGAGTACAATACGGGTGAAAGGACAGCTCCTTGAGGAACTCCCGCCAGTATGGGCTTCGTGTCAGATTTATTTCCACTCACTGAGACATAAAAGGTTCTATTTCTCAGATAAGTGGAGATTATTTTGACTAAATTTTGATTCATTTGGAATTGTATCAGCTTATATATCAATCAGTTTATCCAGTTTGTGTCAAAAGCTTTCTCAATGTCGAGGAAGACTGCTATTGTACTACGCTTGGCGTTGAAACCAGTGACAATTTGGTCTATAAGCCTGGCCAGTTGCAGCGATGTGCTGTGTGAATTTCGAAATCCAAATTGATGGTTGGGTAATAGTTCTTTGTTTGAGACTTCAATTTTTAGTTTGGCCAAAATACGTTTTTCTAGGATTTTTCCTAGAACTGCTAGAAGGCTTATTGGACGCAAATTGTCTGGATTAGTTGGATTTTTTCCTGGTTTCGATAGCACAATAACTTTAGCCATCTTACAAGTTGCAGGGAAGTGATTAAATTGGATACAGTATTTACGGATAGTAAGGAGTCGAAGTAGCGGTTTGCGCGGGAGATACTTTAAGGCTAGGTTACTTATACGATCATGTCCAGGTGCACTTGAAGTGCGAAGGGCCTGGACGTGAGTGCGTAGGTCAGCGAGGTGGATGTCAGGTCTTTCATTTGGGTAGGGTGCAGCTAGGAAGGTGTCTACTCTATTATTGACTTCAGCTTCATGAACTGGCGACGTTAACTCTTTTGGTCTGAATCGATTTGCGAAATTTTCCGCGAGAACTTGCGCTTGATCATAAGGATGATAAGCCCAAGTTCCATTGTTCTCAATTGCAGTCGGTTTAGAAGGTCCGCGGTTTAATTTAATTATTTTTATAATCTCCCAAGGCGGAGTTTTTTGAGCATTGAAATTGGATAGGGAATTTTCCCATTGCGTAATTTTGTGATCTCGCAGTCTTTCTTTGATCAGTCGAGCATAGTAATTGTACTCCTGTTTCATTTGAGGGTGTCCATAGAGTCTGTACTGTTTGAGGGCTCGTCGCTTATGGTCTAGGTAGTCAAGAAGTGGTTGATCTGTTTTATTTGGACGTGTAGTGTTGTTGCTTGTTGTAGTTATGTCGAGGGCTGTTTGAATAGAAGCCTGGAAGTCATTTATAGAAGTCTCAAGTTCTTCAGTGGAGTTTACTCTTAATCGAGGATTAATCCACTGTGAAAGTAGTCTTGAATAATGTATTCATTGTGTGAGATCGGAACAGGGGCTGAAGTGTGAATCTAGTAGTGACCTTAAACATGATAGGGACGTGGTCTGAGTTTAGCTCACCAGGCAGTGTATCTATGTGAGAGGAGATGGTAATGTTTTTCGAAAGTGCGATATCTAGAATGTCGGAGCATAAGCCTTGTTGAGTGTTTCTAAAGAAGGTGTGTTACCTTGGTGCTGAGATTTCGATGTTGTGGGTATTACAGAAGTGTTGTAGTACCACACCTGAAGCATTGGGTACTCTACAGTTCCATGCGCGATGCTTTGCATTGAAATCGCCTGCCAGTAGGTACCGGGGCGATATCGATGCAAGTATGCGCATGTCATGTCGAGTGAGGGGCCTAAGTGGAGATTTATATATGGAAGCTATGAATATATTCATGTGTTGTGTGATTGGAAGTATAATGCCAGTGGCTTCTATGAAGTGAAGCCCTGGGACAGAAATGTGTCTGTGGGATATGGATTTTCGGATGCAGATTGCAGTGCCACCAAGGTGGGCGTTTAGGCGATCTGTGCGATAAGTGTGGTAATCAGCGAGTCGGAATTCATCCTTTGGTTTCAGGTGCGTCTCGCTGATTAAAAGTATGTCTATGTCGTGTGTGTGAAGTACAATTTCCAATTCATGGAACTGTGAGGCAATACCATTGGCATTAAATGCCATGACATTAAGAAATTGTCCCTGAGCGTGTCTATACATCGCTGAAACATATCGACCACATTTGGCTGAGGAACATCATTCGTTCCATGGGATTTTTAATAGTACTTAGCATGGGTGTGACGCTTTGTACCAAGCTTTGTAAATTAGGAGTGACCGCTGGCGCCTGAACTGAAGCAATGCGTTCTTGTATGTTGGTTTTCGGGGCTTGATTTTTGCCAGAGTTTACTGCAGCACTGAAGGAGGTATGGGGATTGATTTTCTTACTAGTAAAAGTTCGTGCAGTTACTGTCTTATTTTGTTTTGGTTACCTATATCTGAGGTAGGTCTGTTGAGCCTCCTCAAATTTAGGACATTTCCTGAAGGATGCAGGGTGTCCTGATTCTCCGCAATTTGCACATTTGAGTTTGCTAGTGTCGATTCGTGCTTCCTCACGAACTGGACATTGTTTGTGACTATGTTCCTTGGCGCATATAACGCATCTAGGAGTCAGGTTGCACCCTGCAAAGGTATGGTTGAATCTCTGGCATTTAAAGCATTGCTTCAGGCCAGAGCGTGGTCTACACGGTTCAAATGAGACCACCGTGCAGTAAAGTTTTTTCCAGGTGATAGATCTCTTTGGATCTTTCATTGTTGGCAAGTTCAACAATGTACAATATGTACTAGTTTTTTTGACACTTGCTTGATGCCTTTAACTTCAAAGTCCAATTCAGTTAATTCGGTTTTTATATCCTCTGTATCTACATTCGAGGGCAGCCGTTTGAGCATGACCCTTAGGGGAAGATCTTTTTTCATTTGGAAGTTGTAGTATTGCCTGCCAATCGAGTCAAAGTACTTTATTACTACACTGTGGTTTTCCTGTGTGCTGGTGTAATATCTTAGACCTTCATGTATACTAACAACTTTAAGGTCTTTTTTCACTAACTTTTTTAGTGCCCTGTAAATTTTGACTAGGTCGGTGTGACCTATGAGTGTTACAGGCGGTGGCCTGATTTATTTCTTTGTAATATTATTGGTGTTTTTTACACTGGAAGGTCCAGATCTTGGTGGCTCTTCACGTGTGTTAGCTGTTGTTGTGGTGTATGAGGATGATTTCTCTTTGTATGAGAGACCATTGTCCTCGTGTGTTTTTGTAGCTGATGATACTTGTGTTACATCCTTACCTGTGGTTGGATTCTCTGTTTTGTTATTAGAGTCACCAATATTTGTTTTGTTTCTGTCTTTTTTCTCCTCGCTTGGTACAATGTGCGTGGAGGGCCCAGAAATTTCCTCATCGCTTGACAATATAGAGAATTTATTGGACAGCTCAAGCGGTGAGGTATCACCACTGGCTGAAGTTTACCTTGGCACTTTTGGGTCTTTAGGATTGTCTTTACTTTTACGTTTATTGTTGTTTTTTGATTTGGAATTATTAGTTAGTTCAGGGAATTCCTTGTCAACATTTGAGTTGATTTGATTTTCCATGGATTTTGGAATGTATTTGACTTTCTTTTTGCGACTTTTTGACATACATTCATTTTGAATATCTAGATAAGTATCTTTCTCTATGTTTTCTACGGTTTCTAGATAATAATCTAGATCTCTAGTTGCAACGTTTAATTCGTCAATTTGGTTTCTACATTGATAGGCAAGATCTTCAGCCAGTTGCGAAATAGCAAAATCTGGATAGATGTCTAGGAAGTTCATAATGAGTACTAGAAGACCTCTAATTTCAGTGGCTGTTTTAAGGTATTTTGAATTAGGATGCAAGCCTTTATTGCCTATTAAACATTCAAAATCTCTCATAACATCTCCCCAGATTTCATCTACTCTCTGGCGGCCCTCGTCAATATCCATATTTTCCTCATGCAAATTACTCATGCTTGGATTGTTGCCCACCACTGCAAGACTTAGTTCAGACACTTATGTACTATAGGCAAGTACACGACTTACCAGCGTGTAATTTCACAGCAATGATACTTTCACTAATTTTAATTTTAACGTATACCAGCTAAAATTTAACACCGAATACACGGGAACGGTGTCTTTTTCACTTGGCCCTTTTGGGCCCACACTTTTGGGGCGTAACGGATTTGAAATCACGTAAGCACACTGAACAACACTTTATATATACTGCCACAAGCACTTCGTCTTCTTTGTTTTTGATCCTAATTCACATTCTACAACACAGGACCTCCCATTAGTCTAATTCCTAAATTGTATCTAATGTCAGTCTCATGGAACTCCTTACCACAAGAAATTAAGGACTGCCGGACATTAGTTCTTTAAAAAGTTATTTAAATTTAATATCACATAATATTTGTAAGAGGGCTTTCAATGGATTAATTAATGGTTTCTGATTTTTGCTCCTTTTATAAATTGTCCGGCCAACTTGCACACACTATTGAGTAACACTAAGAAATTGGGACTGGAAGTAAATATCAATAAAACTAAATATATGGTCACACATAAAATACATTATGTAATGGAAATGGACAGCTAATGACAAATGAGAGAAATTTTGAGGAAGTGGCTGAATTCAAATACCTAGGAACAATAATCACAAATAGGAATGACATGCACAAAGAAATTAAACATAGGCTAAATTTTGGAAATGCATGCTATTATGCATTACAGAGACTCTTGACGTCCGAACTTTTGTCAAAAAAACGTTGAATTGAAAATATATAAAACTATTATTCTACCAGTTATATTATATGGATGCGAAATATGGATTCTTACTTTAAGGGAGAAAAAGAGATTACGAGTATTTGCGAATAAAGTTCTGAGGAAAATTTTTGGACCAAAGAGAGATGAACAGACAGGTAAATAGAGAATACTGCATAATAATGAATTACATAGTCTTTATAGGAAGCCAGATATAATAAGAATAGTTAAGTCTCGTAGACTGCGATGGTCAGGACATGTGGCACGAATGGGGAATGAAAGACGTGCATGGAAGCTTCTTGTAGGAAAACCACAGGGAAAACGCCCAGTTGGTAGATCAAGAATGAGGTGGGAGAACAACGTTATGCATGATTTGAGGGAAATAGATTATGCAGAGGATGATTGGAAAACATTAGCCCAGGATAGAGATGCATGGAGAGATTGTGTTCGTGTGGCCATGAACCTACGGGTTCAATGGAGCCAGTGAGTTAGTTATTTATTATTATTATTATTATTATTATTATTATTAAATAATAATAATCTCATTTACTTAGAATCAGAGACTCAGTCGTTCGATTAAGAGTTTACATGTTACATCTCTTCACAACCGACCCTTAAATAAAGTTTGTTTGTTATTTTTACATTTTCTTCAAATCTGTATTCTTGGTATATTTTATTATCTTGGAATGAACTCAATGTTTGGTTCCAAAAACATTTCATGTTTTTTTACTCTACTTTTTTATATCAGTTATATCGGATGTCTTCTTTTCTGAAATTTTATTTCGAGGGAAGTTTGGGTCGCCACTTAACTGTTGGGATCGAGAAGGAAATTACAAAAGAGAGACAAAAGAAAGAACATACACACGTACAGTCGCGTTGGAATGAAGAAAAATTGTGCGTAACAGGTTAAATGGTGTGTTGCAAGCTAAAGGAAATGCGTGCGGTGATACATTGCATGGCTTCTCACTGGAATTAGAAAGTCTTTTGTATTCATACAAAGGCAAATGTTTCCATTCGCAAGACTTGGAATTAGAACACATTTTACTTCTAAATTATTTCTATCATATTTTTAAGATTTTCGAAAATCAAATGGATCAAATATCTTTTCATAAGTAATGCCGCGAGTGAATTTATGTAGAGAATTTGGAAATCAAGAGTGGCATTTGTTAGGACTATTTTTAACGAATAAAATTAAGCTGTTTACTCACAAATCATTGTTTAACTATATAAATAAATAAATAAATAAAGCCTGATATGTCCCTTTAGGGCAAAGGCCTCCCTGTACAGGGGTTAAGCTCTATTTGAGAGTGTCACCCGGTGAGCTACTCCGTGGTGAGAAGTTGACTTGGATGTAGCACTTGGTTTGTATACACTGTCTGTTCTGTGATTAGTTAATACACAGTTGGCTCTCCATCGTTCTCCATCTTTTCCTGCATCTGGCGACTCTGGACCATTGCGCCCCTGCTCGTTCTTTGAAGATGTCAGCCCATCGTCGTCTTGGTCTTCCGCGCTGTCTCTTGCCTGTGTACGGGTCCCACATGGTTGTTTTTATTGTCCACCTGTCGTCCTGTATTCTTGCGACGTGGCCTCCTCACTTCCATTTTTTCCTGATGGCTTCTTGTGCGGGGTCAGTTGTTGAGGATATCGCTTGAAGTGTTGTATTCGAGATTCTGTCCTTCAGAGTTATGCCTAAGATTTTCCTCTCCATTTTCCTTTGGCATACTTGGAGTGTGTACTTCAGTTTGGCAGTAAGATTCCAAGTTTGACAGCCATATAACAGTGTTGGAAGAACACAGGTTTGTAGTGTTTCCATTTTGAGTTTCCGGTTGAGTGACTTGTCCAGCAGTATAAATTTCAGTGACCAGAACGCCTTCCAGGCGAGAGCTATTCTCCTGCTTATTTCCTTCTCTACTTTCTGATGGAAGGAGAGTAGTTGTCCTAAGTATATGTACTCGCTTACATATTGAAGATCCATTCCATCGACTTTGATTGGGTTTTCCGGACCATTAGACATAATTTGTGTCTTGCTTTTGTTCATCGAAAGGCCTGCAATTTTGCTAGTTTCTGAGAGCTCTTGTAGCATTGATTGGAGTTGTTTAGGGGATCTGGCGAACAATACCACGTCGTCAGCAAATCTTAAGTTGGATAGCCTGCTCCCGTTTATATTTACTCCGTATTTCTTGTTCCAGTTTAGTTTTCGAAATATGTCTTCAAGCACGCATGTAAAAAGTTTAGGAGAAATTGGGTCGCCTTGTCGTACTCCTCTTTTGAGACTGAATGGTTGTCTCACATTTCTGTCTTCACCTTGGCATAGCTTTGGCTGTAGATCTTATCCAGACGCGGATGTACTTGTGTTCGATTCCTTGTGTGTGTAATGCCTGGAGGACACTTGAATGTTCTACTGAGTCGAATGCCTTGTTGTAGTCGACGAATGCTAGATATAATGTATGGTGGTATTCGACTGTCTTTTCTATTATTTGGTTAATTGCTTGGAGATGGTCTGTTGTACTAAAGCCTGAGCGGAATCCGGCTTGTTCTGTTGGCTGGTTTTCGTCCAGGACTTTTGTTAGTCTTCTTGTTAGCACTTTTGAAAATAGTTTGTATAGATTGGACATCAGGCTTATGGGTCGGTAATTATTCATGTCATCTTTTGTGCCTTTCTTGTGGAGAAGAATGATTGTGCTTGATTTCCATTGCTCGGGTATCTCTTCTGTCTGCAGAATTTTGTTAAAGATGTTTGTGAGTGATGGTAGTATTTGATCTGAAGCCAGTTTTAGCAATTCGTTGTATATTCCATCCTCTCCGGGTGTTTTGCCATTTTTCATTTCATCTATTGCAGTTCTAATTTCGCTGGCCAGTACTGGGGGAAAGGTGTCGACGTGGTTTTCGAGTTTAGCATCGAATATGCCTATGTGATTTGTTGCCTGGGTTGTTAGGGAGCTTGTATATAGGGATTTATAGAAATCTGTGGCTGACTGGATTATATCTGTTCTTAATGTGTTGCGGCCTCTTGCTTGGTTCTTAATTCCTAGCATCCATTGTTTGTCACCATTTCTTTCCCTCTTTGCTTTCCTTATCGATTTGGAGGTTTCTATTATTTGCCTAGTTATGGTTGTGCGGTACTCTCGCAGATCTTTCCGTATTTCCTTTTTAGTCAGTTTGTCCATTGCGGCATACTCGGTTCTATTCGACTCCGAAGCGTCTCTGGTTTGTAGCATCTCCGATCGACGTTCGATTAAGGCAATGGTTCCTTGACTGAGTTTGCCTTCTTTCTGAGCTTTCGTATTTTTGCTGGAGTCCTTGGTCGCCTGTAGTATACATTGTTCCAGGGAGTTGTACAGTTCCTGAGCACCTGCTTCTCGGTTGGGGTTGGACTCTGCAATTCTGTTGCGAAGATGTAGCTGGAATTTGTTGCTGTCTATGTTTTCTATATTTTGTCTATGTTGCTTTGTTGGATGCTTCCTTCTTCTTTCTATCTTCATTTTTGCCCGCACCATCCTGTGGTCTGTACTGAATTTCAGGTTGGCTACTACTTGGATATCTCTTATGGTTCTTTGGTTATCGCTTAGGATGTAGTCAATTTCGTTCTTTGTGTTGCCGTCTGGCGAGCGCCAAGTCCACTTTGAGCTAGGCATTTTCTTAAAAAAGGTGTTGGCTATCTTTAGTTTATGTTCTTGTGCGAATTGAACGAGCTTTTCCCCTCTTTCATTTCTTGCCCCATACCCATATCTTCCCACTGGGTCTTCATCCTCGTGGCTGCGTGGGCCCACTTTGCTGTTGAAATCTCCTATATATATATTTATTAAACACAATGTGTACACTAATATTATATACATGGTTTACAATTTTGCTATTAATTCGTGAATTGTTTTGGTTCTGTTTTCGTACTTCACTAAGTGATACTTTGGGCACGGTTTGCTACAGAGTTTACAGATGCAGGACTCCTCAGGTTCATGGTAACTTTGTTTATGACATAATTTTGCCATGGAAGCCGTGAGCGGCGAAGCGTGTGTATAAGTGGCGAAGTCGAAAATTTGGTCATTTCCATTCGTCTGTGTTTAATGCTTCCGTTTTCCGTGATTTCGTTCGGAATCTCTCTGGCTTTTCTCTGTCTCTCCTCGATTGCTGTTTTGTATGCCTGCGTTTCTGGTAGATCGAAGTGTTTTCGGATGTCTTCTATGAAGTAAGACTCCTTTGCTATTATGTAGGCATAGCTATGTCTTGTGAATTTTGAAATTGAAAGAGCCCGTTTTAGGAATCTCGCTTTTATGCTTTCAAGTTTCATGAAATTTTTGGCTGTGAGATATGTCCATATTAGCTGGATTCCATAAGTGGCAACCGGCATAACTTTGATGTTGAATAATGCTATTGCCGTTGGTAGGGATAGGTTTCGTAACTTTGGAATGTCATAAATGGCTTTTGTGGCAGCTTGTGTAGCACGCTCTTGTATATGCATCGAGAATACTGTTCCGGTGGTCTGTAATGTTATTCCTAGGTATTTGAAGCTGCTAAACGAATTCTAGAGTTGACCCGTCGCATGTGAGGTGATCTCTCTTGGATAGTCTTCCTCCTCTCCTAAATTTCATAGCTTTGGTCTTTGAGCTATTTATTGCCATTGAATTTTCTAGTGCCCATTTCCTGATCTTCTCCATGGCTCCTTGTAGGTCTTCTAGGCTCCTGGAGAGGATAGCCATGTCATCTGCGTACATAAGGAGTTTGACGTTCCTTGTGTCTCTCACCTGACCGATGTCCGCCGTCATGACGTTAAAGAGTATCGGGCTCAGCGGGTCTCCTTGTAGTACCCCTCTTGTCTGGATGATATTTTTCGACGTAGTTATGCCGTCGTGTATAGCCACAGAGTTTGCGGTTAGCACAGACGCAATTATTTGTAGTTCATTGCTAGTCCTACCTAGTACGCTTTCTAGCTTTTGAATGAGTATATTCCTGTTGATGCTATCGAAGGCTTTAGCGTAATCTATGAAGATTGCGTACAGAGGGGTGGTGGGTTGCGCCAAGGTAGTTGTTATTTCTTTTATAATTTCATGTACAGCGTGTAGCGTTGATCTGGCTCCGGGGGTGAAGCCATATTGATTCATTGGTATGATAGCACGTAATCTTGGTTCAATTCGCCTCAGTAGAAGTCTGCTGTAAAAGTTTAAACATGACGTTTTCCAGGGCTATTCCCCTATATGAATTTGGATCGTCCTTTCGTCCTTTGCCTTTGTAAAGCACAGTTATCAGTGTGCTCCTCCACTGTTTTGGGATTGAATTATTCTTGAAACATTCTCTGAAAAGGCACGCTAGCGGTTCCGCCAGGTCTCGGACTGTGTCTTTCAGGTGTTCAGCATATATTCCATCTGGGCAGGGCCGCTTTGTTGTTCTTTCCGTTCATGATTAGTTGAGTGACTTCTTCTGTTGTGATGGGGGTCGAGGTTTGATTTGCGATCCGCATGTAGTGAGAAGGAGTTGGACATTTTGTTCCTTTCTCCCAGGAGGTTGCTGAAGTGCAATTCCCATCGCTCCATGTTTTACGAGGGGGCTCGATCTGTTCTCTTCGAGACCTTAGGATTTTGTAAGGTTTCATTTCCGCCTCAGCAATTAGTTCCTGTTCTACGAGGAGGTCGTATGTTAATTTCTTTTCCTTTAGTAGGCATTTGTATTTCCCACGCTCTACGGCGTACTCCTGTCAGTGCATCACCTCCGTGTTCCCTAGCAGCATGGAGGAGTTTGTAGTGTCCTTTGCCCTCATTACGTAACAATCTTCGTCGAACATGGCTTCGCGGTGCGTTTCGATCTGGGCAGTTCTCTGGTGGAGTGTGTGATTATGTCATTCAGAGCAGCAGTTGCCTCGTCTAAGTTCCCCTGCCTCATCATGTCCACTATTTTTGGTAGCTCTGCTTTGTTTGTTTCCCATCTTTCTTCGTCTATGTATCTTGAAATTGACGGTTTTGAAAATATGTGCCTAATGGTTCTTGTGTTCCTGCACTGGCATGGAATTTTGTTATAACAGGGAGGTGTTTCCTAATTGTGACATTTTCCACATTCACCTCAGCGTCACCTCGACCGTTCGTGAAGACCAGGTCGATTGTGCTCCTCCCGTTTGGTGCCACATACGTAATCCTTCTTCCTGGTTTAACAGGATTAGCCCGTAGTCCAAAAGAAAGTCGGTAACGCTTGTGTTTTTGTGTCCCATTTGGTCTATTCTACAGTTAAGATCGCCTACCAGGAAATAGGTTGCTATCTTCTCGTGTTTTTCTAGTGCCCTTCCTAATCATCGATGATGACCTCGGGTTTCGGTGTTAGGAGTGAAGTATGCGCCGACGACGATGTTCGCTCTTCTAGTGACTATAGTAAGAGTTGCCTGTCTGTACAATAGGTACTCTGAGGGGTTGAGGTGGGTGTTTATGCTAGCAGCTAGAACCCCTGAAGCGTCGTCCTCTTTCTCCTTTCTTAGCTGGGGAATGGATTCCGTAGAAACTAGTTATGGTGTATGTTTCTGTGCGGAGTGTTTCTGTGAAGAATAAATGTCATTATCTTGGAGTGTACATAGGGGGGGTCATGTCAATAACAGATTTTTTTCAGCCCTTCTACATTCCACAACATTATTTTTCAAGACGTCAATTTTGGTACCATTAACTGTGGCAGTGTTTTGCCCCCTGCCTTTGGGAGCGAAAAGGCGATAACGTCTTGACTACTACCCCCTCCGGCCATGATGCTGGTCTGGTGATTGTTTCTGTAGGTCCTTGAGTGGTATTCTACTTTGAATGCTTCAAGGAACCTCTCGATTGGATTTCTTCGCATTCCATGTATTT